>JAPEIY010000005.1:44262490-44279323 GCA_026122135.1 Cathorops aguadulce | reverse complement strand
CAAATGTGGGTTAAGTATGTTGGCCTTAATTATTTATGGTATTTCTGTTAAAAAAAAAAAAAACTACTCACCTTAAAATGTATATTTCTACTGTTAGGGCAATAATAAAAATTGGAGACCAATTGGAACTGTTACAAACTTGCCTGGAAGAGGATCCGAGTTTATTTTGACCCCAAACACAATCAGGAGAATGGGAAGGGGGGGGGATCCCCAAGGGTCACTGTTGGTGAATTATAAGAAAAAGTAAAATATTTTTTAAAAAGTCTCCAAAACCACCATCTCCATGCCAAATACTTGGAAGGTTTGCCAGAAAAAACCCTTTTCTTTCAGTTAACCACAAATGTAAGCACCTGAAGTTTGTGAAACACTTCTACAGTTTTGACTGGAACCATGTTCTTATCTGTTGTTACAAAAATTGAGCTTTTGTTAATAAACACTAAAGGTGGGTTTGGCGTAAAGAGAAGAATGGCTATACTGAAAAGAACCAAATCTGAACTGTAAGATATGGTGGAAGTTTTTCTTCCCAAAGCCCTGGAAACCTTGTTCAGGTACATGGCATCATGGACCTGCCAACCTTGGAAAAAAAAATTGAGTAGCAACTTATCGCGTTATTGAGTAGCAACTTCTTGCCTAAACACTTATTGAATGTTTCTTACCCTCCACATGATGCCGGCAGTCTGCAAAATACACACACTAAATCCTTTTTTTCATAAATTAGAGATGAAAGTGGAGCAAAGGAAAAAAACCTGAAATGGGAGGTGGGACAATGTCCCCCGAAAATATTTTAACATGACACGCAAACCCCTGCATTCTAGTACTTATTTTCACTAAAACAAGTTATAAAACTTTTAAGCGTTTTCATGTACATTAATGATAACATGTCAAAAATATTAAATTTAATTCCCTGAGTTAATGAGTAATTTTCAGGAGTGAGTTTAGAAAGTGCGGTGACTTTGCGGCTACACAGTTCGTTACTCTGAAAACAAATCAGACAGTTGAAGGTAAACTCTGCAAAATCCCAAAACAGTCCTGTTAAAAAGTAAAGGTCTGTTAGTATCTAAAGCTTTCAGGTTTCAGTGTTGGGGACGTTGAGCCTCGTTTATCAATCTTTTAATAGAGTTGTGCGTTTGCAGAAGCTAAAGTCAACTAAACATTTCCAATTCAGATTTATGCGAGTTGAAACAAATTGTTTACATTAGTTCGTATTGTCTGTAAATTTAAACACACCAAAGACCAAATTTCTCATATAAATCAGGGGCGTAGGGTGTGTGCGTGCATGACACACTGACTGGCAGCCTGAGTGCATTATGTAACAAAAAATAACTACCACTGCTAGTTTTAGGCAGCTTAGAAACCGACTCTTCCATTATTGCGGTTTCTTCCACATTTTCTTGATGTGTTCTAGAAACGGCACTAAAACTTAGCCTCAAAACCACAAAATGCAACTTCGATGGAAAAAATACACATAATAAAATTGCTTACCTCTCTTCATGTCGAAAGGAGGAGGAAAGTTTTGCTTGTTTTGACATGGTGGATTATTAACACAAGAGGAAATACTCTTAATTCACAACTAAAAAGACTGCAGCTACACTGGCAGCTTGAACGTGCTTTATTGTGCAATTGTATTGCGCAGAACGGTGTCAGTCTTGCGTGTACTCGCCGTTAACAAAGAACACCTGTCTTTAATCAGTAAACGGTGTTTGGGCTGTTTAAGGACTGCACCCATGCAAGGACGATGCGAAGTATGACACCACATCTAGGAACGCGAAAAATCCGAAAAATAAATTTCTCCATTCGGAAAACCGGAGATTGTCAAATATCCAGATTTCCGGGTATTTCCGGAAGACTTTCATCCCTGCACAAAAAAAAAAAAAATTGCTAAAATACTGCACATCGTCAAGACATGACGTCACATGTCAGCGTTCATGTGACTATCCAAATGACAAAACTTTGCTGCTGTGCGTGCGCAGAACCGTTTCTTTGTCCGCCGGGAAAGAGACAAGACGAGGCTAATCCAGTGCTATTGCTAGGACTAGCTATGCTATAATTAAGCACTAAATAAACTGAAAATAAACGCTGAACACCCAAAAGGCTACCAAAACTTCATTATACTGTATATTCTACACACATCTGCAAGAGAAAATCATACCAATGGACACTGAAAAACTGAAAAGGAGACGTCGGAGACTCTTTTCACATGCTAACGAGTGACTGTGACAATTTGTAAACAAACATGGCCATGAGGTTTGCTTCCTTAAACGTGGAAGATTGAGAGAATTTTGGCTGCCAGGTCTCTCCGTTGTGTGTAGTTGTCGATATTGCTTTTAAAAGTAACTAAGCAAATTATGCAGAGAAATGAATACTTAAGTCAGAGTGAAAAATACTATGGCAAGCATGTGTGGAAGAAGAGTCTGGAGACAGAAATCTTGGTTTCTCGGTCATTCGCTTGTGCTACTAGCTCTCGATAGCACTGCTTTATTAGCATTCGCTAATGCTACTCATGAACGCTACAGTAACTGGAAGGTGACTTCACTGACTGTGCTAACTCACGGGTAAGCCAGCACTGGCCTTCAAGAATGCGGATATGAAGTATGTATAATAATAGCAGCTTTTTTCATGGTATATTCAATATATTCCATTCAGCTAGCATGATACTGAATGAGTCAAAGATGAGTTCAAGATCATGCTAGCTGAATGGAATACATATCATGAAAAAAGCCAGCCAATGTTATTTAAATGTGTCTCTCAGATCCGCGACGTATTTCATATGAAAAATGCAAGTTTTTCAACACGAGAAGTTAAACTTCATATCTTCAAGCCAACATGTGATTTTCTTTTCATCACAGAAACACATTCACAACAAAAAAGTACCCAAATTTATCAAAAACAATTAATCGATTTCATTACGAGTGACATACAGAGATTTAAGTCACAGTTTTGATTCTCCATGTCCTGATGTAGCTCGTATGAAAAATACGAGTGGTATATGTCCCAGTAAAACACTCGAGTCCATATAATTATATAGAGGATATTACACGGTCGCACAAAGATATGAAGTTTATCTTTGAGTGGTGAATGTATATTTCATGAGTAAGTGGAGCGAATATAAAGATACATAAAAATGAAACCTCAAACTAATGAGAAATTGAAACAAATGAGTCAGTAGAAGCTTGACAAAGGGACAGACTGTTATCAGGAAAAGTATAAGCAGCACACAGGCTACCATGTCAGACCTGAGTAAACAATAGAGTGCAGTCCCTTTTAAAATTAGCGGTGTATTTCTGAACAAAATTTGGGGGGGGGATTTAACAGATAATTATATGGTGCTTTGTGCATAACTAAAATGCTCACCTTTAATCTTTGAAATGGCACAACAACATACAAGACAGAGCTGTATTTAATAAGAAGGCTAAAAAAAAAAGTGTTAGCTTTTAATAAACTGAAATAAACGAAGTAGTAATAAATATATCAAAGGAGCTCCTACAGCTTTTTTGCTGGTGACCACAAGAGAAATAAAGATTTCCTCAGAATGTCTGTCTTCCGCAAATGTTTCCCAAATGCTTTTGGCTTAACGCAACAGTACTGGAACAGGCAGAGTAACTCCCCCCCCTTCGGAGCCCACTGGCGGACATGAGTAGGCGAAATATCAATTATCACAATTACATCAATTACTTGTGGGCGGCTGAGACGTTAGCCAAATGAGAAACACAAGTGTGACAAATCCTTTTCTTTGACTTTGAGATTCCCACCCACCTTAGCCTCTCACCACACTTTCAAAACAAACACAAGGAGAAGAGACTAGCATGCCAGTGCTGTTTCCACGGCCTTGGAAAATAGGTTCACGTACCGCGATAACCATGTACAATACGTGATTAGTTGAAATCCTTTGGGTCATTTCGCTGTGATATGATGTTGGGAGGAATAATGGGCTGTGTAAGCGTGTGGGGCGAGTGTGTGTGTTGGAAAGCGCGAGGCTTTGGCGGGGATGAACAGGGCGCAGGTGCGGGCCAAGGGATGGCAGACTTCCTGATGTGAAATCTAATTGAAATGTGCAGATCAAAACTGCTCAGGAGGACAGAGGGCAGGCTTTCTTCACTATGTAACACACTCCCTACATTCAGACCCTCCCCTCTCTTCTTTCTGGAGCTAGATTTCAGCCATGAAGCCCAGACTTACGAAAGATGATGAGAAAAAGTCAGCCCATTTATAAAGACAGAATTTTGTTTCTAAAAATTGCCATAGATAAAATTCTCCAAAGTTCAGTTCAATTACTAGAGCAATGCTGTTGCTAGGAAAGGAATCACTGTGGTCATTCAAAAGTAATTTGGTTCATGAGCTATAAAAACAAGTGACAACGGCTTGAGAGCAGACATTCATAAGCGTTGCGAAAACGCCGTGCTTAATATGTCCTGCTTGGGCAATATGTGCAGGAGTGGAGATGAGGCTGAACCGGCCTTGATGAAATGTTCTGAGTGGATCGTATGCGCTGAAGACAAATTTCCTTGGGTGATGAAGACCTATAGAAAACCCCCTTTTCAAGTCTGGGAGAGGAAATATGATTCGAAGGGAAGCGCTGAGAGACTTTGCTAAGACACACTTCCTAGGTCTAATCCTCATCTTCCTTCCTCTTTACTCTTGCCCATCCTTTTCCAGCACAGTCAGAAAAACAAAAAGCGTCCCTATAATAGCACCAAATTGTAAGGGGAGCAACAGGAGTAGTTTTTAGGAGCGGTTCTTCGTCATCAAGCAGTGATGCAAAAATAAAAGATAACCCCTGAGGGGGGAAAATGTCCTGCACAGGACCCACACCCACATTTCTGAAGTCACTTTCATGAACATCATGTCAAACTGTCCTACAGTATGTGGGAGACATTTTGAGCTGTGCTTGAGGATGTGATATTTTTCTGCTCTCTTTATTCCAATGAACAGAATCCTAATTTTAGATCCAGTCAACTGACTGTTTATATCTTTGTGCATTTAAACCATGTTATCTGTCCTGTTTTCCCGACTACTTACTAGGAAACTTTATCTCGGTCATTTCTGCTATCTTTCAAATAACTCAATCATATTTATATAAATATATCCTAATACAGTGCTGAAAATCTGCATTATGAACAAAAAAAAGGTATTTTAAAATATAGCAGCGTTATGTATTTAATAAGAAATAAACCAGTCATGTTTTTGTATTTCTTTATGTACTTGCTAGAAGCAGAGATGCACGAACATGCTGGTGAACAACAACAACAAAAAGATAACTTAAGCTCTGAATTATAGGTTGTTTGAGAATGCTTCCATCTGCAGGATATTTCTGCAGGGTGGATTATCTGACAAGGAAGAGGCTTAACCTCCTATCACCACATGAAGGGATTCCCCCCCCATCTCATTTCTGCCCCAAGTAAGTGTCGATGTGGGTGTTTGCGAGCAGGTTCTATGTGTGAACTGCAATTTCCAAGAGATCATGCCTTGTTCACTGTGATTTAGAAACAGCTCTGGCATAGCGTTAGGGGAAATTGGGCCATTTGCTGGACCCTTCTAGTTGTGTGCGTGTGCGCGTGCGTGCGCAGTATGAGCGTGAAGGCTAAACTCCTGTATTTATACACTCATCCGTGCTCAAGCCCAGGCTTGAACAGATGGTTTCTGTTTTTCCTGGCAGATTTGTGATGAAGCCACAAAAGGCCCCTGCTTTGACAGGGCGCCAAACGGTTAAGGCTGGAGCTGGCAAAAGCAAGGCAAGGAGAGCAGGGGAGAGAATGCAAGGGGAGGGCAGTGAGGGGGAAAGAGCGCCGAAGGGAGTGAGTAGAGGGAGAAAATGGAAGATAACAATGGACAATCAACCTTGCGCAGAGAAAATGTCTCCAGAGCGTGCTCGCTCGAGCCAAATGTGTTGGAGGCTAAAAAAGAACATGCGGTGATTGGGTGCAAGCAGTCAATCTGCAGCTGTAAACATCCATTAGCTGAGTTTGGACTGCGCTTTCCTGTCCCTATGCAGAGCAAAGAGTGCCCATGTAGAAGAAGGAAGCGGGAGGGGGAGTATCTGGAATGTAATTCTAGCCTTGATGGCAGAAAAAGTGAGACAGAAATTTGACTCAGAGTTTCTGCACTAAACTACACAGTCTGGCTCTGAATGTTTGATGAACTCCATTTTCTCTGTATTATGACCCAAAACATTAAGACGCCAATGAACATTAATAATTGCTTTTCAAATTAAATACTCGTTTGAAGGAATCTAAAATATCTGCCATTGACATTAACCTGATATTTTGTGTCCAGTCACACACATTTATTCTGTATTTCATCTCATTATTTAAAAGCCTTGAGCTTTTAAATATTTAAAAAAAAAAAAAATCACAGCATTTATTGACATTAAATGTCATCGAAGGTGAAAAGCTAAGGAAATTGTCCTGAAGAGACATCAGCAGGCAGGTTCGGCATTAATCCATCTTTGCTTCAAGGTCGACACAGCAAAACTCAGATCTACATCGTGAAACCTGGTTCTACTTAAATACACACACCCACTTTTGAGGTTAAACCAAGCAAAGGTGAGAGGAAAACAGAGTGGCCTTGGCTGGTGCAGCACAGAGTAAAATGTTAGCTGGTTAATCCCTGCTGCACCCCTGGGTTCTGTTGGGATAGACTGTATAAGCTCTGCTTTCACAGGTCAAAGATGCACAAGCGCAAGAATCAGCACTTGTGTTTCCCTGCTGTAAGCGGTTTCAGCAACAGAAGAAAATATACAGCTATGGCGCGACTTTGACAGGGGCCGTTCAGTCTAATCCCAAAGATCAACACGAATTGCGATGGCTTTGTTCACAAAACTGCACTAAATGAGCCAGAGCCAGTCGTATTCAAAAAGGACTGTCAGAACTGCAGATCATGTATTTGTTCTTCAAACGGGAGGCGAAGAGAAGGAGGAGGACAACTACTGGCTGCTGGATAGAATTCAAAGATCTCTAGTATAATGACATTTTCCATAAACAACCACCTCATTTACCAAAAACAAGCAAACTATTTTGTCACAGACAGCTGCTCCTATCTGTGCTCAACCCTTGCTGCATAATTAGATTTAAGAGAGAGAGAGTGTGTGTGTGAGAGAGAGAGACATACATTCACACACGCATGTGTCCATGTACATTTGTGTCCAAGTTGTCTGGGGCCGAGGCAGCCGGGTGAAGACACTGCCATGAATTTAATTTGATGCGTACGCAGATCGCACCAGGGCAAACATCTGCTCCACGGCTGAACCAATAAAAATAATTTTGGTCATCTTGAAAATTGCAGAACCTGAGACTGTGCGCTGCTTGTGCTACTGGAAGCTCTATAGCCTCAGGACATTGAACAGAAGCTGATGTTTTTGACTGAGAAGAAAACGTTCTGTCTTCCTGCAGCCTGTCCCTCCTCCTTCAGCGTTTACCTTAACTACCTCAGATTTGACCAGACCAATTAGGTTGAGCTCTTCCTCCAGAAGAGCAGGTATCTAAATACGATCAACGGCTGAGACGCACCTCAAGGAGGGCTGAGTGGTAACTGGAGAATATGTTATAATAGCAAAACTGTGTTTACTTCCCAAGATAATCATATACCATGTCGTCTTTTCTTAATGCCTGAAGTAGGAAAATATAGGCTGGGGATCCATCATTAACTTCAAGTATACAGATAAATCATAATAAGCAACTTCAACAGAATGAACAGTGTCTAGTAAATGTGATAACACAACACACTGCAAGATGAAAAGACACGTGCCAATACCACTCAGACCTGAATCGATAAAAGCAGAGTTGAGTAACAGTGGCAGTGAGACTTGATTCTCCCACAAGGCCTCATGAGGGGTTGTGTTGGAAAAACAAAACGCAAAAGGAATTATCTGCTATCTGTAGACTAAGCACATTGGGGATGTTTAGGAACATTTCTAGTGCTGGTATACAAATGATTCCATGACGTTGTCTTTTGAGTGGAGGAAATGGTGGCAGTGAAAAGAACAACGACGGTCGGGCAAACACACCCACTTCCCCAGCTTCCCTTTTTATTGCCTTCATATAAAGCATTCCTGAGACCTAGTCAGGCCTGGTGTGTTTGCACAGCAGTGGGCGCTTATTCTTGGCACCAGCTCTTTATGAGAAACCCAGCTAATAAGAGCTGAGGGAAGAGGCAGAGACAGATGCGCTGCACTGTATCGCCCTCTGTAGTCCTGGCTGTAGGCCCGGCACTTTAACAAGCTGCGTACAAGTCATGAATTGTAGAACAACTGCGCTGGGAAGGACAGTGCTTAACAAAAATCATTATGCGACAAACTGGTGTTGAGCAAAAAAGGATATACTTTTGCACTGCAAGGTTTGAAGAGCAGCAAATATGACTCTCACTAAACATTTACAAGCCTGCACTTAAAGAGTCACCTATGAACAAAAACAATATGAGAGACGAGGAGAGGGAGAAAGGCCTGCTGGGAAAATAAATCAAGCTTTCCTCAGGGCATTGACTGGCACGGAGGACTGACTTCAACACAAAAGCAAGTTCTTGCTTAAGCAAAGAAAGGTTTTAGCTGAAAGACATTGTTGGCTTTTTCCTCTGTGTCTATATTGAACTAACCTCACAACTCTGTACTTCAATTTGTCCGCCTCCTTCTCCATCACACTATTAAATCTTCCTGAACTATTATTATTACAGCCATCTTACTCATAGGTTTATCAAATGTGAGCAACAACAGCCAGTAACAAATTGCCTAATGTGTCCGGTTTGGGCCGTCTATTAAGAAAGAATCCTAATACTGCTGTATTTGCTTTACGACCTTCTGATAAAACCCTAACTCTACGATTAGCAGACTTTAATTACAGGACAATGTTTCTTTCTTTGCTCTCGTACATTGAGTGAGTAAACACAGCAATAACGAGTAATGAATCTGAACATGAAGCTGAACGGCTACTCTTGGTCAAACATATTTGCTTGTGTCAACACTCCTTTGGTTAATATTTATTTGACATCGAAGCACTAGTTCCTTTTGTACCCAGGATTTTCTTTAATGCCTAATCGCCCTTGTTAAATCAATACACGAACATGCGTTTTAGACGCGCTTGTGTTACACAGGATCCAGAAAGATATCGAGACGGAGAAGGCAAACAGCTGACCTTTAAATGACAAACATGGTTTATGTCAGAGCCAACATGGATTTCTCTCAAACTGTGCTACAGGCATTAGAGCTCATAAAAACAAGATATTTATAGAAAAACGGTCGGATGCGTTGTTAAATGACTGTACTCGAGTTGAAGTTATACATAAAGTGACGCATCATGTAAGCTGATAAAGACCCAACAGCTTATACTCACTAAATCACACTCAAGAGTGCAGGATTACATCTGTCAATTGGTGAATTAGTTAAAATGACATGCCAACAAACAGAAGCTATGATGTACATCAGTGGCGTTAATGTAGATCAAGTCTACAGTCAACCACAACACATTCCTCAGGTTCAACATCTCTGTGCCTAAATCTTCTGTAATCCCAGTGAAATGAATCTGTCAGTTGTGGTACAGCCTCCAATCACACGTTTGGAATAAACAGTGAACTGCGCAACTGGAATTAAAAAACAAGTTGAAACTTTTTAAGTTAGAAAGTGCTTAAACAACGTTTACTCTGGAACCAAGTTCAACTTGTTTTATATATGCAAATGCTGTAACACTGACTAGACACTAGCACTCAGGAAAATGTAAAACAGCACTACTTTAATATTTCACTAAGCAAAACAGTTGGGTGAATATAGCTCTCAAACGTACAACGCCTGCATGACATTAAACATATCTAACAGTTAAAATTAAGATAGGATTTTGGTTTTTTTTGGCAATACCATTCCTCTTCAACTGTGTGGAAGAAGATGGTAATGAACTTTGTAGAACTGTGAAGTTATCAGTTGTGAGACACAGACATAAAGAATGCCTTCCTCAGCAGCGCTGCATAAACAGTCATCGTTCTGTTTTGGTTGCAAACACAGTGTGCTCACTGTTCTCGGGAATCCATCCAACAACCTAATATGCTTACTGTTAAATCTAATATCCATGCACCATGTCCATCTGTGAGCTACTTGTATCTCATCTCTTTCACTAACCCAGGTTCAGTGTGATCTGACTTCAGCATATCGGTTGTAAACATCAGGAAGGGGGGCAACAAAAGCAAACATGACTTCATTTAAAGGACTAAGAAGGAAGGGGGGAAAAAAAGCTTTACAATTAAAGGGAAATGGCTTACCGTTTCCTTGTTTGGTAGCAGCTCTTTCCGAATCCTGAAGAAGTTTTTGCCGTACTGTCTCAGTCCTTTTATGAACCGTTTCTGTTTTGTGAAAAAGCACGCAAAAAAAAAAAAAAAGACGGGAAATCAGATAACCATTTTAATGTATACACAACTACCTTATACTGTAAACAGAAGAAAGCTATTTTGATAGCTGTCTGTTGCTTAAAAGCTAAAGGGTAGCATGACGGTGGGGTGGGGGGGAGGAAAACGACAACAAAATCAGGAATAAGAGCTCAAATTAATCCGCAATAAAGAGCAAACGGGATGGCAATTTCAACTGAAACAGAACAAAAACTTCTAACTGCATTCTGGAGGCGTCTGAAGTTCAAAAGTGAACTTCAGTAAGTTACGGAGAATCTCAACACGCCTTTCCTGATCGAGTAATTCTCATACTTACACTTCAAAGAGGAGCTCAGTTTCGGTGAGAAGTTAAAAAAAAAAAAGCTCAACTACATACAATCACAGAACACGTCATCAGCATTATTTGGACATTTTTTAGTAGGTTTCAAAATGTCTAATATTTACTTGAAGGAAAAAAAAAAACTTTCAACAGTTCAAGTGCTGGCTAATAAACTTCACTCGGTGTAATTACAACAGCTAGAGAAACACAAAAGAAGATTTTCTTTGGCTTAAACACATTTCTATTTCTTTAAAAGCCACAGACGGTGAGCCATAAGCCATACAGAAAAAAGCGGAGGCAGAAAACATTCATAATCAACGAAGCAGACAAGCAGCAGATTTACTTTCTTGGTCCAGAGACGGGCTCCGCTCCACAATAATCTCAGCCAATGCTTTCCACCAACTAACTCCACCGAATAAAACCTGCTCAAGTCCGCTCGAAGCACACTCCAATTGACTAAGTCCACTCGCAGGTAGAGGAAAATCTGAGGCGCAAATCCACAAAGTCCCCAAAGGTGCGACGCTTTTTTATGAGCAAGAAATAGCTTGTCACTCTCTGCTCCTCCACTACAAAGGGGAAGGCTTTACATGTGATCTTTCTGCTAGGGAGCCTCTGTTTGGCAGCAGTGTGTAAAACCTGGAATGGAGTTCTGTGCTGCATGGTGGCTCTGTGTCACTCAAGCGTGCTCTGAGTGCAATCACGCTGCTTGAGCTGCCTTTATGTGTACGTTTGGGCATACATGTTAGCTCTGCAGTTTCACATCTGCCTCCCTCACGAATACCCAAACCACCTCCGCTGGGGGGGGTTGTTTTAGAGCGGACTGTTTATTAAATGTAGTCAAAGCACGACAAGAAAGGCACCACCTGAGCTAAAAGCACCAGAAAAGACGACTGGAGTGTGTCGTGTGTGTGAGCAGAAAGGTTCAGGGGATGAATAAACAGAAACGAGCCAACAAGAAAACCAGAAATGGAGCTCCTATTGCCTGTTAGCACTTACAGTCTGTGCTGGTTATGTAACCAAGGAAGTGTTTACACATGGCTTTTAAAAGAAAAATCTGTAACAGGGTGGGGGCAATTCTTTTTCTAAACAACACTCTTTACAATATGTCCCCTTCAAACTTGCATCTCTGAGATAATCAAAAGGATAATTCAGCAAATTAAAATTATTTTTCTGAGCAGAAACAGATAAACACGCTGACAAACGGGGAGAGTGACAAAGTAAACATTTAATTGATCTGATGTGGTGGGAGGTGTAGTCGATTAACCAGTAGGTGGAGCAGTGTTCAAGACTTGTGGATCTAAAAAGAAAAACAAACGTAGACTTTTTAAGCTTTGCCTTACACTAACGGCAATTCAAAAAAGCAGAAATGACTAAAGGATATCAAGCATGTGGTTTCACAGGTGTACTGCTCCATTGTGCCCCGACTACCACAAGCCTGGCTAACATCTGGCACAACAACTGGCAATCAGAACTGGACCAATAGGAGCAGGATAAACAGCTCTTCTACATGCAGGTGCCTAATGTGTGTTAATGAGTCCCTAAAACAGAGGCGTGCGGATCACAGGTCTGTCTCTGGGTATTCTGTTAAACACATTAACAGAGAATCTGCCACTGTCATTTGGGGTCTCAGTTCCTGACCGGTGAGCCAACACCAATTACACCTGCCAGGCCTGCACACGCGTGCTGAGGCTGGCCTGATTGTGTCGCCGTAATTATGTTATGCCTACTGTAGCATTTACACCACTCGGGTGTCTGTGGGAGCTGTGCGCACCGCTTTATTTTCTCTCGGTCTCGAAGCTCTGTGCTGTGCATGTCGGCTCCGCTTTAAGGCTCCGTTTCAGCTGCCTGGGCTTGCTGCTCTCTGAGCCCAGCTAATAAATCATCCTCCAATCTGCTCGCTGAATCGCTCTGGCCCTGCCACGATTGCTCCAGCCCTGGGTTGCTAAGCGACCAGGCAAAGAGAAGGCGGGGCTGAGGGGGGAGAGATGGAAGGAAAGAGGGAGGGAGAGTAAAGAGAGCGAGAGGAGGAGGAGGGGAGGGTTACCAAATCGCCAGGCGCGCATTCTGCTGAAACAACAGGCTGCTTTTTTTTTTTTCTCAGAAATTGTTCCAGGGAGCTGGCTCTTTTCCCCTGGTTTTGCTTCACACACCCTCCCCTTCTCTCACTGCTCAACAGTACACTATTGTAAAAGAAAGATCATGGAAAGAAAGAAAAAAGTAAAAAGGCCAATGGGTCTTAAGCACACTTCCGGCTTAAACAATGATTGTTGGAAGCTGAAAAACTGGTTCATACACGCATTTACAAAAGTATGACGTCAGAGATAAAGATGAGTGTGCTTCAGATGCACAACAGCGGCGGTGGTGGTCCAAACATTTTCAAAGAAATGCCTCTAAGTGAACTTTGTCTAAATACACAGCAGGCTTGAGAAATCACCACTTGACCTTTTGTGAAGGCTGACCTACTATGTCCAGGTGCAAAGACTACAGGATAAATTTAGTCAAAACCACGAGGTGTCACGAGAGAAGTGATATGACATCCACACACACAAAGCGACCACAAAAGCAACACAAGACCGCCCATATCTTACCTATCTGAAACTTATTTAATAAACAAACCACAAAAAAAAAAAAAGTGTGCAACCTACTGAACTGTCTGAAACAAATCACATTCACCAGGTTGTGTATGATACCACTTCAGAGTGGAAACAGAAATTTTGGCCCAGTCACAGTGCGTGCATTTGTGCACGGTGTATAAATATGCAACAACTCAGCAAAACCAGCTTCTGAGTAAAAGCAAAGGTGACAGGAAATATGGTAACATGCCCTTCCTGCCCTACCTAACTCAGTGTTTTTAGTAACACTAAATCTGGCTATCACAGCACAAACAAAACCTGCTTTGAGGGTGCGTGAGGGAGTGAAAACACCTCTTAGAAAAAGGCAAAATTAACTTTGGAGTGGGTGGGCACTTTCACAGGCCACAGGAAAGTGTTCCAAGATTGCAATTGTGCCTGCAATTTAAAACATGCACCCACACTGTCCAGCTCTCTTCCAGAAGTGTTCTCTCAACAGTGTCTCTCTTTCTGTATTCCATCAACAGATACTGCGATGGAGGGTTTTTTTTGGGGGGGGTAGGTTTGCTGGTGAGCAGGATGTGCAGATCCCTGCTCTGACCACAGGGGGGCTACGACAGCTCTGCCTGCCGCCTCACAGGGCACTTGTGCAATCTAATACTTCACGCTGCCATTCATCACCACCTGACAAGCAGTGTGATAATGCACAGCCAAACTATTGAGTGGGTAGTGGCTCAGATTTCAGACTGGAGTGCAATGACAGGACAGCCACCATTCCAGCTTGTGCACTTCCTCTAGAAAATTCCACTGTGTTTGATGGGTAAATGACGACGACTTACACTAAGCAAAAACACCATGACGTTTGGGCATTAGAGGAAGCAGCCTGTGAAATAACGATTACTAAGTTTAAAGGGTGCCATCAGGCATCAGGTGCCATATTTAACTCTGCTTACAGAGGGATATTGGAGAATGCAAATTAAACTGGCTCAGCGGGTAGCCTAGAAAAAGAGGCGCAGAGTTTAGAAAAATAGCTGCTGCTCGCTTGCTTGCTCAAGGGGGTGGAGCGAGAGAGAGAGGAGTGGTGAAAGGTGACCCTGAAGAGGGGGTAATTCTGTCATTTCAGAGCCAGTCACTGTCACTTTTATTCACATTTCAAAAAGGAGTGGTGGAATAATGAGGCCTGGGTCCTGAGGGCTATGAGAGAGAGAGAGAGAGAGAGAGAGAGAGAGACTCATGAAAGAGAGCTTGAGAGTGGGAGAGTGAACAGAAAACAGGGGCTGATAATAAATAAATGAGGAGCAGCAGGCAGGGCTGGTATGAGCGCCAAGGTCAGGGCTACATTTACACCTGTCCCTCCAGGCTCTCGAAGCTGCAAAGGCACAACTTGAAATCAGATCAGTGGGAGTGGTGTCCTTGGCTTTTGTGGCAGTGGGGAGGTGGTGTGCGTGTGTGCGACGTGGCTCTGGCCTCCTGTCTCCAATCCCCTCCGGCAGCATGCGCACACAAACACATGCACACACATAAAAGACCAACAGTGAAGTAATCGAGGCCACCTCTCTCATACACTATTCATTTCCTCCCTGTATTATTCATCTGAGACAGACTGTTACACACTTCGCTTCACACAAACTCCACACGACATACATCCAAAAATGACTGTTTACGGTGCATTCCAAAACGCCCGGGTCTCAATCAATATGGACTAGACAGTGATTCGTTTTAATGGACTTGCTGGCACTAGGAAACGATGCACATTTTTCCACGCTGCCCAAGGAGAGGACGGAAGAATTGTTACAAGTATTGATGTCTATCACTGAAAAGATAAGATTCCGCCTGCATCATCTTTACTCGAATGTCACCATCATGCTAAAATCATCAAACTTATTAACTCGCATCCATTGTAGCTTGATTGTGAACAAAACCACATCTTATGCAGCTCAACCCGAAAACCACCCTCAGTGACAAAGAAAAAAAATTAGGTACTTTCCCTGTGAATGGAAAGCCATATTTTTTTAATGAGATCCTCCAACAATAATTTCACAAGTGGTAAGATGGAGAGAGAGACAGTATTTCAGGCCTTCTTTATGAATGAACTGACTCAGTAACATTGGGTGTGGACTCAGAACCACATGTCACAGAGCCTTTAAAACACGCAAGGCTGGAGTGCCTTCAAAAAGAAAGAAAAAAAAAAGGCCTCAAATCATCAAGGAATCATTACCAACCTCAAGAAACGCCTTAGAGCAAAAAATTTTTCCAGCTCTCAGGCTCCCAAGCACTGAGAACAACGATTTCAACTCCAGTATTTTAAAACGAGTCTATTGCTTTCTCTCAGCACCGTTCTCTACCCTCGGTCTGATAGTGAATATTTATTCTGCACACCATAACCAGGTTGCAGCTGCAATATTCTCAGAGATTTCACTGCTCCTCACTGGCCTATTTGCACAAAACACCTCTCTCTTTCAGAAAATTAACTCATCTCTTACCACTTCGTCCTCGGACCAGCACTTTTCAATTAGCTTGGGAACGGGTTTCTTCACCAGACGCTGCAGTGCCTTCCCGGCATCGTAGCTGCTCTCGTGAAGCTGCAAGAAAGAGGCACCAATCAGGACTTTTACTTGGAAGAGCCTATTTAAAATATGCTGCTTGAATATCCTTTGCTCAATTCTGAATGAAAGAGGCAGTGGAATGTCTATGATTTACTTTCCATAAGCTGGAGTTTGAACAGCTTGGGTGGAAATGCAAAAGCCATTATACATTGAAAAAGATGCAACCTACTATACTCCAACAAGCTGAAATGAAATAAACATCCTGTCGGTAAGCCTTTATCAAGCTTCACGAAACAAAAGGAAACACATATATACACACACACTTAGGTCAAGGTTATATCTGGAACTTTCAATACATAATACAATACACATATCTGTACTGACAGTGTTACTGTTACCAACCTGAATTCATTATTTTCTTATACAGCAGGTCACAAAGAACTCCTTTTTATAGTTATGTAGAATGTTGTGTCAAGTCTATGAAACAAGTTACTTTGTGATATCGCTTAGGGCGATAAAACATTACTCCATCAGCCTCTCTTATGGACGTCTTCTCTGTCTTGAAGATAATAAAATGAAGCATTGACATAGGCTACTCCTCTCATAAATGCCTCCTTATAGAAATTTTCTTCATAAACATGTCTTCGAATCCATTTATTATTATTAGCACATGTAGAACATCCAACATACAAGTCCCTGTGCAGGGCTGGAAATTGACGGACGCCCGTACGCCAATGGCGTCAAAATTTTTCCTCGGGCGTTGGAAAACACAAAGCACAAGCCCTGATGGCTTGTAACGGCAAGTGTCATAAATCACTCAAAATCACCGAAAATCAGCTTACTGTGTATGTATAGCGAGGGCGGCGCCATTTTTTGTTGTTCCTCGCGAGACGTGAGTGAGACGTGTGATTTGGAGTGATTCGGCAATTTTCCACCAGATGGCGTGATTTCCGTAATTACCGGGAATTGGCGCATTTTTATTTCCCGCAGGTCAAAAAAAGTAAGTAATTTGTATATAGTACATGTACAGTCAGTAAACACT
>JAPEIY010000005.1:44248002-44259692 GCA_026122135.1 Cathorops aguadulce | reverse complement strand
CTACTTTTAGGACTTGTGTGAAAATCTGATGTTTTAGGTCATATTTATGCAGAAATACAGAAAATTCTAAAGGGTTCACAAACTTTCATGCACCACTGTAAATGGTAGAGGAAGAAGAAAAAAAAAGCAAAAGATGTATTGCATCGTTACTGTGCATACGTTACAAATTAGAAATTTTGTTCACGGCTGACCTTTTTCAGTTAGTTCAGTTTTACTTGGATGGTGCTTTTAATAATAGATGCTGTTACGAACCTCTGCTGAAATCCAGATATACAGAACCAGTCAAAAGGTTGGACATGCCTTCTAATTCAATGTACATTTTTAAAAATTTTTTTATTAATTTAAAAGACACTTTCCGGTTAAAATCGCAAAAAAGCGAATTTTCTCAAACCACATCTGATTGACGTGATTGTGGTAGCAACTCAATGTATTCACTCCCAATAATGCGAAAATAGACCTAGAAAGCATTTCACTCTGGAGTATTCCTTTAACTAGTATGATGAAATCTGCATCTGACCCACGATAACACATTTAAGATGCTGTGTTCCTTTATTCCAAGAAATTATAGTGAAACTCGGGCATTGGAGTCAGAATACACAGCTGTGCTTTGTTTGTGCATCATTATTAGAGACTTGTTGAGCAGCACAAAGCAAAATGCATTCATCATCCAGATAAACCATAAACAGACTGAGCCGCAATACTGTCCCTGGCCATTTCACTGACAGATTACCAGTTATGTTTTTTAATACCTCATAAAAAAGCAGAATCTTGCTGACAGCAGATTAAATTTATGAGCAGAGCATTTCCAACACTCGGTTATGTTTGGGCTGTTATATTAAGGAGAGGAAAAAAAAAAAACCCAAAAGCCCCTGCCCGATTCTTCTTTTTATTGTATCCAACATGCTAAAAGCAATTAGCAATAAATCCATCTGTGCTTTGCAAGAGCACTGCTAATATCTGGAGTTAATAATCCAGAACACTTCATTATGATATTTATATACGTGTTGCCTTGGTTACTGATGAATTATTATTTTTTTGGCAAGAACTGGAACAGTTAAGAATTTTTACTGAACACAACACTTAACAGCTATTCAAATACATTTACTAGCAAACGATGTATTTTGGTGCATGTGAAATGATCAACTTACAGTGTTTAATGCATTGAGTGTAGTGTCATCGCGTGAAGCAGCCAGGCACCCGTCCTCCGTCGAGCCTCCATCACACATCCCTGCAAATGCTGCCATGCTCCTGCGCACACAAAAATGTATTAACAGCAACAAACAAGCTACATAACTTAAAAAAAAAAAAGCATGCATGGTGCCATTTCAGCCTGAAAAACAGTTTAATTGTTGGCAGGGCCGTGTGATCTCACCTGGCTGCCCGCAGATACATGAGCAGGTCACAGTCATTGACCCCTGGCATCCAGACCAGCTCCTCATTTTCAGTCACTTGGCCTCCGGGAGAGGGAAAAGGCTGCAACTCTGGGAGTTTGGCCTATTAAATCATTCAGACAGTGTTACAAACAAACCACAAGAAGCACAAGCAGCTCATGCTAAATATCAATTTCCAAGTGTGGGACGAATGATTGGTGCTGAATGATTTTAAAACTTGCAAATGAATAATTGAGGCCACACATATCAAATGCCATGTGTCTTCACATAAATTATCTTTAATATATTAAAGGAAAAAACAACAGTGTTTTAGTGAGGCTTGAGCAACTGCCAGAACAGCTTCGATAGCCTGGTGAGAATAGATTCTGCAAGCCTCTGGAACTGTACTAGGGAAATGAACACCATTCTTCCTAAAGACAGTCATTAAATTGGTGTTTTTAATAATAACAGTGGAGGACGCTGCGTCATCACTACAAAATCTCCTAAAACTGCTCGACTGGGTTGAGGTGCTGTGGCTAGGTAGGCAAGCACAAATGATTTACATCCTCCTGATACTTATTGAACTATTCAGTGAGGCGACCTTGTGCCCTGTGTATGGGGGCAGAGTTGTCCCGTAGCCGACCACGCCCATCATCTTAGCAGACTTAGAGGTCATCAGTCAAAAGAACCTTGTATTAATTTGCAGTGGACTCGCAAAAGTCTTGGGCACATATAAAGAAATGCTGTAGACCAAAAATGGCTTAAAAATGAATGAAATGAAATGTTTCAACATTAAAAAAATACACTATAAACAGCCATAATAAGAGAGTCAATATTTGGTGCGAGACGACCCTTCGCTTAAAAAAAAAAAATGTGTCTCCAGTACAATTAGCGCAGTTTTATAAGGAAATGAGCTGTAGGTTTTACTGAGCATCTTGCAGAACCAGCCACAATTCTTCTGGACACACTGTCACACTCGCTTCTTAATTCTGCACCAAAACCAAGGAGTCTTTATTTATTTTTTTTTAATCTGAAAAGTGCTCCCTTATGTAATGTGCTGCTCAGATACAAACTTTTTTCTGTAACATTTAATTTTGTGCTGGAAAACGAACGTTTGGAATTCAGATGGTTTTGTACTGACTCGATAATGTAGAAGCCATATAATAGAAATCCATAACAAAGTTTGTATGGAAAAAAAAAATAGGGGGCCTAAGACTTTGCATAGTACTTTGTGTGCAGTCTCTCCCACACACACACGGCTGCAAAAGTATGTATATAGTAATGAAAAACAAAACCTTTGCAAAAAATGTTAGTATTAAATGAAACCTAGCACCAGTATTATAATACTGGAATAATCCTTACTGTATACCTGATCTTTCTCTTTAACATGTCACTGTGTGTGTGTATAATTACACAAGTCTTGTTTGGTGTGGTCCACATTAAATCATCATAACACTGAATTTTGCACAGGGAAAACATGTGACCACCAGCAGATACAACCAATATCTTCATCCTGTACAAATCTTTCAATCAGAAACTTCCTGATGTCAATGTCCTCATGCTTCCACTTTGACACCACAATGGAACTTAAAAAATAAACCATATACAAGCAGTTACACTAATACATCAACAACACTGACACAATGGTAATCTAATAAGGTTTTATTACTACATTAACAAGCGTGCAGTGCTCCTAATGCCCCTAAACTCCATGTCAAGCCTTAATTAAGCCCATTTGGAATACAGAAGAGCAATTTTAACAGAAGAATGATGCTTAACACGCGAATTACTTTTTTTTTTCTTCTATACGTCATTTACTTTGCATTGGCTCAATTACTGTTTGCATGATCTCATTTCCTTATTGAAGAATATCTTAAATCGCTCTGGGTAAATGGACTGCTCTGAATCCATGCTCTGTTACATTTCTCTCTGCTCCTTTCGTATCATGTAGTCCATTTGAAGTCCTTTAAAAAGAGGGGCATACTGCTGTAATCATTCCACATGAGAACACACTGATGTAGTATGTGTGAAACAAAATGCTCTATAAAAGCTAGGACAGTAATTGCTGGTGATATTCTGTATTTTTCTTCATCGGCCATTTTCCCTTGCAACCACGCTTTTTTTCCAACTTTCGATTTTGGACCGCTGAAGCCACATCTAGCGTCCAATAAACACAGCCAATTCTGTGTATCTGTCAAGTTCACCCTAACCCAGGCAGAAAGTGTGTGAAATTCATTTCAGTGCACATGAATCCACATTAACCCTTTATGAGCAGCTGTGCTGGTTAGTCAAGTTACTATAAACCAAGAAATATACATGCAAGTCTGCATTAGTCTTTAGAGATGTGTATCATTTAGCCTGCAGTGAGTTAGAACAGGTTTAAAGGGAATGCGTTTAATATCATAAGAATGCAGGAATAAACAAACCTGGTGACTGGGACCTACTCGAATCTCTCCTTGGGTGCTGTTTAATCGCCTGCAAAAAACAAAACAAAAAACACAGGTCTGAATAATAATGAATAATTTCAGAGCCACAATATTTTTACTACTGAAATCCTGCCATTAAAATCAACACAAACGGCATTTTATACATGTGCATTTACATTCCAAAATGTATGAATCTGATATCTTAACCATACAAGCTGTGCATACTTCAAATGTTAAAACACAATTAGACCCCGTTTGAGGTCATAAGGCTCACACGATCTAGTGTCTGCAGATACATTTATAAGATAATTGCCACATCTCTCAGACAGAATAAACAAAACATACGAATAAGGAGCAGGGGAAAATAATTAAAGCTTCTTCAACTCCCAGGACTCTTCCGTGGCTCCAGTCCTACATTTTCCGCCTCTTTCTTTATTTCCTGCTTCATAATTACATCCCTTTCCTAATAGTTATGCTGTATAAATAACATACTGGGACCTGCTAATAATGTTATATGATGCTAGCCAAATTATATGACCATTTTATATGACCTCAGCTCAACAACATTGCTGACAATTATATATATATATATTTAACTGAGAAAGCCAAACGATTAAAATATTATTAACCTTTCACCTTTAAATAAACGCTCACTGTACTAAACTGAGCTAAAGCCATTTCAAGTGCTTTTCCACTTTCCTGTCATCCATAATGTGAGCAGTGCTAGTGATAGAGCAAATAGCACAAAAGAGTAGAACTCATGAATAGAAAAACACACTGAAAATTAGCATCAGATGATGACTGTATTGCTATGTACAGCTGTTTGAGGTTAATGTAATATTGTATGATTAGGCACCATGAGGGGACGATACGGACTAGAAGCCGTGATGCTAAACAAAAGGACAAAGGCGGTGAGAAGCAGGGGATGATGGGCCTCATTGTTCATGCAGAGGTACAGTACAAACGGCCCCGAAAGGCCAGACCATACGATGGGAGAGGGACCCTGAAATGACTGCTGTTGCAAAGCCCCCCCGGTAACTATGACAACCACAATTTAATAATAGTGTTCCGATCTCCAGCTGCAGTGGATTAAAGAAAATGACAAGATGTTCCTCTCGAAAAGCATTCCCCCCTTCCGTTGCCAGGGCAACGGCGCCGATTTTCATATCGCCGTCCGCAGCATGCGCCCAGAAACTGTCAGTGTGATTTGCGTCCGGAGCGGAGCGCCCTCCATCATCACTGTGAAACTGGTTGGAACGCCAAGATGTGGTGTGTGAGAGAGAGAGAGAGAGAGAGAGAGATGGGGCCTCTGGTAGCGGCTCAAGGCCTCAAATCACAGCCTTCCCTTCACGCCTGTTTCATAAACACTCGCTGCAACACTCGTTCCTCCTCCAGCCCCAACCACTAAATTCTGACAAAAAACATAAGCAGTGTCAACTGAAGGAACGCGGCACAAAAACATATAATGCAGGCAAACCTACATGCTTACAAACACTTGGCTAAGAATTAAATGTCTCTCGTTTTAAGATGCTTTTAAATTAGAATTAAGCCATGAGAAAATTAAATGCAAAGCGAGCAGACGAGGATATTAAGTTCAGGCTGAGAGTATTTAAGTGGTGCAGCCGATAAATCACTCAGAAATCTCTCCAGAACGTTGTACTACGGCCTTGGCACTGTTGGCAGGCCTGAGAAGCGCAGTACTGATTACTCGAGCAGGAGAAAGTGACCCCAGGCAGCCATGTGCCGCTGTACGAGACACAATCATGCCATTCGGTTCCAATAACAATCTACAGTTCTAGTTCAAACTCGAGCTGAAGCAAATAAACTGTTAGAGCTCTTTTAACAGAGCAGACGGCACAAAAATAATCACGGCAGTAAATCATTCCACTCCTGTGAGCAGCTGCTTGCTGCTGTGCTGACACACAAAGATTAACTCAACACCGAATTATTAAACACTGTCTACTTCAGACAGTAATCAGAGCAGCACAGTGAAAAACAGACGCCTGGTTATTTTATAAATAATTTGGATATAAAAAGAAATGCTGTATATAGCACACTTTTACAACACACTCCAACAGGTGTATAGGAATACAAACACTCATTTAGAAAAGCATTTTTCATGATTTCATTTTCAGCAATGTAACAAAACTAGGTCAGATTGCACTGCCATTACTTGTTCCTAGAATGTCAAAAAAAAAAACAACCTCAGGCTACAAATAGCACACTGCCAGACATCTGGACCTGTACATACAGATACACTACATTATTTACTTTCTTCTGTGTCCTCAAATGACAAGACGTTTATTTATACAACTCATATTTGAGCAGATCAGCTCTGTGTGTCAGAGAGAGAGAGAGAGAGAGAGAGAGAGAGAGAGAGAGAGAGAGCACGCACTATTATTAATCATCAGAGCCATGCATGTCATTCCCTTGTAAATGTAGATACATGCAACTCAGTCAGTTAGTCTGGTATCAGATGTTGCACATTAACTTTGACATTTCATACAAAGCACATGGAGGATAAATGCTGCTCTTTCACACTGTTGGATGAGTGTAATTTTTCAGTCATTAATTATCATTTATTCCATTTATGAGTTGCCTTGACACAAACATCAAAAACACAGCATCTCTCAGAAAAGTAGTGAGTGTGCACTAAGTAAATAAAATGCAAAATACGACATTATACTTAACCGACTTGATGGTAAAAGATGTGGCTGACTAGAATTATAGTGCAGATTATTAACACCCGTTCCAATCTCATACAAAAAAGTGTTGGATTGCTATCAGGTTGGATTTAACATTTCATGATTCAATGTACTTTATGCTACAATTACCAGTGATGACTCAACAGCAACGATGCACACAAACACGGCACACAAAACGGCCTTTAAAACACGCCATCGTCATGTCTATGATGTTTTGCTTAACGTAGCAAAGGACGCTCACAGATGTTGTTAATATTGGCCCATACCTAGAGCCCTGATTATTGGAGTCATGTAATTTGTTAAACAGAAATAGATGATCTATTAATCTTGGAAATACATGAATACCCTTACTGTCTTTGTTTAACAAAAAGTTCTCAATAAAGCTTTGTAAGTATATTAAATCAGGAAGAAAAAAAATAAAGCAATGAAATATGAAATCATGGTGCAAATACAGCTCGTGCAAATGAATTTTGTGACGGAATCCGAGTAAAAGTAGTGCAAGTTTGGTAAAGTAAGGTGCCAGATCAGTATAGTAGACCAAACAGCACTGTCAGGGCTGTGTGAGTGTTGTGATGGTGAACTATGGTAAAAGTTTTAATATTATGGGGATTTTGGCACGAATAAACAGGCAGTATGGAGATGCACCAACTGGTATGGCACATGACGGGCCACAACAAGTAGTGTGTGTGGGCGCATCCCATATAATTTAACTCGAGCACGAGGACAGCAATCAAGCCTGGCCCCGCCCCTTCCATCAAGCTCATCCAATCCCTGCACGCCTGCAGCACAGTCATAACATAACATAACCTAGCACGAGCGTCTCAACTTTATTTACTCCAGCCCTGACGGACAGGAGCGTTATTCAGGGCTGCCAAAGAGCACACTTTGTCCCCGCGCCATGTCACCCTGCCTGTAAACACACTCAGCCCTGCAAAATGGACTCCGGCTCGGACCTCCTTCAAATAAACGACATGTTAAGTTGCAATACTTTCAACATGGGCCGCCAGACAGGCGTCGGTGAAAAGTCGGGTTATTCTTAAAAACAGTGTCGTACTGCATGTCGTCCTGTAAAGAAGAGACTCGTTTGAAGCTCAGATGAGAACAGCCTGGTGCTCCGTGTTTGACAGCAAGACGACAACAAACCGCACAGCAGCGGCGGCGCACAGACACAAAGCTCCCGTTATTACAGCACGCTGCGGTGCACAAACCCCAGGCAAAGGCAGGGGAAAACAGCCCTGGATTAACATATTTACAGCTTAACAGGTGAAATCCGACGTGCACACCTACCTCCGCGGGCTGAACAAATCATCCATGTCGGACATGACACGCTGTCCGCGTCGGACGCCGCGAACACACACACACCACTCTCCTTCTCCGCCTATGCGCTTTGGATGCGCTCAAAATGGAGGCTCATGCGCTCGCGCTTCCACTGAGCTCGTGCCTGGTGTGTGTGCGCGTGTGCGTATGACCTCAGCTTCACACACGGCGCGCGCAGTTCCCGTTCCGACAGGCGGTACTGAGCATGTGCCGCGACCTTCCACACCGACACGCGCTCAAAGCGCACTCCATCCCCGCTGCTGCTGCTGCTACATGAGCGCGAGCGGGGAGCGTCGCATACCAAACCAGCACGAGAGCAAGGGAGGGATGGAGGGAGGGAGCAAAAGAGGGAGCCACAGTCTCGGATTGGCTGCGTCCGAAACGGCGCGCTGCCATCTACGGTAACCATGGCAACCCACGGCGGCGTATTCTCTTCTTGTATTTGGTGCTGATCGAGGAGCGAGCATGCGCTTTGGGACGCAGCCGTGGATTAGGGGCTCCAGATATGCACCATGTGCAGCATTTTCATAACCATTAAGTCAGATTCCCTTTCCTCGTGCACCCCGTTATTACATTGTAATATGACGTTATTACAATGCTATACACCATAGATTAGATTAACAATAATAGGTTCAATTTATTTCTCCAAACCCAAGGTCGCTTTACAATTATAGACAAAAAAAAAAAAAAGTCCACCAAATAGGGGTCAGGATGTCATTCCAGTGGTGTAGCAGCCACAGTCCCACCAAAAGGTGCACGAAAACAAGTCCCACATCTCCAGCACAGCCGCCGTGACACCGTCAGGCAACATCGCTCAAACGCCATGCATGGTAGCTAATTGTGAAGTAAGGGCTATAGGTCTAATATCATTCTCGATTACCTTAGGTGGTTTCTGCTGAGGTACAGGGCAGACAGCAGCACACTTCAGGAAAGTTGGAACAAAACTTTTGATGTGAGATATATTAGACTGCAAGAAAGAGAACAGTCAGTTCTTGAAGTTGATGTGTTGGAAGCAGGAAAAATGGGCGAGCGTAAGGATCTAAGCGAGTATGACACGGGCCAAATTGTGATGGCGAGATGACTGGGTCTGACTGAACATCTCCAAAATGCCACATCTTGTGGGGTGGTCCCGGTATGCACTGGTTAGTACCAAACAAAAGTGCTTCAAGGATCCAAAGGACAACCGGTGAACTGGCGACAGGGTCATGGATGTTGAAGGCTCACTCATTCACATGGGGCATGAAAGCAAGCCCATATGGTCCAATCCCACAGAAAAGCGACCTACTGTAGCACAAACTGCTGAAAAAATGAATGCTGGTGAAAACAGAAAGGTGTCGGCATTAACTTTTTCAGCAGTTGTGCTACAGTAACCTGTACAGGCAGTGTTAAATTCAGTATGTGAGCAGTAAACTTGTGATTTGAACTTGTAAGTAAGAAGACCATCCCAAGTTCCTGAAAAGGACTTTTTTTTTAGGTCAGGAATGACAAGAATAAATGCAGATTCTTGAGTATAAATTCGGTCTGGTAGAATTCTAGCAGAAATCCTTTGCTCTAAGTGTCACTAACTTTCGGAAAGCTGGTGTGTGTGTGTGTGTGTGCGCGCAAAAAACCCTCCTGACTCGCGAGGTGCTTCACTGGAATGTTAATTCGGATTATCATTGTGAATCCATTCGAGGCTCAAAAGCCCCCCTGTGAAGTTTCCGTATTTCAGCCAACCTGTGTGTGACATCACATGATATAATCTTGAGAGAGAAATCGTAAAAACCTCCCGCTGGTCCATGGTAAGTCAGAAGTCAGAAACACTTTTATTGCCAGGTATGTGAACACATACGAGAAATTTGACTCCGGTTCCACTTAGCTTTCATAGTACAAACAGATAAAAGCGTATACACAAAAACAAACAGACAAACTAACAGAAAAAAAAGACAAAACAAAGGCAGAGAGTGAGTCTCACTGCAGTGATCTTCAGGGGGGAGAGAATGTAGCCACAGCAACGGCCTTGACAAGGCAGTGCTGGATGGGAGAGCCGAACAAGATAAGATTGGAATTTGTATAGACTTGAAACAGGACTTAGCACACACAAACAGGTTTTTACCAACTTTGGCTGGGATGTTGCCATAATAAAGTAAACTCAATCCACTCAGCTCTTTCGTCCTCTGAGACTTAGGGTCAATGTAATGATGTGTTACATCAGACTCTGTTCAGCCAACAACAAAGCTGTTTGCCTGCTTAGCTAACGTCAACATAACCCGAGCGAGTCGGCCGGGCACTTGTGAGAAGAAAAATGGCACACCTTCAAAAAGGTGGTGGAGATACTCAGATGGGCGGGGATGGGGGGGATAATTCTAATGAGCTCCTCTCTTGAAGTAAGAAAGGGAGCCAAATCTGAACGGCTTGTTGAATCACATGTTTTCCAACCGATGCAGCCCAAAAGAATCTGACTGGGTATCTTATTTCAGAGTTTGGGGGATGGTAGGCTCTCTAGATACCCAAAGGTACATGCCAGTGTTGTAGTTGAGTCACGAAACTTTGAGTCCAAGTCCAGTCTTGAGTCCCCAGTGTTCAAGTCTGATTCAAATCCAAGTCATTAAAGAAAATTTTGAGTCCGAGTCGAGTCGAGTCCAAGAACAAGACTCCATCCGCACCATTTGACGGTGGCTGTTGCTGCCTTTATGTGAAAACATCTCTGCTGCTGTGTTGGACTAGCGTTACTGCTCGACTGCTCCATTTTAGTTAACAGGTTACAGATAAAAAAGCTAGTTGATCGCTCAGCAAGCCCCGCCCACTATCAACAGGGCAAATAACATGAGAGAAGGTTAACACTAGCTAGTTCATCAGTCAGCAAGCAAGCCCTGCTATCAACAGAGCAATGAACATAGTGTGTCACTTCCTTCTCTGGGTGGAGTCTTTCCAAATGACAATTGAAGTTCAAGGTTGTCTCCATCGTTTCCTCAATAGTTATTCTACATATGGAACACACAGCAGTTAATTTTTTTTCTCACTACGTGAGAAGTCTGTATAAGCAATGTGGACAATCCTAGGGGTGTCTCTCCAGGCATTTTAGTGCCATGAACGTTAGTTTGTTCCTGAACATGACGTATGAACAGGTGAACATGCATTCTCTTGCATGAAATTAGTATGAACATTATTGTCGATATAAATAACTTGGGGCAAATTATTATGGCATGTTGCAAAAAATAAAGAAAAAAAAATCTGAGTTCTCGTCTCCAATTTCCGAGTCCAAATGCAGTTCATGCACAAGTCCAAGTCAGAGTCATCAGTGCTCAAGTCAAGTCATGAGTCCTTAAAATTAGGGCACGAGTCGGACTCGAGTACTACAAGCCTGGGTAAATCAGAAGCAGTGCTAGACAGATGAATATTTCATGCATTTAAAATGTTGATATGACTAAGCTTTTTATTCTCTTTAATTTTTGTGGGGCTTTTTTCTTTTCCATATTTATATGAAGTACGTGCTTGTGTATGTGTGCAGGTGATGCTTTCCCCTGGACCGTGACAGTCGGCCAGTTCAGTGTGTATACGTTGCTGGGGCATCAGCACTCTCTGTCTCTTCTGGAGCCAGTAGGCTGCACCTCTACCCTCGCGGTCACCTCCCACAAACTGCAGCCAACTTCCTCCTCTCTCGACTCCAGACATGCATTCATCGTCTGCCTGCATGTAGACCTGCAATCACTTTGTTTGAAAGTCTCCAATCCACAGGTATGACACCGGACTTCCCACAATTCTACACGTAGAAGTTAAAGTGCATATTCTGGACCAATTTAGTGGTTTTTTTTATTTTTATATGAAAGTATGTCCCTTTACACACTCATCCAGAAGGGTAATTTTGCACAAGGCCATCTGTTTACAGCAGA
>JAPEIY010000005.1:44143043-44165991 GCA_026122135.1 Cathorops aguadulce | reverse complement strand
AACCTGCATGTCTTTGGACTGTGGGGGAAACCGGAGCACCCGGAGGAAACCCACATGGACACGGGGAGAACATGCAACCTCCGCACAGAAAGGCCCTCGCTGGCCACTGGGCTCGAACCTGGACCTTCTTGCTGTGAGGCGATAGTGCTAACCACTACACCACCGTACCACCCCGCTTGTGTTCATATTGTAATAATTGTATAAAGGATGTTTATAGAGTCAGCTGGATGTTTGTAAAGCCAAATAATCCTGCAGTTAAATGTCAGTACGTTTTGACATCATTTATGGCATCAATTCCACTGATGTAGGCTACGCTACAGATTTTGTGGTAATTTTTTCCCTAAAACATCAAACACCAAATATGTATACTTGGGCAAAGAGAAAAATCTTCTTTTTTTTTTTGTCAAACCTTTCTTTTATGTGATTAGTAGAGCAGGATGCATTATTATAATCACCTGAGTGATGAGTTCAGGGTCGGACGAATGAGAAATGAGCAGAAAAGTGGCTACAGGTTGCAAAGGCAACGTTTACTATAAAAGTCCGATGCTTTGTTTTAGCATTTATGAAGTTATATTTTAAAGACTCAGTTTGTCTAATGATTCTTCCAAATCACTTGATGCAAAACTTTGATTTCAAGGAACGCCTTTTAAAATCTAGTCATGAGAGTGTTCCGGAATTCCGGGTTTTTCTGCTGGATTTTTTCTGCTAATGACCTGGAAATCCAGATATTTGACAAAACTCTTGAAAATCTCTGGTTTCCCGATTGGAAATTTATTTTTTTGGATTTTTCACGTTCCTAGATGCGGCGTAATACTTTGCATCATCCTTGCATGGGCGCCGTCCTTAAATAGCCCAAACATAGTTCATTGATTAAAGACGGGCGTTCTTTGTTAACGGTGCGCGTGCCGGAGCTCCGCCAAGGCGCGCCTTCTGGTGAACGTGCTAAGGCGCGCAGGACTGACACTGTTCTGCACAAGCGCAACACAATCACACTAGAAAGCATGTTCAAGCTGCCAGTGTAGCTGCAGTCTTTTTAGTTGCGAATTACAAGTATTTCCACTTTCATCTCTATATGATACACAAGTTTTGATAGGCAGAAAATCGGCATATTTTAATTTTGACCGGCCGATTCCGTGAAAATCGGCCGATTCCGATCGGCAGCCGGTCAATCAGTGCATCTCTACTGAGAGCCAACAGTAAGGTGCATAAATAAACTGTTTTGCTGCAAAAACCAGTAATTTTAAACTAAATCAGTTTATCGATATGAATCACTGCTGAATATATTGGCACCCTGCATTTAAAAGCAATGCACACACTACACAAATAAATAATCTATGACCAGATTTTATTTGTTAGTCAGTGGAAAAAAAAAAAAACATACAGAAACCAAAATTTGTTTTTAAAAATGATATAAACAGAGCGACGTTTTCACAGATTTAGGCTACAAGTGGCCACAGAATAGTGAAAAATTGTGCCAGTGTCAAATTAATTGAACATAGTGCTTTCATAATGAATAAGTAGCTCATTCAAAGTCAAATCATCTCACTCATTCCAACAAGATATTTCTAGGAACAGAATTAAAATCTGCTACTCTAGTTACTATTAAGCCCAAGACGTGTTACTTATCCTCAAGGAAATAGGAGCACAAAAGTTCATCCGTTTTCACTTCGATGGTTTTACAGTTATAAAATAAGCATTGTATTTTACACCGTAGCATTTTCCTTGAACTACTAATGCACTTCCAAGCTTTAAAGTGTTAGTGATGTGATATTAGAAAAGACAATAATCGAGGCCATGTACACATCAGATGTATAAAGCCAGGGCAGGAAGGAGTGCGATTGTTTAACTGCGCAGGGAGCTGTTAGTATTGGCTCCTCCTCTTGCTAGATAATGCTCATTAAGTGTGCAGCAGATCTGAGCATGGCTCATCCTCAACCCCCAGCATGTACAATCAATACTAAATCGATGGTGCATAAACACAGCTGTCACTGTCCAAATCCATCTCACACACAGATAGGGATATTAACATTACACAAAGCCGATGCTTAAAGCAGCCTCACGCTCCTGATGCAATTAGTGTGAATATGAACATGCACTGTAAAGTACAATAAATTAAAAAAAACTGGAGTTTCTTTATTAAAAAAAAAAGTCAGACTTCCTAATCGAGAACAACCTCATTTTCTTGATGCAAAAAGTAGCATCCTTAAGGCACAGGCTGTACAAGATGATTAACTTCCATGAGCAATCCCATTAGGTCAGGGTGTCAAATCATTTCTGACTACTTTTTTTTTTTAAGCTATCTGGTGTCTCCTCTTTTTTTTTCCCCTTTCTTTTTCTTTTTTTAAACCCGAATGACTGGAGGCAGATGGCCCAGGAGAACAAACGTCGCATTCAGACACGCCTAACGCCTCAGCCAAAAGCACCTCCACCCTGGATATCACAGGACGGCATTACCTCTAATTAGGAGAGGCTTTTGTTTCTGGATGAGCAACCTTTTTTTTTGTGCTTGCTCCAAACCACAGCCTGCGTCCCGTTAAGAGGCCGCAGTCTGCCAGGGATAACACCCTCTCCGTCATCCACTTTCGTCCGTGCAAGGCCACACGGCTGTGAATATAAATATGAAACTGGGAGCCTGGAGTGAACTGCAGTACTATTTCCGATTACTATAGAGCAGGAGGACGCCTGCAGAGACTCAACGGGGATCGTAGGATTGGGAAGATGCAATTGTGTCACTGATTTGTGTCTTGTGACGTCTGTTAACAGCAATCTGCCAAAAAAGGGAAGCAAGCTGGGGATGAAAAGGGGACAAAATAAACCGATGGCTACGAATTGCCTGTCTGGGCACACTTTCCAAGCAGACAGCACTGTAAACATCATTTCTGATCGTTTCCTTGCCTTGGAGCAAGCAGACAAGGAGGGGAAAAGGGACTGAAGGATGTAATGAAAATGCTGCTGGAACAAGCAGGATCAGAGCTCCACTACCCTCCCTGGACAGCTCATAAAACATGCATTGAGCAGGGCTATTACCGGACAGGGCGTTTTAGTGCGCCCGGCACACACCCACAAACAGCATGCACTTACAAAAGCCATATCCGCACCCTTCTGCTCCCTTTTTATCAGCCTGATTTTCATGAGAGAGAGCATCTGTTTAGAGGAAACAGCAGTAGGGTGAGGCATGCGAGCAGGCTGGCACAGCATGCCAAGTTTGCAGGAGCATTTGTAAAAGCGTACAGTAGCGATCAGGAGATTAACTCGGCCTATCCGTGTGTGAAATGGAGACCTGATCCCTAACTGATAGCACGGCCTGCCTCCAAACAGAGGGCGGAATATTTTTCCATCATTTCACAACAACCGTAATATATTAGATTACCGTTCATATCCTTCGTTGTGTATGCGGAAAGGAGGTCAGGGAACAGCTCGTATTTTACCACAAAGCCGAGCAACAAGACTGGAAGAAGTCAAGTTAAATCCAGCACTGGGAAACAGCTAATGGAAAGCTTAAGTAGTGAGTGAATGGCAAGCACAAATGATCCCCTCATTACAGTCAAAATGCCAATAATACTATTACAATGCGATTTGGATTTTTTCCAAATCACTGAACGAGATATTTTCTTTTTCTCTTTTTAGCAAAAAAAAAAAAGCTTTTGGCAGCATGTGTCATCTCCAGCCCAATTGGGCAACAAGGCCAGAGCAGCCAGTATGATGCATTCAGTCAAGGGAAACACTGGATTATACACATAATGCACACCGTGTTCCATGAAAAGTTATTGTGCTCCACTTGTGTTTTCAGCAGCTTCACGCTCAGGAACATGCTGCTTAACTTTATCGAGCCTCCAGGGGCAGGTCTGCGTGGCTATAAGTTAAAATAGCTCACACATGCATGGGTAAGCTTGCAAATAGCCAGACCGAGTGTGTTTCACCACAGAGCCACATTCATCTGACTGCACACGCACACACAGGTGAAGGGAAATGAGTAGTCCATTGACTGGGTGACTGTTTTCAGTTTTCACCAATAATAAAAAGCTTGTCTGATGTGAAATGTGGCCTCTCATTTTCATATCCTTCTTTACATGGATTTCTCGTTCCTCCTCATCAATCACCTCGACAAATGCGTCTTCCAGTCACCTTAGTTCTGTCTCCTCGGAATAACCTAAAGCGGCCCTCTCGGCACTGCTCACAGCATGACAGAGTGCTCTCTGATGCAGACTTAACACTTTAATCAAAGGATTCAGAGTCAGACTTGACTCTACTGCCTGCACTGCTGTGAATCTGTTGTCTTTTGTGTTTGTTTTTAAAAATAAATGGCTCCATGTTTCAGCATTCAAAACAACTCTGGCATCTTGCCATCAATAAAGCTCTTCAAAAAGGATGGACTGTTTACAAGATTTTGAAGCTTTAATTTAAAGACAGACTGGTAAACGGGACTTGTGCGCTATTTAGAGGGAAACACGAAAAGTATTTCAATGTTCCACTCAAACTCGGACAGATTGCTGAACTACACCTTAGATCTCGGCGTTAAAATTTTGTTGCATTATAAAAATATAATAAATCACCAGAAACCCACTTTTTTCCAAACTATACCTCAGGTATATTTTCAGTTTTATCAATAATTTGGTTCTTCATGGAGCATTGCAGATACCTAGATGCAGGTTACCATCAAAGATGTCCACAAGCGCTGGCGACCAGAGGTTTTCTCCACCTACACAGACAGTCCACGCCAGCTACTCGATCCCGGGGGGGGACCTTGCCTTTCAAATGGTCAAGCGATTTATATAGTCTCCGCTGCCCATAATTTGCTGCGAGTCCAATTATTCCACCATAAAATTGGTCTTCGACTCGGGTCTAGCATGACTGGAAGCGATGCCATATTCTTGCGCTCCGATTGGCTGAGCCGGACCACGTGACCACACTGTAGAGTATGTAGCTATGCTGCAGAGCCAGGCAGTGTACTACAGAGGGTAACTAAGAAAGCCAAGCAGGCATACATCTGGAGGGAAATTTTATACATATTTTGCAAGTATTTTACAAGGAAATGATTAGTAATTTATTAGCTGAGAATGCACCAGAAGGCATGTAAATGGCACGTTTTTCAGGGGTTTTGGGGGCTTGCCTCCAGATCCCCCCCAACAGCTGCGGCAGCTTCACCTTCACAAATTCCAAAGCTGCCTACTACTTTTTTTTTTTAAGCCAGCTACTGCAGATTTTCTGGAGAACCCTGTACTATGTTAGTGTCATCACTGCTGGTAAACAGCACACCCTGGCATATGGCAGGGTTTCGATCTTTCCTGGCACCATGCTGACACTTAAGTTGTTTGAGATGTAGCTTAAGGTTATGGCTATATTTCTTTGCCGGTGTGTTTGAATGGCTAGTTCACTGTATCAGCTACTGTACCTAAAAACTGCTGCTGTAATGATAAAGACGTTCCTGTGCCTATTCCGGGACTCTTATTAACAATACGCACATGTTAAACATGCTTTCCATACACGTAGTACTGTGTCTAATAGAATAAACAGTTGTAGAAGGGGATGTGTCTGTTGAGTCTGGTTCCTCAAGCTTTCTTCCTCATGTGGTTTCAGGGAATTTTTCCTTGCCAGTGTGGCCTCTGGCTTGCTCATCAAGGATCTAAATCTACATCCGGATTTCCTGTAAAGCCGTGTTGTTACAATAACCATTACTGAACATAACTGAAATCTTCTGAACACGGACTACAATGAGCTTCACAGCAACCCGTCCCTTTTGGGAACGTTTCATAATCTCCAAATAACATAATGGATGTTTATAGCATACGTCGACTTTGTTCTTCGTGTGAAAGTAAGCAGCTCTGCGACACATTGAGTATTAGACTCGAGTGATAGGCAGACGTCTGGCTTGTGAGACTATGACTAATTAGCCTCGAGGAAGACCGTTACAGCTGTATGTAATCAAGCTGGCTTAGAGCCATGTGTCTCACACAGACAGGTCTGACATTTTTAAGGGCATATGGATGCAGAACAGAGCCCTTAACGTGTACACACATGTGATTCATCATATCAGCCAATCAGAGCATACATCAGCAGGAAAAAAAAAAAAAGGCTGTTTGCTTAGAGCATATTTAAGTGCTTTGCCCTCACTCAATGTGCCATGTTATGATGGCAGGGGCAGTAGTGCACAAAGTAATTAATATAATATAATTCATTTATATACCAGCAAGCCCACCAGGCATATAAAAACTCCAATGTGCTGCCTAATGCTGTGTGTTAGTTGCAAAAGGGTTGTAATAGCATATGGCAAGATTTTTAGTGAATTAAGTATATTAACGCACACCAAGGGAAATGATTGCACAGCTGATTATTATCCTCCTCTTCTAATTTTCTGATGCAACACATCACGTCAGCAGGTTGTTGGCCAACGTTTCAGTTTATTCCCAATCTCAAGCAAGAATGCATTTCTGTGCTACATTTTCAACACTATCGGTTTAATATCTCCCCCCGCCAATCTTTTTGTCATCAGGATGGTCTTCTCACTGCGTTTCTCAAACGCAAGATGTTTACTGCACTTGCTCGGCCAGGTTCAGAAGGATTGCTCAGTGAAGCTGACGAAAGTGTCAACACTGACATGCATTGTAAGCATCCCAAACTGCATGCTGCACCATGTAGTGTTGGCTAACATTCACACACTTGCTTTTTGTGACAACTTATGAAGCCTGGATGTGTGTATTAGCAAGTTCCAAAAATGTATTAATATTTTCCTTTCCACATACCAGAGTGGAATAAGGCACATGGTAGAGGAATGTACTCGCCAAATCACACCATCCCCCTGAGCCGTGCCTCAGGAGCAAATAAAAAAATCCAATCATGAAAACAAAATGACTGCAATTAGCATCAATGGGAATCTTAACAACCAAAATAATCGCCAGCAATGCTGTTAATAACCTCTGATTGGCATTGCCAACTCGCTTCCAAGCAAATTAGATTTGAGCTAAGGGCGCATTTGATCTCGCCACTCGTGTGAACCGGTCGCAAAAAGAGCGTGTAACCCGAGCAGGCCATTCGGAAGTGCCTGGGAAAAAGCTGCATCTTCACAATGGAAACATTCTGTCCACAATGTAATCCATTGTGCTCATTCTACACGCAGAGAGTGTGGCGTTTGCAACCTGTCTGCTCACACGGAAAACAGTCTAAACGGCAATCGAGTGCGAGAGGGAGCGCGGAAAAGCTTGGCCGGAGAACGAGAGCAGGTTCATGTACCGACTCGGAGCCAGGGCTTGGGGAACAGAGACATCCGAGTGCTCATAGGAGTCAGGCAAGGTGTACATGCCGAACTAATCACGCCAGCCAATAACATGATGAATTGATGACTAAGCAATACTACAGTGACTCTGATGTAATATGTAACAACTATGTAAAGCTGAAGGGTCCTGAGGGGCCAAACAATAACACGCAGTGAGTAAAACCAGATGACAGCAAGCATGAGCATTAAGACCCATTAGTGTTGCTAACAACAATGAGCAGCAATGATAACCAGGCAACAGTGAGAACCGGATGAACATGACCTTTTCCAGTACACAACAATCAACATTGTGGGGATTCACTGTGAGTGATGCGTTAAAAATACATCATAGCACATAATCACATGAAATTTGTTTTTTTTTTTAAACTGAGCTCAGCAATTTATAAGAAATAGAACAGGTTGAACCATGCTGTTACAGGAAAATAATCAACGATGAGGCGATATGATACAGCCCAACACTAAACAGAGTTCCTGTTACCGCCCAAGAGCTCATTATTTTGCTATAGCAACATGCCCCGGCAGTAACAGTTACATTCCTTTTATACAAGTGATTTTTCAATTCATAAAATTATTAAAAGAACACATCATGCTTATCATCTATTTAGAATTGCATTTAATGCTCTGGAACATCTGTAATTCAATTTTGTCATCACTTACATCATATAAACAGCTGTAAACAGTCATTTCCTCACCCGTCTACATCTCTCTCTCTCTCACTCAATGTTTTATGAGAAACATCACAAAGACTTTGTTACACAAGACTGAAACTGGAGACTCCTTCCATAAACGTTAAAAACAAACATCTCTGGACAGAAAGCGTCACCATTTTTCTTTGTTGGTTAGAAAAATTATTCTTAAGCTTCGATTACTTCGAGCATCCGCCCCATACAAATCGCTGTTACTATGGAAATGATAATGCACATTAATACAGACCTGTATTGAGTTTTGTTGGATGTTTCTGTTTGAGCTGGTGTTCTATAAATTAACATCATCTGCACAATCAGATCTGAGAACTCAGTAGTGCTATATACTCAAAAATCAGGCGAGGTCCAGCCAACTTCAGACTTTTAACTGCTATAAAATGATAAATCACAATGCCTGGGATATCTCAGAAGTGGACTGTGATAGATGGTTCATGCCATCAACGTTATATGGAAAGTCCGACTGGGTTTGTGCTGTGCAATCTTCACGTGTAAAGCCAAATGAGCACTAACACAAGCTAATTCCACACAGGTATCAACAGCTAATCTCAAGTGCACTAATAACCTTGGGCTCCTTCGCCATTCCATTACTTTAAGGCAAAGAGTGGCGTATAAATAGTGTCTCCATTTCTCACCAGTGGTCTGTTACGGTTCTATTTCAGCTTCCCAGTCATTAAATATTTATCCCTGCAGAGTGGTGGCTCATACCACACTGATAAGCATTTACCAATCCAAATATCTCTTACCTGGCTCCTTTCCTCTCTATGAACGAACACACATACACACGTTTCAAAAAGATTATCTACAAGTGTTCCTTTAATCAGTGCAAACCAGAACTAGCGCTGGCTCCTGAAGGAAATCCTATTCCTCGACATATCAAGAAGAGAAATCACTTCTATTATATAGCAAGGGGACGAGGAAGGATGTGATCGCTCTAATGTGAGGCAGCATGTACGACGAAGGGCCTCTGACCAAAAAAAAAAATGTGCGGGGACAGGAACTGGGTGATATAGTGATATTGTAATAAATTATGTCACAATACATTGTTCTGAGATATTGTGATTTTTTTATAATTTCTTTCCCACCTCATTTTTTAAAACAAATTACATTATTAAACATTAAACATTTTTAAATACTTACTGAAAGCAATGACTCTGATGTTAATTTTTTTTTTTTACAGGAGTTAAGAAAAAAGTTAATTAATGGAATGTATACACATACACATTAGAGGTGCAACGATTAATCGACTTAGTCACCTAAAATCGATGACCAAGTTACTCGCCAGCTAATTTAATAGTCGATTACTTGGTGAGGTCATCAAGTGTGTGTTTCGCGCCAACTTGGAATACTCTGACATTACCGCTTACTGGAGAGAAGCTAACAAATGCACAATGGCAGCTTCAAAAACAAAAGCCTCTCAAGTGTGTGAGCATTTCACACTGAACTCTGGTTGTGAATTGCACAATTTGTAAAGCTGACCTGAGCGGGCATGGAAGCACATCCTCCATGCTGGAGCTTGCGAACAGGAATGATTTATGGGTTTGTTGGAGTGTCAGAGCTTGACTTTTGGGGCAAAAAGTGACAACCTGAATAACTAAGATTTCCATTTACCCTGAAACTGGACAGATAGAGGGAAAACGTTTATTTAGAGCGCGTTTCGATATCTACACAGGATTCTTGAATCAAAACAAAACCAATGATTTTAATGTAGATTTCTTAAACCGAGTGTGAAGGACGGAGCCCCGACACACAGTAAGCCATTTATCAGCAAAAACATCTACAAGCTGCACTGCCGCTCCTGTTTCTCCATATACGTCATGACTACTGTTTTACTGTTCGTTGTATCTTATCACTCTTCGCCAAAGATTAACTCCATTTTAATGAACCAAGTTGTTTTAGACGTGCAGGAAAAGGCCTACCAGTTCTTTTAAACATGCATGTGTACAAACTGAAATATTCCATCCTTTTGCTTGGTCATGTTCACCTCTCGTCTGGATAAACATTACCCGGTATTAAGAAATGCAAACATTTACATCGGCTGTTAGAACATTTTAATTTATTGGTTAAAACTTTGCAAAACAACTCTGTATCCAGTTTCAATCGCCGCCATTGAATTCCAATGCTATGTCCTGGTTCCGGTGGGAAACCGGGGGCTGTACCACTACAGGGAAATGGGGTGTTTGGTGGTATGGTCCACTTTGACAAAAAATTTTGATGTAAATGGTAAATATGGGTGTTTTGTCTGTGCAAAGGGTTCTGGGTGAAAAAGGGTTCTGTATGTTTGTGTTGCTGAGTCATTATTTTATAATTGAGGTATTAACTCATTAGACTTATTTTTGGATTTGGTTTGTCTGGTGGGTGGAGCTACAGCGAGCCTCTCACAGGAGCATGCGGAGATGCTGACTTTCCTCCATTTCAATCCAAAACTGCGACTGTAGCCTAATTTAGTTGTAACGAAGGTTCGACAGCAGAATGCACAAAGCACAGAACACACTTTTCTATCCTCACTGTTTAAATTTAGATGGCTGTTTGATTTGCTTGATGAAGGGAAAACTGATGTAGTTGTGTTATTTCATTGCTGCTACTTTTGCTGACCCTTGGTTTTACATTTTGGCAGGAAAAATGGATACTGAAATTATTTATCTATCTTTTGGATCCGTGGGAAAGGTCATTAAAAAGGTTTAATCTTTGAATGAAGTATTTATTTTGTCTTCGTTGCTTGTTAGGACATGAATAAAACACCTCCAAGCTAAATTTAAAAGCTGATGGTTAAATAAGTTATTTGATAATTGGGCGATACATAATCTGAATCATCAACAGATTGCATCAACAAATTATTGCAACCTTAATACATGTACACTTTGATGATGCTTTGAACACTACTGGCGTTATCTTAACGAGCTTCATGAGGTAGTCACCTGGAATGCTTTTTAATTAACAGGTGTGCTTCGTCAAAAGTTAATTAGTGCAATTTCTTGCCTTCTTACCGCGTTTAAGATCAAACAGTAAATGATAAAAATACAGTAAATAGCCCTATTCTACACCACAACTGTAGTAATCCATATTACATCAAGAACCGCTCAACGAAGGGAAGAGAAATGACATCCGTCATTACTTTAAGACATGAAGTGACTTCAAAACCACTGAATTACAAGGTGTCTTTCACTGGTACTGTATATAATTGTGTTTCTGCGAACTTTAATTTTTAACATATAAATGAAACAGTAGTGTATTGTTGGGAAACTGTATGCAAACTAGGGCTGAACAATATATCATATCTATATCTAGATATGAACATTCAAGATATTAATATCGAAAAAGCAACGATATAGATTTCCCCTCCCCGCACTCGCCCTGCATGTACAGCTCTGGCAGTCACAACAAACATTTTTACGATTGCCCTTGAATGCACCGCTCAGGCCAGCCAACCACAAACCTTATTTCATGCTTGCTGTGGATCGACAGCTAAAGCCAACCAAACATATGAGGGCGGGGGTGAGGGAGACTGAGACCGACGCACGCACACTACAGACACAGCAGGGAAATTAAAAAGAAAGAAAATGAGTGCGGAAGATAATGCGGCTGGTGGCGGTGCAGAATCTGACTAGGTGCCAAAACATAAATCATCCTCCATTATTTGGAGGTATTTTGGATTCAAAAAGGACAATGTTAACCAGAGTGAGGTGTTGTGGAGGTCGTGCTTAGCAAAAATTGCAACAAAGCAAGGTAGCACAAACAAACATGTTTCACCACCTGAAACAGCTTATGGTTACGATGAGGACCTCGCAGTTTCAGCCATAATCAGGCAAGGAAGGAGAACAACTGCTCCTGTAAATATTGTATACTGTAATTAGTTTGGTTTAGGGAAAAAAAGGCAATGAGCCATTTGGCAGCTGAAAGAAACAGCTCTTACTGGTGAATCGACTCCTCTTGGTGAGTTGGTTCTTCTTCGGAAGCCAAATGATCAGACTCACAAAGAACAATAGGTGACATATGAAGGAGCCATTTGAAAGAATCAACTCCTACTAGTGAATTGACTTGTTGGTGAGTCGGTTCTTATTGGTGAGCCGAATTATCTGGTAACATTCACAAATATTTCACAATTTTTTCGACAAAGAAGAATAACTGGTATCGAAAATACTATAATCTTTGTTCAGTTTCTGAAATAAAAGAAAAAGCAGAGATAATGAGATGAGAATAGCAACATTTGGAAACTAAACAAGCCACACTTCGAGGTGAATCAACCCTTGTTGGTGAGTCAAACGTTTTGACTCACTGAATAGATCTGAAATTCCTTTCACTTCACGCTGTAGTCATGTCATATATCGATATCAAGATATCTGGCATGAATATCGATATGAAATTTTGTCCATATCGTTCAGCCCTAATGCAAACCTATACACGTTATGTATTGTAGAAATGCTGAGGGTCGTGACATGATTATTTTTGTCTATTACATGCGGATGTGACATGTTTACTGGTAACGGGTTTATTAGGAACAGGTTCATCACTCATGTGAAGGTTTCTGTGGAGGTCTTTCTTTGCTCCCACACTGAGGATTTCTCACCAGTTAACAGTCAAAAGAAATTTGCATCCAGACAATAGCGATATTACGCATATCATCAAAACCATGCTTCCTTTATTTATGAAATAGTCCACACCCTTCCCCCCCCCACGTGCTTTCCCCAGCTCAGTCTGAAAGCAAAACAGATATGCTGACATGGAAATGATCCCTAATCAAACATGATTTTAAGAAGCACCACTACTGTTGTATCTGCTGCTTGTGTTCGAGAGAGAATCTGGCATCGCAAAGTGGAGAATGATGAAACAGTTTTGTGCTTTAACCTTGTGGGTGGCTACTGTTGGGTGTGAATGCAGCTCCAGTGAACTCAGTATGCTTCAAAAAGCTCCTAGGGTTGACCTACTGTACTGCACAGGTATTCTTGGACAGAGAACAAAAACGTCTCTTTTTTTAGGCTCGGCAGGGAACGGCTCGAAGCCAGTCGGCTGAATTCCAGCGCTTGGGTGGGGGGAGCCTGTGAGGTGAGAGCTCAAAAGCGCACAATGCAGAGATCTAGTGAAGAGCTTACTCTTTGGTGAAAATGTTATTTAGAGCCACAGTGAATAACTTAAGCTTTATTACTACATCCTGTTATACAATCCTAAAAAAAAAGTGCTATAAAACTCTACTAACCTGCTTACAGTAATCCAGTCTCAGTGTGTTTAGATCACTGTGTGTCACACTCGTTCTCTTTTTTTTTTTTCCCTCCCTCCCTCTTACACACACACTTTACAGCTAAGCAGCCACTACTCACAAGCTGGTTGAAATTTGATAAGCACAAGCCTGGTAGCTTTCAATGGTCACTAAACCCTCTCCACTAGCCCTGAGGGAACACCCTATCAAGTGAAAATGCAAATGCTCTACTGCACCGCTGAGGTAAATGGCAGCTCGAGTGGGTGAGCGGTGTATTACCACAATAGAGTATGATTTTCGTTTTTGTGATAATGAAGCCACTCGATAAAAGCACAGACCTGCCGAGCCTCTTCCAAATCTCCACATGTGGCACCCCCGCCTCCCCTCCTCTGTACTCGCAATAACAGAAAGGATTTTATAGATTAGAGATAAAACCGAATATGTACAATGACAGAATGTGCAATAAATAGATACAAATACATATTTATAGGAGGAGATGTGCTCCCCCCCCCCAAAAAAAAAGCATGCCAGAGATGATGTTCACAAGGCATCTGGTTTGAGCCTGGAGGTGTAGATCAGGACTGGGATTTCTGGTTTTTGACTTTCATGTGGGTGTGAGCATGTGGTTAGATATGAACCTCACAGGACAAACAAAGGGCATATGAGGGCTCAGTGCAGTCTGATTCATTTACAGTGTTCACTTATTCAACCTTCGTGACTGCCTGGTCAAGGTGGTTTAAATCACGTGAACAATTTGATATTATTTTGGGAAATTAAAGTTGTTAGATAATAACCCTGGCAGTCGCAAACAAAAAAAAAAAAAAAAAATCACCTGTGTACAGGAATGAAAAAAAATCTTTTTTGCACTCGAGTGACGTAGCAGAGATCGAGGAACTGTTGAGGTTTAAATCCGGATACAGACATGGATATTTGGAGTATTAAAAACACACACCTAAAACAAAGGCATGCTGTAGATTCAAGATGTACCCATGCAGATGTAAAGTATACGTCAAGTTGAAGAAAATCTCCACATAGATGCTGGAGGTTAAATTCAGGTCCGGGTGAACAAAAGCACACAAACACGAAAGGCCTGGAGAATCAAAGTGGTATTAACCTCAATCTCGTTAATTAAAGCCAGCTACTGCAGCTCAGCAAAGACACTGAAATCAATTACCTCGCCAAGTACTGATCCATCACGTTGCTTGTTTACAATTTAATCCTGAACTTGTCAAAGCCATTATTTTCTTAATAACAACTTCCTCTCCAGGCTGCTTCGTCTCAAGCCTCATCTCTATGGGAGCAGAAAGGTCGTAAGCTTTAGCGCTCCCCAGGGCATAGCACACCGCCGCTCTAATTATTCCAACGTATGAAATGACAAATGAAGTAGATCAAACCCAAGGTGCCAGGAGGCTTCATGATTTCTGCTCAGATGTATGGGTTAAAACAGAGGTCGCTAACTGCAAGAGTGAAAGGCAAAACTAGTTAATGCTGTGTGACGATAATTATGTGGGTGACCTCTGAGAGGATCAAGCTGTTCCATTTGCAGAAGCTGATCTGATTGCAATCGTCGTCTCACTTCTCACCAAAGGACAAGGGGGAGGGGGGAAAAAAAAAAAAAACATGTTACCTCTATTATAATTGCCAGCTCATTCCACACTGACAAAAATAATTAAATAAAATGGGTTCTGCAGTCCCTGTATTTGACCTCGAATAAAAAAAAAAAAAAAACCTTCAGCATGCGCCAGGAAAAGTGCCCCCAAAACTAGTTAGCATTAGCGCACAGCAAAGATCAATGAGCAAATGATTAGTAAATGCACTATTCACAGCATGCCAGTAATCATTGAGGACGCTCTCCTGCATTATTTACGGCCTAATGTATAATGCAGCACTAACAGCAGATTTAATGCATAAATAAAGCCGTGGTGCGCTTACATGAAATGTTTACTCACTAAAACAGGATTCGGAGCTACAAGCATTTCAACAGGGCACCTCTCAAACTTTCAGACCTGTCATCTCTCTCTCTTTTTAACATTAAAAACAGAAAAATGCTTTCCAGGTGCTTTTATCTTAAAACTGAAGGTGAACGATTCAAATGTGCTCGGCTGTTGGAAAACAGACTAGAAATGTTGCAAATACAAAAATGAAAAAAACATTATGAGCTGTTTATGTGATGTTTGAACAGCTTGAGATAGAAGCAACTCGGAGCAGATTATCATTACAAGGCTTTTTAAAAAAAAAAGTCTTTACTACAGCCTAATAAAAACTGTGGATAGGGCCGACTGTCTATAAAGAGGCAACAAATTCAAACAGACAAATCAGAAATTTATAAGTAAATAAAAGCTCCAGTGTGCAGCCCGGTCCCATGTTTCAGTTCTCCAGAAACTTAACAGACTTGCCGAAGAACCGGGAGCTAACGTAATACAATAATCTGAGTTAAGACTGTTAGCTAGTTAAGTGTTAATACAGACTAACAGAATATCGTGCCCTCAATGTCTAATGTTTTAGATAGAAGATGTGTTCTGTCATTACACTGGATGCTAAAGATATTTAAGTCTGGCTAGGAGTATTTATTTTCTCTCTGTATTTTTTTGAATACGTAGCTTGGGCTATAAAGCGTGCAACTCTGCAATTGATCGATAGATCGAGCACATTAAACATAAAAACTTGTTTCAACCAAAAAGCACAACTTGTAATTTATAACCTCCAACTAGGAAAAACCCAAAGAAAACCCCTTCAACTCGCAATTCCTATTCCATCTCCTCGACTCGTTCAGGAAGTGACATCAAATCATCATGGCTGTCACAGCATCAACAGTTTTATATTTTAAAAAAAACACAAGGAGGAGTGCTCTGAGAGCACAATATCCCCCGCTGCAATATATTGCAAACAAAATTGCAATATGCGTATCACTGTCCTTTTGCCAAGTTTTGCAAAATTCCTCCAAAAATTGAGAGAGGATTTGATTTCAGAAGGCGAGAACCCTTTCTGGGAAGGATTTCGCCATGACGTAATCCCCCTTCGGGGATAAAAAAAAAAGTAGCATCCATAAAGGAGCTATACTGTATATACAGTACAAGAATTTGGTGTTCAATCTAAAACATTTATACAGAGTGCTGTTTGAGGAGGTGAATATACACCACTCATCACAGTCACCTTTATTGGCTTGAACACAGAGGTCAAAAACGACAGTTCTGACTTCTGAGATAAGTCGTATGCAGGATTTTATCTGGCTGGTGACTCCTTGTCCTCCAGGCCAAGTACAAATTAAAAACTAATAACCCAGATGTGAAATCTGCTTGTCCCAGGCACTCTGGCAACTGATTTGTTCACACTTGCCTTTAATGCTATTAACTTTTGAGGGGAGAAAGCAGTGCCTGCGACAGCTCAGCTCCTCTTTATTGCCTTCACTATGCTGAATAAACATGTCTCGAGTCCCCCCTTCCTATTGCAAATGGGGGGGGGGGGGGGGAGCCTAAACTGCTTCAGGCCTTATTAAAAATATCAGCTTCAATTACCCCAACTGTTCCTCATCAACAAGCTGTGACGATTTACACTCTACACAGAAATGCAGCTTTTCTGTTTTAAAATCTCGTTCGGGATCGATCCGGACCGATTCTGGATTCATAACTTGATCCGTCTCCACGCAGCTGGAATTCACACCTCTCTCCAGCCTGTCTCGTTTGTGGTCTGACCTGTGTCCTGTCTCCCAGGCAATGAGCAAGCGTTTGTAGTTACTGTATCTATTGTTACAGCTGAGGTGCCAAGAAGGAGCTTACATTCTTGTAAACAAAGCACACACTCCATACAGGGACACAATTAAGCACTCATTTAGGTGCTTTGCGCTTTCCAAGGCAGGCTACCTTTTAATAGAGCATGAAGATTTTTGCACACCAAGCATGCATGTATACAGTAAATAAATCACGAAAGCGAAAAAACACCCCCGCAAATCAATCACCAACAGCTAAAAATCTGCCGTCCTTCAAAACAGGCTGAATTCTTGGTTTGATGGCATTGAGCAGAGAGAATCCACGAGACAACAGTGGCGTGAGGAGGCTGCAACATGGCATTAATTACTCCTGGTCTTTTGAGAAATTCATTAAGCCTAACATTAAAGGGCTGCACCGTGCCATTGGCTCTCAGGGAGACGTGCAGGCGGAGAGTCGCTTCTACCACGCCAGCAGATTAAATAACACGCCTCCCCGAGTCCTATCAGACACTCCGGTTTGGAAAGGAAAGCCTGTTTGCAGCACAAACGCCATTTGATCCAAAAGTTTGCGTGATGCTTGAGTACAGAATGATCAGGATACATTCCACTGATCAGAAACTTGACTTTTAGTGCCATGTCTAAGAGCATTCAGTATTCAGACATGACACTCCGGTCATCTTTAAACCACGACTAAGTGTTTACAGATTTACAGTCTCCGTTCTAAATGAACAGATTCATTATTATAACTTTCTGTTCAACAATAGGTCTAGCCCTTTAAGAAGCACATGATATTTTTACTGGTAGCTGCAATGAACCAGATCATGTTAATGTACATCTATGCATTAAACATTTACCAGGATTTTTCCGCTTGCCTTCAGAAACAGGGACAACACAGTTAATCAGATGCCCACACTCTGAAAATGAAGCCGCATGGTACTATGATTAGCTAAAGATCTCTACACCACTTTGGAGTCGCACCGTTTTCCCTCCACCTCACTGCCAGACGTAAACAAATTCGACCTCAGCACAACTGTGCACTGACTTCAGAAAGGCAGCGACTTGCTAATTCAATTATTCAGTGCAAGTAAACTGCTGGTTGACCTCTGGGGAGATCCTTAAATGCAGCGACACAGAAACTCGGTGGTTTCTCAAAAAAAAAAAAAGCCAGCAAATCCGGTTTCATTTTGAAGCTAGGAGGGACGAGAGAAAAAAAAAAAGCCCTGAAAACACTAGGTTTGTCATTATGAAAGCCAAAATAAAAAAATTAAAAAAGCACCCTACAGATATTTACTCACACATCCCCCACACCATAAAAATCACCTTAAAATCAGTAGCACCAGTTTTATTTTTACTTGACCAGATGTGATAGTCCTTTCCATATCACACTGTTTGATGTGTTAAACACTTCAATGTACATGTTCAAAAGTTCAAATGATCAATGTTCAGAACTCGTAATACTCGAGTGATGCTTATAGATTTGAAGAAACTGAACAAGGTTTCTTTCAGAGTAATACAAGACAATGAAAACATGCTGTGCCTTGCTCTGGTTCCTCTGTGGGAGAGTGTTCTCCAGATCCAACTCCTTTTTACCTCAGGGCTATCATCAAAAGTAAGAATAACAGAGTTCACAAACTCACTATACTCCATAAGCTGAAGGATTAGAGTGAAATATTCTGCATATGACTTACGATTACCTACACTCCCTGAAAACAAACTTTTCCTCGTCACTGGGGTGTTACATTCATCTTTTGCACGGTAACGTGAATGCAGTACAAGTTAATGATTTAAGGTACTACTAAGGGACTACATATTTAGTAAGGTATTTTATACACACTTTCCCAGGTCAAAAGGTACAACCTTGAGGATACCACCACAATGACAAGCAGGGGTACAGTTTAGTAACAACTTTTCTGTCCAGATGTTTACAGAAATTCCCTCCTCCAAAGCACTTATCTTTTACTCATCACTCTGACTCATGCTTTGACAATGTACTCCGTAGGAACTCCCACCAAAGTGTTCCAGCGCTGAGCATATCTCTGAAAGTAAGCAACTACCATCAATTCTTTGATCTATGCATAACCAACACAACGGTTATCAGATGATGGAAAAATATTTGTCTTTGTAACTCTTACACAAACCTCATTCATGATGAATGCGTACTGAGGTCAAAGATATAACGAGGCTGTCTAATAAACAGTCAGTATTGCATAAATAACCCAAATAGTGCCCAATAAGAGTTCGCAACATGTGAATTATTAGCAAGAGAGGAAATATAACGAGAGTAAAAGACAAAACTATTTTTGTTCCAAGATTAATCTGATTTCAATCTTAAAAAAAAAAAAACAGCAGCCATTCATTTAGATTGTGGTGCATGATTTCTTTATGTTTTATTTAGTCAGGAAATAAAATCCACTCAGGAGAACACTGGAGGTGGATAGCAACATCTTAGGGTTACTTTATCATGAAGACCGCCATCTTTCAAGATGTACTCAAGTTATACAACATGAACATCTTTTAAAACCGATTTTCTAAAGGTCCACTGTGGCAACTCACATGGTTTCGGTTTAGTCTGAAAAACCCTTCCAGAATGACATCATTATGAGACTTTATAACTAGACCTTTTTATGAATAGGAGAGAAAAAGTGTATTGAGTATATTACATAGCACGTAGTGTGTAAAAGGGAAAAGAAAAAAACAATAGAAAACTCCCCAGAGTCTAGATGACATGCAAACCAAGTATGGCTGATAAAACAGTGATTACAGGAGGAAAAAGAAAACGAGACACTTCCCCCTCACACACAGGACTTGTAGACTGATATCAGATAAGGCCAACTGTGAAACAAATACTGCTTAAGATTAGCCTTCTCAACCACCACCCATCCTCTTGCCTTTTTTTTTTTTAAACACCACCCACGCTACCATAGGCTTGACTAATCTCACACAGGCCATCGTAGGCCAGGGTTCAATGTGGTTTATTCAGCTCAGGGGAAGTAAAGCTGACTTGGTTGTCCTCAGCAGCCTCCAACTGGACAAGCAAGTCCATCAAAAACCCCTTGGGTTTGCAGTAAACAAATGACTCTCTAACTCATCACTTCCAATCGCTGGAAGGCAGTGCATGGGGGAGGGGGAGGGCGAGTGAGTGATATGAATGCTCATCAAAAACATGCCAGTTGCACTGAGTAGGAGTTTTGTGGTTTTTTTCTTATAATTAGTCATCTGATATCACTGGGGACAGATAAATCTGATTACAATCATGATGAAGCATGTGATTTTTAAACCATCATCTCTCAGTAACTAACTTCACGCATGCATAATAAATACTTTGTGCTTTTGGTCCCGTTTTGGGAGCTCAAAGTAGATGTAAAAGCGGCAGCTTTCCTTAGAAAAGGTCCCAAGTGGAATCTCTAGAAAGCTGCGCGCGCGTGCACACACACACACACACACACACACACCCTTTTCCAGTGAACTGTAACCCATACACACTTATGACAATGATGGTGAAGCACATGACCTTTTATTACATACTACTACTAAATTGTGAAGAATTGTTTGGTTTTTGGCCCATTGTTCTAACAACAGTATTTCTGTCAATGTAAAATCTTCCAAGAAAAATCTCCTTATAAACAGATCCAAGCAGACTCTCTCTAAAAAACTTGGAACACCACAAAGAACCTTTATGCAATAAAAAGGTCACCCAAATACATCTGAAAGGTCAATAACACCACAGCACAGCACATGACCTTAAACTATATGTCTATTACTAAGTAATTACCAAAAATAGTGTGACGGGGGTTTTTTTTGTCCTATTATGGGAACACTTACTGATTTTCTAAGAACAAGGAAAGTTTCCTTACAAGGGTCCCAAAGTGAAATGTGTTTAGAAAGCTGTAAATTCCACAAAGAACCCAACCAAAACGATATATTTTAAAAGCATAATCTTTTATAAATAGTTCAAACAACCGTGCAGTGACCAAAACAAACCTAATTTCACAGGTTAAAAGCAGAACAGTGAAGAAATTGTTTTGTCTTTCTGGGTTTCATTGACAAAAACGTTTTCCAAAGCAAGAATTGAATGCTGTTTGTCCTATTATGGGAACACTTACAGATTCTGTAAGAACGAGGAAAGTTTCCTTACAATGGTCCCAAAGTGAAATAGGTTTAGAAAGCTGTAAACTCCACAAAGAACCCAAAACCATCCAAAACCAGAGGACTTGTGAGAGATTATATATATTATATACACACACACACACACTTTTAAAAAGCATAATCTTTTATAAATAGCTCAAACAACTGTACAGTGACCAAAACAAACCTAATTTCACAGGTTAAAAGCAGAACAGTGAAGTTGTTTTGTCTTTCGGGGTTTCATTTACAAAAACGTTTTCCAAAGAAAGAATTGAATGTTGTTTTGTTTGTTTGACTTTTTCTACTTGCTCCTGTATCTCTTCTGGCACAGGAACCTTTTGGAGGAGATGGAAAAAAGAAAAGGAGAAAAAAAACAAACCTTGAAGGGTTTCTACAGAACTGCTAATACAGGCCTGTTGAAAAGGTGAAAAGGTTAACTCTACTGTACAGCAGTTCTCTCTTGCTTTAGTTTGCCTTCCTGTGGAAACCCTTAAAGGGTTCTCTGTGTTCAGAAAGCTCTCTTTAAAGCAGAAGACGACACACAGGAACATTTTCACTCAGACACTCAAAGCTCGTTTCCTTTGCGTTAAAACGTGAAAAGTTGATGCGAGTCGAGCTCGTGCTTTCAAGTTAGCAACCAAGCTAACATTCCCTCAGTATCCCCTCTTCACCTTCCTTCCCTCCTCTCCCTCCCTCTCTCTGAAGTACTCACCCCGCCAGTCTGGTGGTCTCCAAGTTCCGATGGACAGCTTCGAAACCACTCCGGACCGTAAATAATCCCCGTTGTTGTGGATTTTTTTTCCCCTCCTCTGACGAAAAAAAAAAAATGAAGCCCAAAACTCCTCAGGCTGGGCCAGAATCCAAGCGCGCGCGCGCGGAGCGGAACGGTCTCGCGCAGCCACTTTATCCTACATGCGGATGGGAAAGAGGTTCACGCGCTCAACAAAAGACCCAACTCGCTTCCCTCAAACACTCGCCTCTGCTGAACAAAACACACGCGCGCGCGCATGCACACCGCGGAGCTCCTTCCTCGTCTTCCGTTTCACCGCGTGATAAACTCCGAAAGGTTTGAGAAACGGCGCGGTACTTCGAGGCGAGGAAATCACCGAGTTCACCGCTTACACACTCAGCTTCCTTTTTTCACACACACACGCGCGCGCGCACACACACACTTTCATATGCGCGCGCGCGCGCGCACACACACACCTCGCGCTCTCTCTCTCTCTCTCACACACACACACACACACACACTCAGCTGTTCTCCAGACGCATCCACATGGCTGACCGACTAGTCTTTCTTTATCCAGACACTATGAAGCAGAATCACACCACCCCCACACGAGACACTAAAACCCGGACTGGATCCCAATTAGCGCGCGCACAAAAGCGTCCTGATTGATGCTGTGGTCAAAGCGGGATCAACTGCCGCCACGGTGAACTGCAGGAGAGGAGCATTAGCGCTCTGCAACACCGGGCACGTGCACGTGTGCACGTGCACAAACGGCATTTAAAGCATGGTGTTGATGAAATAACGCGAGGCGCGCATGCCCCCCCCCCCACAAGTTGATTTGTCTCGCGCGTGCGTGTGTTAATAACTGATGAACGGCGCACTTTTATGATCCTGGTGCAAATAGTGACGCAAACAAACGCCGCAGATTCCACAGCTAGACGTGTATCGACTTTGGCTTGGCTTCTGGATAGCGTTTAAATCTAAAGGTGAGGTACACTTAAAAAGAAAAAAAGTTTATCATACTTGAATTGGTTGGTTCTTGCTTTCTTTGTGAAAGGAAACTCCTCTTGGAGAGTTCTAAAAAAAAAAAAAATCTCTAGCTGCTTTATCCTGTCCTACAGGGTCACAGGCAAGCCGGGACAAGCCGCCAGGTCATCACAGGGCTGACACACAGACAACCATTCACACTCACATTCACACCTACGGTCAATTTAGAGTCACC
>JAPEIY010000005.1:40540446-40562228 GCA_026122135.1 Cathorops aguadulce | reverse complement strand
ACATAAGCGGTTCTTTCCTCTGGCCCAGCAAAGAGCTGGTGCTAGCCTGGAACCGTTTTTTCTGGCCCCAGAGCCAGCTCTTTGTCAGTGGAAACAGAAAACCCGGTTCCAAACTAAGCACTGGCCCTGCTTTGGTGGAAAAGGGGCACAAGTCAACATTATCTGAATGAAGGGGTTTATTAAAATAAACCTCCATCCCTATCTTGATTAAATAAGTAGCTAGTCTTTCATGTAGAAATGTAACAAAACCTGCCAACATTAAAATTCAATTATTCCTCTCCTTACTGCTTGAGGACATGAAAAGATCAAGTGTCCTAACAAAACATTTTACCCTCCTCCCCTTGATTTTACTATAAGTGGTGTCTGAGCTTTTGTGCTGCTGTGCTGAGTGCTGTCTGGGACTTGTTTGGGGTGGACAAGTGTCTGTCTTTCTCGAAGCCTCACCTGAAGACTGGCAACAGTAAGGCGACGGGCATCATCGGAGGGTGAGGCGACAGGCACCACAAAGGGACTGTCAGGGATGTGTTCATCGTTGAACTTTATAGACACTTCATAATCTCCTGCAAAGCAAGTCCAAAAATAGTAAGTTATATACACATACACCCATCAGTCATATTGCTCGTCATGAGAAGACCCAAGAGCACAAGGTAACAAGATTAACAGGACTTTGCCACGCTCACCAGGCTCCTGTACAATGTAGGAAACACCACTGGAGCCATCCTTACGGTCTTCAAAAGCAATCTCAGCTTTGCTAGGTCCCTCCACAGCAATGGATAAACCTCCAGCTCCAGCCTCACGAGTCCATATGCTGAACTCAGCTGAAAGGAGCAGGATAAGAAAATCAATGTCTCTCCAACAGATATATAGACATGTCATGTGCCAGAGTACATGTCAGAACACACTGATGTTAAAAAAAAAAAAGCACAATACAGCATGTTCCAAAGTCACAAGTTCTGCAGATAAATTAAGCCACACTATTGTGCAAGGTGAATACGGTCAGTAGAATGCTAAAATAGCAATGGAAATGCAGAGTTAAAACATGAATGCTTGGCAAATGCTTCCAATTAAAAGACCCTTTTCTGTGCCAGGATGCTAGCCAGTGCCTACAGGAGTTTCCTCCCACATTAGGTTAACTGGCTACTCTAAACTACCCTTAGAATGGGAGCACATGCGTTAACCCTTTGACAGACTGAGGACCTGCCCAGGGTATACCTCCCCCTCTTTTCACTCAGTCAGCTGGATTGACTCCAGCTTCCCCACACAACCCTGAAGGACAAGTGGTATAGATAATGGATGGCTGCATGATTAACCAGTCCCTACCAAGAGAGTCACTTTGGTTCAGCATCTGGAGTCAGATGTGCCTTGTAATGTGTTCCCCTCCTCAGTTGTATCCATTTTCAGCAAAATTGCACTGGTCCACCCACCTGGAACTCCAGCCTCTGCTCTCTCCAGTCCAGGGCCTCCAGCACGGACTTTGTGAGCTCCTCCTTCTCCTAGAGGACCTACAGTGAACTGGAATGGTGATCCTGGTACATGCTGCCCCTGGTACTTCACACTAACTGTGTGAACACCCATTTCAGTTGGAACAAAACGAATGCAGTAAGTATTGTTCTCTCCTTCCATGATCTCCGCCTTGTGCACTTTCCCAGATGGGCTAGTCACCTGGGCAGTCATGTCAGCAATGCTGATCTCTACAAGACAGATGTGAAGAGGTCAGAAGCATTCAGTAGCTGAAGTGGGTACAGTGACTGCTCAGTTGTTACAGCTCTGGGATACTAGGCTGCAAGCTCAAATCCCAGTGCCAACAAGCCTCCACCGTTGAGACCTTGCTAGGGTCACCTGAATTTTCAATCATTTCGTTTTGGATAAAACCATCTGACAAAAGGAGTAAATGTAAACTGTCATTTGAGCTACCAGTTAAGAAAGTTTGGTGGTGCTTACCAGGAATCTTCAGGCTCAGGTCACACTGGCTGCCAACATTGGCAACAGATGCAGCTGTCCTCTTGCGAGTGATGCTCTCCTTCATCCTGCCTTCTCCAGTCACCTTCACTGTGAAAGCACTGCCTATGGAACAAGGTGGGGGAAAAAGTGGGTTAGAACTGCAGATTTAATACCAGTTTAAATCACTTTATAAAATAAGACATACCTGGAACATGCTGGTCAGCAAACTTTATATTAATGATATAATTTCCTGGCTCAGTTGGGAAGTATGTGACCTTGCAGGTTCCGTCTTCTTGATCCTCAGTGTTAATGTCCACCTTACTAGGCCCTTCAATAGACAGGCTAAGGCCTCCATATCCTAGCCAAACAGAACCACACACCTACAGATCACATCAAGGACTTCAGCCAATCACAAGTTACCTCAAGTACTTCCAAAAGAGTTTACCTGCATCTCTGGTATCAATGATGAATTCAGCTGGCTCAAATGTGCGAGCCTCGCTAAGACCCTGGCCAGAGACACATACACGACTGGCATCAGCAATCTCTGACTGCTTGATCATAACAGAAATAGGGCTGTTGGGAATGTGGCGGCCATTTTTCTTAATGTTTACAAGGTGCTCTCCTATCTCTTTAGGCACAAAGGAGACTCCTAGAAAATAGAACAAGAAATGTGGGCATTTATTTTACTAGCTACCATCCACTTAATCCAAAGATTAAGTACATTAAAAGAAAAAAAAAAAAAAAGGGTGCAATGTTGAGTGGAAGATTTTTTATTTTTTTAATTGCAGGAATTTTAAGCAGTGTAGCCAAGTGATTAGCAAGGTTATTGGCACACTTACCAACGTGTCCATTACGCAGCATCTTAAGCAGACATGGCTCCTCACGACCAGAGGGAGTGGTGAGGGAGGCAGTTAGCTGGCTCAGGTCCAGTTCTCCAATGTCCAACGGGATATCAGCAGCAGAGCCCACCTTCAAATGGGACATACGCATGGAGTCGTCTCCTGTGGACAAAAACACACCGTACTGATTTTTCCATGGATTGTCCAATTACATCACTAAATGGGTAACCAAGGTAAATTCTCCATCCCTGTCTGCTTATAGTTACTGACCTGTAATCTTTGCCACATAGGGACTACCAGGGATGTGCTTGTCATTATACTTCACAAGGATGTTGTAGTCTCCAGGTAGAACAGGGAGATAAGAGACAGTGCAAGTACCATCCTGATTGTCAGTGCAGCTGATGTCTGCCTTTGAGGGTCCCTCAATGGCCAGAGACAGACCACCTGATCAAGAACAGGAGCATTTCAATACAAGCCAAGTTCCTGCCATCCCCCCCCCCCAAAAAAAGAAAGTGTTCCACAAGCAAGATACTGTACCCTCTCCAGCATCCTTGGTGTTAACAGTGAACACTGCAGGCTTATTGACCATGCCATGAATGAGACCAGGACCATAAGCAGTCACATGGCCACTGTTGACATAATCCACATAGAACTGCAGTGGACTTCCTGTCAGGGAAATAAGAGTCAGTTGGGTTCGGCCTAGTCATTTTTTCTGACTATACTTCAAGTCTCTGTAGCATGCATGTTATAATAACCTGGAATGTGTATTCCATCATATTTTATGTCCATCTCGTGTAGTCCAGCTTCAGTGGGAGCATACTTCACTGTGACAGTGCCATCCTTGTTATCTGCAATGTCTGGCTTAGCCACTTTTCCAGATGGCATCCTAACTTCACCTGAAGATGATTAGGTAGCAACACTTAAGACTAGCCACAGAAGGGGTCTTTTAAATGCTGAGGCCAAAGAGAATACCACTTTAGGGAAGGGAAGAAAAAAAAAAAAAAGCCATACCCGTGATCTCTCCCTTCTGGATGGTAAATGGAATGACCAAGTCGAAAGGTCTCAGTCCAGCCACATCCAGCCCATTCATTCCCATAGCCCTGTCTGTTGCCTGGGAGGCAGAGAGAAGGGATGAAAAATCTGAGTACCAGTCAACTGACAACCTTTTTATGGCTGAATAAAGTGCTCAATACATCAGTGTCATATTTGGCTTGAAATATTGCTCAAATGCAAAGCCAGTATTTAAGAACTTGCAGTAAGAAAAAGCTTACAGAACACTATACCACAGATACCTTTTAAATAGACATTAACATTGTTAATTGAAACAAATGACTTGATTGTTCAAAAAAAGGGTAGAGTGGGAATTACAGCCCCTAAAAGAGGAAAAGAATGACAAGGATGATGCTGGTGGCTGCATGGACACAGTGAGGAGAATAAAGGCTCAAGTCACATCTGTGATTCAAAAGTCTGGACAACAACAGTGAGAGCCAAGCAGACAGGACAAGTGACTCATGGGGACACCACAGGAGAGAACTAATCTGAACAAAACCACATTACAAATCAGCAAACAGCAGCACCCAACAGTTAACGTCCAACACACATCCAGCCATTTTGTTAAATGCAGACTTCCACATTTATTGCTTGCAAAATGGCTGCCTATTCAAATGGCAACAAAATTAGGAGTTAGATGAAACAGGGTAGGGCCTACACCCACAGGACAAGAATGAGTTGGAGCTGGAGAATGGAGATTAGAGAGAATGTTTAGGGACAAATGAGGGTGGACATGATGAATAGGGAGGAAAGGGGTGGGTGGGGGAAGTGTCAGTACCCAAGGCTGGCCCCTGTTGGGCGCGTAGGCGTACTGCGGGACCTGCGTCTGCTGCATAAGTTGGTCAGGGGAGGCACCTTCCAAAGCCTGAGACAGGATGACAATCAAGAGTGAAATAATCCTAACACTTAGGCATTATACTGGTAAATATCAGGTCTGGGAAGCTGCTTATTACGTATGAAGTCTTGACCTGGTTTGCAATGTTAGTCTCAGACACCAGAACAAAAACTACCTGAACCCACAGAAGTCATTTAAATAAAAAGAAACCCACACCCTCATTTAATTAAGATGTAGTCTGAGTGTTGAAGAGGACTCATGTTTGAACAAGTATTCTTTCCAAAGTTAAAAGGTAGAGCTGCAAGTTAATACAGGCTAGGTCAGTATGCAAGTTTTAAATACATGTGTACGTACCATGACCTGGAAGGGGCTGTTAGGAATATGTTCGCCTCCAAAGCGCACACAGATGACGTACTTCCCAGGTTGAGGTGCTGTATAAAAGATATCAAAGGTTCCATCCTCATTCTCAACCACGTCCACATCCACCTCTGCGCCATCTGGGGTGCACACTGTGCAGGTCACCTTCCCCTTTCCAGCAGCCTTTGCATCCACAGTGATGACCGTCTGTTCCCCAATCTGTATCGTGGGACCAACTCCAGCACCTGGTGGGCACCAAAACAAAACCATTACCTTCAAAGCCTGTAGATGCAGCCACCAAGCTTAAATAAAAGCTAATCGGTAGTAATATTCATTCCACCATGCACTCTGCCTCAGCATGAACCTACGACACTGTGGCAACAGACACCATAAGGAGTGACCGATGAAAAACTAGAACTCAGACTGGCTGAATTTTGTTGTGGCATTTGCCCAGTTACACATTCCAGAACACCTCAGATCACAATCTCAAGATTCAACTCCTTTACAAATCAGCCAAATTTGATGTAAGTAAACAGAGCAGCCCTCATTTGTGAATAAGAAATCTGCATCTACACAATTGTGCAACTTGCAGACATGATCAATTATTGAAAGAGCCTTTCATATGTCTGTTACCTCAGTTGTCCAACTGGTATGGGCTTAAAAGGTCAATACAAAATTCAGAAGGGGGAAGAAAAAACCCTCAAAATGTCTATTTAAAAAAAAAAAGTTTCAGTAACCTTTAATGGCACATTCCACCATAAGAAAGTCAGGCTCAAGTTAGTTATTAGTTTTTCTTCACTAACCAGACATGCCGTCTTACGCCATTTAAAAAAGGCAAGACAAAGGATGGACCAAGTCCCTGACCCAAGAACAGCTGTCCTCAAAGTGTTATGTATACACTTCCAGTGTTAAACATTAGTTTTAAAAGGAAGACTTCAGCAGGCTCAAACACACTACACATTTATATATATATAAATAAGTAAAAAAAATGCTGTCAAAGCATTACGGCGCCATTCTGCATGCAAAAAAAAAAAAAAGTTGAGTCCGGAGCAAGACATTTATCGAAGCGCTTACCCAAACCGTGACCTCCAATTGAGACTGTGAGCCCGTGAGAAGCAGAGAATGAAAAAGTGAAGAGTAGAGTCAGACCAAAATACAACAAAATGTGCTCAAAAGAAACAGTGGGGGAGAAAAAAAAAAAACCTCACAAAAACACATTTAAACCAAGTGGTGAATAGAGTGTGCTGGGAATGTGAGCAGCTCTGCACAAAAGGTGATGTGGCCAAGTGGAGGACAGGACTGGGAGCCACACAACTCAAATTATTCATTTTTAATGAGTTTCTAAGCTGTCTCAATTCAGTGCTCAAGCCAGACAGAATCTAAACCCAAAAAAAGGAAAGCCAACTGTGGCAAGTAACTGCCAATAGTTCCCTTATGGCAGAATTAATCAAGCTATTTTACTCCAAAGATGTGTCCCCCCCAACAGGATTCACAAAGACTGGTTTAGAAACAAACCTCTTGATTAATTTTGAATATACTACTTTGTTCTACTGATGCTTTAATATTTACATTGTTCAGAAAGGGTTCAATCATAATGACTGGGGGGGGGGGGGACCCAGACGCCCTAAGTGGCTCAGAGGTCCATGCTGTTGAAGGGCTTACCTGTAACTGTGCACTTGCTGGCATCTCCTGTAGGGAATGCTCGAATGCGGTATGGGGAATACGGGATTTCATCACCACCATATTTTATAAGGATGGTGTAGCGACCAGTCATATCTGGCACATAGGAGACTAGATAAGTCCCATCCTGGTTATCACGAATGTTCGCCTTCTTGGGCTTCCCTTCTGGATCCTGAAACAAGCAAGGATTAAAAACAAGACCTATCCAAGTTCTATAATTCCCCTCTAGTACAATTCAAAGCACTTCTTGCACTTACAGTAATCTGGACAGCCAAAAGTCCCTCTCCTGCATCCTTGGCATCAATGGTAAACTCCACTGGCAGGCTGGCAGGCACCCCAGTAGTGTTAAGACCAGGGCCACTGGCACGCACCTTACTGGCATCATGTGTGGGCAGAACCTTCAACTTATAAGGGCTATAATTGAGAGGGGGTGTGTATGAGGAAAAACCAGAAGATTGTAAAGTAGGGATAACATTTACAGACTACTTGCTAACAGTCCTCTTTAATTGCCAAATATCACTGCCCTTCAAGACTGTTAACTTGTCCTCTGTTAGCTGACTAATAAGCTTCACTCTTTGCAGAGAACAGAGCAATCCTTTCGAGCCAATTAGAATGTGCAAGTGTGAGGCTGTCAATGAGAACTAACCCAAGATCTGATTAAGGTGTTATCTATTCAGAGGACTAAAGTCACTGAAAGTATGACCTGTACCTGCGTGGGATCTCCTCGTCAGCATACAGCACATTAATGGAATATGGCCCTTCTTTGGTGGGCACATAGCTTACAGTGTGAGTCTGATCTCCATTATCCACCACCTCAACTGGCTCCACAACACCTGCAAAAAATAAGCATGTTCCAGGTAATGGAAAATCAAGGAGAGGCAGAATCATTTATAAGTGACTGCAAACATGAAGCACCCACCTTTGGGCCCCTGCACTCTGACTTGCAGAGGAGCTACTCCTGCCTTGCTGGCATCCACAGTGAAAACCTGTGGAATATTAGCTCGTACATTGGTCCCAAGACCCTGGCCTTGGCATTTGACCTTAGTGGGATCAACAGTATCATGAACAGGCACAGAGAAAGGGCTTCCTAGAAGAGCAAACATTGGAAGAAGCGGGTTACTTTTTTTTGGGGGGGGGGGGGGGGGGGGAGAAGAATAATAAAGAACTTAACACTAACCAGTGACAGGTTTTCCACCATAGGTCACATTAAGGTTGTAAGTCCCTGGCTCATATGGGATGTACTCTACAGAGCAGCTGCCATCTTTATTATCAGTGCAGGACATCTTGGCTTCTGAGGGTCCCTCCATAGCCAGGCCCAGGCCTCCTGTACCAGCTCCACTAAACAGACAGATAAAGTAAAGTAAATGCCAGGGAATAGGGAAAGGTTCCCCCTTCTCCCTCCCTAACTTAAAACTATCTGCTGAACACTAACCGGGTCTCCACAGTGAACTTGTTCGGTTTGTTGGTGATGCCAGCCTGTAGTCCTGGGCCATGTACACGCACACGTGCAGGATCACAACCTTCTGTTACAGGCACACGGAATGGACTGTTGGGCACTGGGGCATCATCATAAGAAACTTCTACACTATGAGGACCTGCCCAAAGAAAAATAAGCCAACATTAAACTTGAATTTATTGAATCAAGACCCAGATATAGATTCAACTTGCATTACATATACACAAGATTTACCTTCTTCATAAGGAGTGTACTCTACTTTGTAGGTACCATCTCCCAGGTCCCTAATAAGAGCCTCAGTGCAGTTACCAGATGGATTGTTGACACAGGTCTTGATGTGATTGCCACCAGTTTTTGTTAGGGCACGAGCATCAACTGTGAAGTCTGTGGTAGCTTCTCTGAAAACACCTACAAGACAATTCCAAGGAAATTAACTATTTTACCAGAGTTCATCCTCAAAACCTATACATTGAGCAATCCCAAGAGTGATTAACCTCAAATACATTCAGAGCCAGAAAAACTACCTTTGCCTTCAACTCCAGGCCCAAAGACTTTCACACCACCAGTTTCAACAGCTGGCTCCACATTTAGTTTTGATGGGAATTTTGGCACATCCTGGCCACCATAACGGATGGTAAGAGTGTACACTCCAGGGTACAGAGGAATGTAGGTGATTGTATAAGTTCCATCTCCATTATCCTGGATGTGTACCTCGGCTTCAGTTCCATTATCAGAGATTATCTCAATGGTTAATTCAGCAGGGCCGGCATTGGTACAGTCTACCACAAACTGGCCTGTCTCACCAACCTTGGCTCGCTCCAAACCTGGACCAGAGCAACGGACCTGTAGACAGAAGTAATAAGGTCAGGGAGGGGAGAAAAAAAAAAAAGCCAGCAGTTCAAGTGAGTAAGCATCTAAAATGAGTGTACCACCTTAGAGGGGTCAGTGGGGGCTACAGCCTCCACAGGGAAGGGGCTTCCTGGGATGGGAGCACCATCATAAGTGAGCTCCACCTCATAGGGTCCCTTGTCTCTGGGTATGAAGCGAACTTGGCTAGTTTCTGGGCTCAACCCTGGTTCCACCTTACAGGGCACTGATTTACCACCAGGTCCAGTCACCTTTGCACCAACTTTACCTTGACCACCTGCACCCTTTGATTTGACCGTAATCTCCTGATCTTTTCCAACAGTCATCTCTGGGGGGGGGGGGGAGAAAACATGCTTAAGATGCAATAAAAAAAAGCCCCACCTGATAACCAGTTCTAGAAAGAAAGGGGGAAAATTTTTTTAAAAAAGTAGGGTCGTCATAACATACTGTCGCCAAGGCCTGCAACATTAATCTTGCTCAGATCAAGGGAAGGAGCCACAGGCACAGCAAAGGGAGTTTTGGGAATAGCATCACCACCATAAGTCACATTCACACCCAAATTACCCTGCGGGAGGATAAATTGAGGGCCAAGGATTAACAACTTGCTATTAAGAAAATACTTCAAGATGGTCCATCACAAGTCACATACTCACCTGTTGCACCGGAGTGTATTTGACAGTATATGTATTGTCATGGTTATTGATGATATCAAAGTCCCGCACTGCCTCACCCTTGTTAGGACTAGTAAACTGAGCATCAAGCTTTGCCTTGCCTGCACCCTTAGTGTTCACAGTGAAATAAGTGGGTTTGTTCAGTTCCACACCTGAGGAAGATACAAGAGGAAGCATGGAGCTTGGTTAGTTTCATTTCGGATTGTTCAGACACTACCCAAATGTACCAGACACTACCCATTTTGTCACCTGTGCGGTTAAGACCAGGTCCCTCTGCTTTGACTTTGCTGGCATCATGAGAGGGATCCACTTTAATTCTAATGGGTGACATTGGAATAGGCTACAAAAAGGGAAAAAAAAAAAAGTATTCAGAGGCAAGGAACACTAACCTAAAGTACCAGTCAAAATGTTGACACCTAATTTCACAATTCATTAAAAAAAAGCCACTAGTTAACAAGGTGCACACATTGACTTATTCCAGCTGACTACCTCATGAAGCTGGTCAAGATAATGCCAAGTATGCATAGCTATCATTAGGGTAAATGGTTGCTACTTTGAAGAACCTAAAATATGAAACAACTCCATACATGTCATAGTTTTGCAGTCCTCAGTATTGTCTTACAATGTAGACAAGTCAATATAGACAAATCTATGAATTAGGTAGTGTTCAAACCTTTGCCTGGTATGGTACATGCATACCTACATGCACATGTTACTGTACCTGATCAGCAAACAGCACCATGATGGTGTAACTGCCAGCTCCTGGTGGAGTGTATTTAACTGTAAAGGTGTCATTATCATTTCTGATTATGTCAAAGTCAATGTCAGACTCAGCTGGTCCCACAACACCAGGGGCACACTTAATCCCAATGCTGATGTCACCTAAAGAGAGAGAGGTCTTGCATCTTTAAAGTGTTCAAGACTTTTGATTCATCATCTTTTGTCGAGTGTTAAACAGTGATACCCTGGCCAGCTTCTGAACAGTCCACAGTGAAGTATGTTGGCTCAAAAGCCTTCAGACCCGTCTTGGCAACACCAGGTCCAGATACCTTCACCTTATTAGGATGGCATCCAGCTCCAATATTCATCTACAGGTTTAAAAGGAAGAACCCAGCAACATTATTGTGGTCTTGTTTAAAGATCTTACAAAAATTCTATGCTCCATGCAAACATGTGAAGTGTCTACAGATTTCCACACTGACCCTGAATGGGCTTTCTGGGATATTGACTCCACCCCAGGACACCATGACCGTGTGTTTAACAGGCTTGCGAGGGGTGTAGCTGCAGCTGTATGTACCATTACCATTATCTTTAACCTGCACATCAACTGGGTTTCCATCTCGGTCCTGAGAGTCAAAGAAGAAAAAAAGTTAATCCTTCCATTTGTTACATTTAAAACCATGAAAGAGATACAGATACATACCTGGGCCTGGATCTTTAGAGGTGCTTTGCCCCCTAGTTTAGCATCCACTGTGAACTCTGCTGGCTTCCCAACAGCCAGACCAGTGCTCTGAAGTCCTGGGCCATAAGCCTTCACCTGAAGTGCAAGTGAACAGAATTAGTGCACTGCCCCTTCCCCTCAACCCAGCAATTGTTTGTTAGTAGACATAACCTCTGTACCTTGTCAGGGTAAAAGTCTCTGTCTGGTGCTGGTTTGATCTCAGCCATGAAGGGGCTGTGTTGGATGTCCTCATTTTTACAAAGCACATGCACCGCATACTCCCCTGGCTCAGTGGGCCAATAGCGCACATCACAGGAGCCATCACCCTTATCATCACACTCAATCTTGGCTGGAGATGGGCCCTCCACAGAGAAACCTGAACAGGAAATCAACCAATATATTATATATATATAAAAAAAGTTTAGATGACATGCATCAATTGACATTTAGGATTACAAAGTGTCACAAGAACAAAGTGCTTGTGAAACTCACCCAAAGTGCCCACATCATCTCCAACTGCCTCCACTACAAAGTCAGCAGATTTGCCAACAACACCACCTTCCAAGCCTGGGCCCCATGCACGCACCTGCTGCGGCCCAGCTTCGCTGCTTACTTTAACCTCAAATGGACTGAAGCCGGGGGAGGGAACAGACAGGAAGGAAGAACATTTCATTTAGAACATCTTGTTTTTGCCATCTTAGAACTGGAACAATAATGAACACATCACATTCTAACCTGCGAGGAATATGTTGGCCACCCCAGGTAATGGTAATGATGTAGTTTCCAGGTGTGGTGGGGTAATATTCAAAACTATAGACTCCATCTCCCAAATCCTTCTTCTTACAGGGCTCTTCCAGACCCTCTGAAATGCACAAAAATTAAATAAAATATCCATATAACCAAAAACATGATCAGGCATGGCTAGTACTGCTTCACTCACTTGGCCCTTTGATGGTGACCTTCAGATCTCCAGTGCCAGCTCCTTTGGTATAGACCTTAAACTCTGCAGTCTCCTTGATCCTCAAACCTTTGGGCTGCAAACCACGGCCTTTGGCTCTGCACAGACTGGGGTTACATGCTGCAAAGGGACATGACAGTGATTAAAGTATCACACTTTAAACATGCACCAAGTTAAATGGTCTGAATGGTTGGGCTTTCAAAAATGCTCAGGAAATTCCAGGCATGGTGCAGTGGTGATAAGGAACAGCAACTGGCAGAGCTATATATCTGTACCAAGCATGGTTACATGTGGCTAAAAACAGCAGCATGATGTTAGTAAAGGAAGTCAGAAGATAACCACACACACCCCAAGTCACTGACATGTCCCATAGTTTTCAAGCAAACTAACAGTGATCACAGGAGACTGCATGAGTGAGTTTTGTGAAAACATGCAACAGGTCAACAGCAAGCAAAGTACCCAACAGATCCAAGGTAACAGGAAAGCACAGAGGTCAAACAGGCTGATCCAGAAAAAAGGAAGAAAGACCAGCAACAGATGACAGTTGCCCTTCAGGAAGGAGATAGAATCAGGGAAGAAAGTAACACATAAATAGGAGACAGGCCATGTTCAGTAAAAGACAAAGGCATTTCCTAGAACTCTCCCCATGTTCCCTACAACCCACACCTGCTAATTCTACCTTTTCCCTACTGGCTCCTCACCTTCTCCAACATTGACTGTGTAGGGGCTCTTTGAGATCTGGCCCCCAGCAAACGTTATGTAAATTGTGTGCTGGCCTTCCTGGGTGGGTTTGTAGGTACAACGGTAACTGCTATTGCCTTTATCCTCAATGTGGCACTCTACTGTGTCCTTTTTGCCACTGGGGTCAACAATGACCACCTCAACTTCTCCCATTCCAGCACCTGAAAACACAAGTGCAAGAGTTAAATACAATCTTTTCAAAGTCAGTGATACAACCCCAAATTGAGAGCTATTAAAACAGCCTGCCAAATGACCCAAAATGCTTAATCCATTTGTGATTACCAGCAGTGTATACATCAAAGTAGGTGGTTTTGTTGGCAATGTTGCCCACAGCCTCAAGTCCTGGACCTTGGGCAGTAACCTTGCTGGAGTCACCCTGAGCCATGCCCACTTCCACCTCAAATGGGCTCTTTGAAATATGCAGGCCTGCAAAAAGCACTGTTACCTACAAGATAGGATAAGAATTATCACCAGATGAGATTAATAGGGAGCATCATCCTGCATTTGTCTACTAGCCAATGACTTATCAAGTCTCTCATATTCAGACCCAATTACCTTATGTGGCCCAGTTACTTTAGGGACATAGACCACGGAGTAAGTACGATTCTTGTCATTGTTGGGAGTGACTTTAGCCTCTTCACGATGGCCAGCTGGGTCTTCTACATAAACCAGCACCTCTCCCTGGCCTGCACTAATTGTTTCCACAGTGAAAACAGCCTTTTTCATGACCACATTACCAGTGGGCTCAATGCCTAAACAGAGAAAAGTTCCATGTAATGCCTATGGATATCTATTGAATGACCCAGTTTACACCACTTTATACTAGAAAAATTTGTTACTGCACCTGGACCATAGGCACGAGCCTTTTTGGGGTTGAGCTTGGGGCGCAGTGGGGCACCAGGCTTCAGCTTTGCCTTAGGGAACTGTGACAGGTAGGTCATAACAGAGTGCTCGTCTACATTGGGATCCACAATTTCCTCTGGAGTGATGACCTTGTAGAGAACAAGAATAAGCAGATGAAATCAACACAAGGGGGGGAAGTTAGACCCACACATCTGTACAAGCAAACCATAACAGTCACCTTGGAAACCGACACCTATGACACCACATGCCAGTCTGTGGCATGAGTTGGCAAGCACAAGACCCATAACAGCAGGAAACTACCAACCACACTTCCAAGACAGCACGCGATATACCAGACTTGATTTAACACATCATTTCAAAACTCCATAGGGCAGTTTCATTTCTGTAGTAGCAAAAATCAGTTTAGCCAACCTTTACCAAGCACAATGTTAAAACCTTTGTAGAAAACAGTAACAAAGAGAGGAGTGTTTATTTTGCTATTGGTAAGGCTTTTCCGATAGTGGTCTGCATTTTAAAAACACCACACACACCTTTAAATTAGAGGTGGACATTGCTTCAGTCATGTCCCTTGTACCCAGCAATGTTCACTGGATTTCAGGAGCTTGGGGAATCCCCCCCAATGAAGCCCAGGAGGGGGCCCAAACCTACACACTTCTATGGAGAATATTAAGGTTTCATATCCCTGTATGAAACTTGAAGTGAGCACTTCATGCAACAGTAATTCATCTGAGCACACCATCATATAGCCACATGCAGTCTAATGTACAGTATACATTTAGGCACAGCCTAAAAGCAGAGCTCCCAATGAGTAAGTAATCCCATTTAAAAAAGACTAGATAATTACCCCCCTTCTGTAAAGAAAGGTACAAGTTTTGTTGTCCAGTGGCCAAGTGTTTGAGATGCCTTGCACTCATCAGGCACACTGGTAGTATACATGCATCATATGGTTTCAACTGCCACTTAAAAAAGAAAAAAAACCACCAGGTTGGTACATTACCACATTCTTAAATATGGAGCTTCACTCCATGTGCTACCTCACTACCTCCCACACAGAGCTATACATTCTATTACTTGCTCTTATTGGTAAAGTTTTATTTCTTTGGCATTTTTATACAATCTCCATGTACAAGGCTATTTAGTTTTGTATTGATCTTGTACAATGCGGAAAGGTTACTGATACCTTGAATTTCCCTCTGGGATTAATAAAGTATTTAATCTTTGCATGCAGAGAGCTGTGCTATGAAAAGAGGCTTGGATGCAGAGGATTGTAATTAGTTATTTGCATTCAAATTACTTAATTTAAGGAATAATTGTGGGCCAAGTGATCAGGAGAATTAATCTCAGACAATGAATAAACTGGCTACCTGAGGAACACCAAGCCACTCGTCAGCCTGCTGCATTGCCTCGCGTGCATTGTCCACAGGTTTTGTCTGATCCCAGGAGTCCCAGTCCGGACACAGACCTAAAGAATTACCAACATTTTCATATATGCATGCTCTAAATTAGATTAGTGTTTACCTGAATATAAAAACTCCTAATTAAAAAAAAAAAGCCATGTCTGCCATCCAATATCTTTGCTTTTGAAGGCATTGATGCAGTTCCATTTCTCAAGACACTGTCAAAAGCAAACTGAACTCATAATTGAACTACGCAAACTCTGCTGTAAACAGGTCATGCCATTTGATTGAGGCATCAGATGCCTGAACCAAGGCAGCTTTTAAATCTTTCTAAACTTCCCCACCCACCCACCTCAGTGACCTACCTGGAGCACAACTGTCCACTAATGCGCCCAGGGCTTTGCCTGACTGCCAGTCACGGCTGAAGTTGGTTATTGGCAACTCGGGCAGTTTGTTCTGGATCCAGCCCAGGAGCCTCTGCTTTGGAGTTTTCTGCTTGGCATCATCTGTGTCCTCCTCCTCATCCCACATGGGCATGGAGATAGAGTAGTGCAGAATGAGGGTCCAGATCAACCCTAGGATGAGCTTCAGGTTCCCATCCACAATGGCTTTACTGTCTGGTTGTTGGGAGGAAGAAAAATGACTTTGCTTAGTACATATATTTCAAGTCCTTGAAGGGATGACATAGCACAAGAAAAGCTAGACAAAAGTTTGTCTCAAGGCCTTTTCCACAGATGAGAAGCAGTTCATATTTCAAAGTAGCATAATTGGTTATTATAACAGAAATAACTTTCAAAACTGCCATTAAAAAGGGATTGCTCATCACCCCCCCTTTACATATGCAAATCTGCCATGATCTCAAACTGTATGGATTGTTTAAAAATTTTATATAGCAAAACCCATGCAGATTGTTGGCATGAAGCTACCTGCCAAATGTTTTGGCAAAAAATGCCTCTTGTCTTTGCAAGAGACCCTGTTAAAGTCTAATGGCAGGGAATCATATGAATAGTCCCCAGCAAGGTCAGCAGATGTACCAGCAAAGCTAGGCCCCGTCCACACGAGTACGATTTTGATGGTTCCGCATAAATACTTTATCGTTTCGGCCTAGCATCCAGATGAGTCCGTTTTTCTCAAGGTGTGAAAACGGTATTTTTTGAAAACACATCCCAGAGTGGATAAATCCTAAAATGCCAGATTGCCCAGTGCTGTGTGGACGGAGAAGCATATATTTTCAGAAACGATGTATAAGCCCCGCCTCTCTAACCTTTAACAGGCGCCACCTCTAGACGAGTCATAACAACGGACTACAGGCTTGTGCTCGCACGGCAGAAACAACTCAGTCCATTACAGCTGCTACAAGAAAGTCTTTTATTTTACTGCAAGGAGCAACAAAACTTCATGTTATGAGCTTGTTTTGAAGACAGCGCGTGACCGGTATGTGCATGCTCTGTGACGTCACTTCCAGGTTTAGTGTGTTGGTCCCGTGACACCACCTACAGGCCTGGCAATGTACTAGTGTTTTGGGTTGTTTCCAGTGAATCGGAACGGTGCCATGTTTGAGATTATTTTTTTTTTTTTTTAAACGATAGCGTATTGGTGAGGCGCGTACTCGTGTGGATGGGGCCCTAGTTACCCTCCTCCACCCAGGTGGGTTTTTTCCTTAAACTATATATATCAAACTGACCATGACAACCATTAGTCATACTGTACTTAGCAGTCATACTTCCCCATTTTTCTGAACCAAATAAGAGTGCACACCCATCTGACCCTCGAAGCATAAATAGCCAAAATGTTACCCAAGTTTAAATACTTATGCAACATTACAAGGGGGAAGAGAGAAACTCCCACAGCTTCTTAGACAAGCATGGGTGATGCCAGATTTTTACCATACATTCTTTTGAAGGGGGCCAAGCCCTTGTATCAACTGAAGCAGGTTTTCTTGAACACCCAAATCTTATAGTGACCCCTTCAGTGCATCTCCATTAGTGTTTCCCCCTCCCCAAACAGGGAGTGGGGCTTGGCTCAATTAACTGTCATCATGGAATTCCAGCAGAGTGGACAACATGTCTTGTAGCTACATGCAAGCCCATGCACGTGTGCCCTAGGTTCTGAAGATTCACATGGTTGGATTAGTAAAGGAATTTCATTCCACACCCATTACTAAAAACAGCAATGTTCACCAAGCAGAGACAAAAAAAAGTTAAATAAAATAAAGGCACCCTCAACTCATCAGCATATAGGAAACGCAAAACAGCCCCAAATAGAAAGCTTAAAAACAAACTGTACATCAAGATCTCAGTTCATCCCACTTATGACCCACACTCTACTTATCCAACACTCCTCTTGCCATGTTAAACAATCTATTTGCAATTATTTGCCTTCTCCAGAGTGTGGTCTACAAACCACAATAACCTCAATTTTTCTGGAATCCAGCTTGGGTTCTGGGGAAATTAAACTGGACTACTGGGGGAAAGGAGGGAAAAACCCACCCCATTCCAGAGCCACTCTTTCAGGGTGAAAAACATAGGGTCTCAAAAAAGAAGCTCCATTAGTCTCTGAACCCAGGGGGCATTTCTAGTTTAGCATTTCCAAAAAGGTATGACCAAGCACTTTAGGAGCATAACTTCAGACAGCTTAATCTCTAGTTTATTTGGCAGGTAGTTTCATGCCAACAATCTGCATCAGTGGTGGGGACAGCATAGTCAAACTCTTATGGCCCGGACAACTCATATGACCGGTGTTACACAGACAGACAAAGGGTGTGTTGGGCAAGAGAGGGAGTTGTGTTAAACAGGTCAGCACTCGTTAAAGGGATCAGATGCACTCATGAGCTACTGAAAACAGAGGGTGTGGTCACCCCCCACACCCAGCAGTCATCCCACATGTAAAAGCACAGCAAAAAATGAAAACCTCAAGCTGCTCTTCAAATCACTGAGCTTACATCACACGACATAGCTTTAATTGTAAAACTCGTTACTTTGAGCCAATTCACCTACTATCAAATTTGAGAGAGGCTGGAGGAAACCCATGCAGACAACTTAAAACCCATAACCACTAGACAGAAGCTAAGGTCAGGATCATACTAAGGCCTTGTCCACACGAGTACGATTTTGATAGTTCCGCATAAAAACACTATCGTTTCGTCCTCGCGCCCAGACGAGTCCGTTTTTCTTGGTGTGAAAACTTTTTTTAAAACATCCCAGAGTGGATAAATCTGAACGTGCCGGATAGCCCAGCGCCGTGTGGATGTAGAAGCAGATATTTTCAGAAACGATAACGCATAAGCCCTGCCTCGCATAAGCCCTGCCTCTCTAGCCTTTAACCTCAGGCACCACCATTACACGAGTCATAACAGTGGACTACAGGCTTGTGCTCACACTGCAGAAACAACTCAGTCTATTACAGTTGTTACAATAAAAGCGGAAGGTTTTGTTTTACTGCAAGGAGCAACAAAACCTCTCATGTTATGAGCTTGTTTTGAAAACCGCACACGACTGGTATGCGCATGCTCCGTGACATCACTTCTGGGTTTAATGTATTGGTCCCGCAGCATCACGTCACCACCTACAGGCCTGGCACATGTACTACAGCATTTTGGGTCATTTCCAGTGAATTGAAACGGTGCCGTGTTTATGGAGATTTATTTATATAAACGACAGCGTATTGGGTGAGGCCACGTACTCGTGTGGACAGGCCTAAAAGACCATGTAGCTGTGAGGAAGCAATGCAACCCTACCACTACTTATTGGCCAGTGCTGGTTTAGTTCCCACCCTCATACATCTCAATCAAAACCATCAAGTCACATGAAACATACTAAAACACCTAGGTGTTTAACTGGCATGAATTTTGGAATCAGTGTGGTCACAGACATCCATAAATTACACATGGAAACCCTTTACCTCCTTGTAATCACTTACCTTACTAACCAACTAGATTTCTAGTTCTGAAGAATCCTGGGAACCACTATGATGCAAGTGTGCATGTTACAGAAACCCTCGAGTCACCAGCTCGGCCAACCCTCATACCAAGACACATACTGGACTAGCAAACATGAAACATGACAGGAATCTGCAACAACCTCCCCACCATGCTCAGACCTTTTTTGGACATGATCAGAGTAAGCCATGATCTTCCCAAACCAGACATCATTTTGCCAAGAAAAAGCCAAGTCGGGTACATGCGAGGACAGAGCACTGTTAGAACAAGAACCCAGGAAAATATTTATGAATTACATCACATAGCTGGGGCATAAACAGTTTTTTTTTTTTCCAGAAGGCAGAGTTATCAGCTTTGGATAAGAGCACAAATATTCCAGACCACCCATTCCCATGACTCAGTGTCACTGGGCTCAATAAACTTCAGCACCTGACGTCAGCAATCCCCTCCTGACCCCACACCCAGACCTCTGATGCACCATGATGTACCGCCACTGCAGACAGACACTCACGCAGCCTACTAATCTTGTAAGAATTAGTCATCAGCCAAGACCATTTAAGGGCAGGAATGTGGTAAAACCCATATAGGTCCCAGTCAAGGTAAAGGCTGTCTATACTAACTTTTAGAATCCAATTTATAACTTCATGAGGAGGCAGTAGTGTCAGTCAACAGCATGGCAGGGGGGAATCCATGTAGGAAATTGCACACATTCCAGTAAGTCTTATCACCAAGTCTTGACCTGAAATCTGGACAAACCCACATGGTTATTTAATGGAGTCAGAGAGGAGCATGCTTGTACCGCTCAGGCCCCAGCCCAGGTGGTGGATGCCACCTTCTGTGGGCATCCAGGTTTAATACCATGTTAGCCTAGATTTCAGCCAATCAGGTGAGAAGATGCAGCCATTCTTTGCATCAACAGCTCCGATTTAATTTATTTAAAAAAAAAAAAGAAAACCCACTACATGGTTCAGCAATAGTGAGGGGTGCTCGACTGCCACACAGCATATACACAACATAACATTCTTAAGCAAATGAACTTTGAGCAAACTTCCTTTTTCTTCGATTTCTGCTGCTTCCAATAGACCCCTCCCTCCTTCTCAGCCTGCCTCCATCCCTTGCTCTCTTTTGGAAGTGTTCCCCCTGGTTTTTTAGCCTTAAAAGGGAAGAAGCAAACTTGATCCTGACAGGCCACCCATTTCCCTGCACAGTGGTTTCTGATTACAAGGAGGGAGGGAACAGAGGGAGGAGGGAAGAAAGGAGGGAGGGAATGGCAGGGAGCAAAAAGCCTTGAACAGAGAAAACTGCTGCGTTTAGACTTTTGCTAAAACCCCATATTGACAGAGCTGGATTGTCATTTGGCTCCTCTTGTTCTGTGGTGAACTGTTCCATGCCAAGCGCCACTCACATATCCATCACCCACTCTAGCACGTGTGCGCACATACTATCCAGCCACATGAAATGATCCACATTATCTGCAATCTTATAGAACTGAAAGGTTATGGCGTTTGTATATAGCCTCCAATTTAAATTCATTAGTTGCCTTGCTTTTAGAACACTGCAGGTAGAATATGCCCTGCAATTAATACACTTCTGAATCAGTTAACAGAAGCCAGAGATGGCCTTGGCATTTCTCAGCCCCCTTGGGTTGGGGTTATTTGAAATTGGAGGCACAACATTCTTGCCATCTAGTACCACAGGACATGAAGATATACCTTCAAGTTTTATGGTACCCTAAATCATTCCAAAGCACCCCAAGTACATATGGATGCAATTGACCATACATCATAAAAGCAATATGTAAGCATGTATTACTTCTTGAAAATTACTGAAAGGGAAGGTCTCATTAATAAGACAACACCTCCATTCCAGAACATGCCTTCATTGCCTTGTTCTTAACTTCCAACTCCCCCTTCACTGACCTTCTAGATCACCCTCCCTCAAACTGTACAAAGAAGGAAAATTGCAGACCCAGTCTGGAGGCTTTGCAAAAGCATACCACTCCTAACTTCCATCTTAAGTAGTGCCAGAGCAAATTCTTATCTCCTGAGATTGATCACTAAAAATGAAATCAGAGGTCCCAATAGAACAGAGGAAGACTACAATCAAGTGTCCTTTTGTTAATCTTAAAGCCACCTCACATCCCATCCCTGCGCACGCACAAACTAAAACTGAGTGAGGTTTGAAGATCCACATTCTTTGTAAAGCTCTTTAGAAAAATGAGAAGCATGGTCTTCATGTGGTTTAACACAGCTGCAGTCTTGGTGAATTACAGTATCCTTAAAGAAATCTTTAAAAAAGGCTTCACCTAAAAATTGCCACTGTTGCATTTGAGTCACCACGGAAGACATTCATGCCTAATCCATCTTGCTCAAAGAAGTAAAATGACTACTTCAAAAACAGTGTGGAGTTGCAGAATTAATCTTTGGAAGGCAGATGAACATTTTTGGGCATCACACAAGGTTTTTTCCCCCGTGTGGTTGGTACAGGGTGCAGTGCAATCACAGATAAACCACACATTACTCATTTGCATGATAACCTGAAAAACAAACTTTAGTCACGACACTCCAGATTCGTTTTGCTGCATTATTCCAATTTACTTACACGAACCCTTCCTTTCACAACTGGACCAGGCCCTTGTTGTGAAAGAGCAGGAAATCCTGGCATCAGCAAGGGGCCTCCAGGAGACTCCATAGACTGCACCCAAAAGGCATTAGGCACATTTTTTGGAGGGGGGGGGGGCAGATATTC
>JAPEIY010000005.1:39718474-39730502 GCA_026122135.1 Cathorops aguadulce | reverse complement strand
ACACGGGGAGAACATGCAAACTCCACACAGAAAGGCCCTCGCCGGCCACAGGGCTCGAACCCGGACCTTCTTGCTGTAAGGCGACAGCGCTAACCACTACACCACCGTGCCGCCCCGGCTCCATATCTACAGTGAAAAAAAAAATTCTAATAAATATGATAGTACATATTTGCCTTTGTGCTTTATTTTAATTGTTAGATTCTATTTATACCTGTAGTGTAAATTGGGGCCCTGGTTTTGTGTGTGTGACTCTTCAATAAATGTGGTGAAAATGAACTAAATGCACCACAGAGCTAAAATACCATTGTAGGGTAATAAATATTACAATGGTGCTTTCTTCTAACCTTTATTAAAGCGAGCTCTGACTCTCAGGACTGTCAGAATAATATGAAACCTTTTGAGAGTTAGACTGGTTTATTTCCAGTCACGGGAAAATGCCCACAGAAAGCGTGACTGGAACCGTTTAGCAGTGTCACATTGAAGTTGCCCACAGGTGAGTGCAACTGATTCGGCTGATTTTACACAATCAGGTCACACTCAAGAAAAGTCTTCATCATTTATGAATAATAAAACTCGTACTCGAATCGGAGAACCTCGTCTAACCTAAACACCGACGTTACCAACCGCAGTGTAATGGGAGAGAAAGTGGAATGCATGCGCATGCGCAGACGTTGTCTGTCTTGGATAATTTTTTTTTTTTATTCCCGCCCACATACATGTTTCCTGCTCTAAGGCGATTGGTCATTTTTTTTTAATCGTCACCGCTTTGAAGAGGTGGGATTTGTCACAATAGGGGTGTGGAAAGGATAAATCGTCCTCTCTCAGAAGCAAGCAGGTACTTAGCGAGTCAGCGTAGCTTTGCCAAGCTGCGGTGGAGGTTCCATGTAGGTTGAGCAAGAAATGTCGGCTTTGCAGTCGGACATTAACTGGAGTCTTGTTTGATATTTTGGTCATGTGGGAACGCGAGATGTAACGCTTTTAATTATTGGAGTAAGTAGTTTGCGTTGTAGTCGTATCTGTGTGTTCTCTGACTTGTGAATACCGAGCCGATTCTGTGCGCTAACGTCAGGGCTGCTAGCTAACGAGCTGAGTCGGCTGTGGTAGCCCAGGACTGACGTAGTTAGCTCGGCTAGGGCTGACCAGGAAAAGGACTATTGGCTGGAAACCAAATTACTTGGGCCTGACTGGTTCTGTGGTTAATTGCTTTATAAATGTGTTTCTGTCGTTATAGGACGTTGCTGTTTATTTACATATTTTGTAGTAAATAAACAGCCTGTCCTAGAGTTGTTGGTTCAGACATTTATAGTTTGAACCGGAATGTGTTCAAATAACCCTCATTTGAAGGTGGTACTAAGTTGCTGTAGCACTGTAGCTAAGCTAACTAGCTGCCTTGTAATGCTCCTGATAGCTAGGTTAATTATTTAGCCTAATAATTATAAGACTTAATTGTAGCGGTTAATTACCTACATAAAACTGTGTAGTCAGTTCTCATTATAAGCCTCTTTAAATAGCTTCCTATAACGGCTGTCTCGCGTGTGTGCGCGTACATATTTTATATATGAGTGCTGTACGAGACGGTTCCTATAGTTACGGTAATTGCGATGTGGGCGGGCCGGCTGCGTCGCGTGGGAACTGTGGGCGGGGCTAGAAGATTCCTGTTCATTCTGCTTTATTTTCTGACACTCTGAAGTCGATTCTAGAACCCATCTGTTCTAAATTGGAACTTCTGCACTTTGTACGACAAGCCAGCCTTGAGGTTAGTGCGTTCAGAGCTCGTGTGAAGAGCGAAGCAGCTTTCCGTGTTGGTAAGCAGGGTTTTTTCATTAACTTGGTGCTTGAGCAGGTTGTCATATATGTGTGTGTGTTGTTGTTTACAGTAGAGATAATGCGAGTTGCTGTACAATGTCCAAAGTGGAAGAGAGCGCCTGTGTTATTGGTGGCCAGTGTTTCAGTTAATGTCTGACTAGGCTATATACAGACTGCTCGGTTTAGGCTTTTGAGTTCTCGAGGGTGTGTGTGGGTGTTTTTTTTTTTTATGTTTTAGCTGGTTTCTTTGGGGCACGCATTCTTCCTGCATGAGTCTCGTGTTGACATTGTAGCTCTAGAGCAGATCACGTTCATTAATCAGTAATTTAACAACCTCGAAGCTACTACCTCGTTTTTAATTAAAAAATCCATAACAGGAGTGACTTGTTTGGGTGCTGATTTCTATCTAAACAGTGGATTAATGAAGTAGTAAGTGAGCTGCTCCGCTTTACCACGTGTGCTGCTGCTGCGTGCTCAGGCTTCAAGTCGGAGTTTACGCACTAGTGCGCCGTTTTCATTGCTGCCCATTGTTAAGGCTTTTCTCAGTGACTTGGGAATTTAAAGCAGAGAAAACGCTGCAAGGCAACACGCTTTCTACACACCGTCCGTCACTCTGCCTTTGTACGTTATGCTCGTCTTTCAAATGTATACAGGATTATTTATTTTTAAATTGCCGTGCGTTTTTAAAAACCATTAAGCCCCGCCCACCAAAGCGGATTCCTTTCACGTGTGAACGTTCTGAGCAATTGATTCTGTTCTGTTTTTATTTAAACTCTTCACGCATTGTGTGATCGTGTACATACAAATCGCTCTCTACTTTATTTACTACAGCTCTTTTTTTCCCTTTTTTTTTTGTCCAGCTTGGAAGAAATCCTTTATTCTAAGTGGATATTGAAACATCCTGCTGGTTAATTTCACTCTGGTCTAGGTAAGGAGGAAGAGTTGTGGGTTTTTTATTTATATTTTTTTGCTCATCAGGGCCAGATAAGACACCATCTGCCACTCTGGACAATCAAATTAGTCACTGGGGTTAGAAATGAAGGTTTGTTTACAGAAGCTTAGGGGTGCAAGGTAGATCAATTTGATAATCACTAAGCATTTCTGAATAAGTGGCTTGTGAGTCACAATAAGCCTTTCCTGAGTATTGCTGTATTGATGTGTCAATAGTCCATGCATTAAGTAAACAATTGGATATTAAAACGTGTTTGTAGCAATTGTTTCATTTCCCAGACCTTTTTAACCAACTTGTTTTTCTGTCATGGCTCAACTGTTGTATTGACTTTTTTTTTTTTTTAGCAAGGCCTCAAAGTAATCAAGTATTACAAGGTTTTTTGCCTTACTCCCCAGTTGTACAGAGGTCCTTAGCCTTTCTTTTAAAACTTCTAAGTCTGACCTCTTGCTCCTGTTTAGACAGCATGTTTGTCTGAGTGCTCTAATTCCCTGCTTTCTGATCATTGTCCAAGCCCTTGCATGATCCTTGATTGTATGTTTACACCTGATAAGAAGCAGAGGGAATCAGACAGATCGACCTGGTTGAAGATCTGTAATGAGAGCCAGCATTGGCACAAGTCTGAGTAGAGATGCAAGTAATGTTTTTCCTTTTTTTCCTCTCCAGAGACTGACAAGCAAGTGGGATTGGTATTCAGCATCAGAAACGACATATTGCACTTCATTATGTCTTACTACAACAGAGAACTGGTTGTGTACTACATCAAGTACAAGCTTTCCCAGAGAAACTACCCTTGCAACCACATTGGGCTCACAGAAGATGCGAATGGGACTGAAGGAGGTCAGGTGGAGGAAGAGAATGCAGAGGGAGCGGCGGAAATGGAGACGCCAACAGCAGTAGTTAATGGTGCCGTAAATGGGACCGGTTCAGCAGGGACTCCGCCACGATCACCAACTTTGTCCCCTCAGAGGCAGGTGAATGGTGGTGCAAGTTTGGAGGCAGTAAAGGAAGCGCTGCGTGACTCTGCGAACGAGTTTGAGCTGCGCTATGCGCGTGCTTTTAGTGACCTATCGTCACAATTGCATATCACTCCAGTCACAGTGTACCAGAGCTTTGAGAGTGTGATGGACGAGGTGTTCCGTGATGGTGTCAACTGGGGCCGTATTGTGGGCTTGTTCGTCTTTGGAGGTGCGCTCTGTGTTGAGTGTGTGGAAAAGGAGATGAGTCCGCTGGTGGCACGTATCGCAGAGTGGATGACCGTCTACCTGGACAACCACATCCAGCCTTGGATCCAAGAGCAAGGAGGATGGGTAAGCTTAATAAAGATTTCTAATGAGTCTTCATTATACTTTTGTCATTGTTTAAAATGTGTATCTGGTGTGATGTATTGTAATCAACTATGATGGACTTGATGCTGTTTATCTTGGTGGTGTTCTGTGTTCAGCACTCCTGATTGCCTGTTTAAGGATTTAAAAGAATGCAAAATCAGATTATTGATCGTGTTCTGCAGTTGACACCGGTGCTTGTGTAAACATGTTTTGCATTTGCTGCCCCCTTGGGTCAAGATGAGGGCTGTTCTTGATGTGGGTCTGGCTGGGGAATTTAAATCGCATGTAATGGTGAAAAATAGACAATTCAGTGGTCAGCCAAGCATTGATCATCCCTGCTGCTTTTCAGCTGAATCGAAACTGAGCAAGGGAAAGAGCAGAGCAGCAAGCCTCGTGTAGGCTACATATGGTGGCTGGTGGGGGCCGGTCCCCTTGATGCTGTATTGTTTTCCCTGCTGGCATTCATTTTGTTTTGCATTTTCTTTTGCTTCTTTGGTCAACTAGGCACTAGATTAAAAGCAGTGAGGGCCTGTGTAGATGTGGGGTTGTGTGATGGGTTTTTTAAAGCAGTTTTCTTTGTGGTGAGAACCAGATGACTGGATGTTCTACTGGGGATATGTTATGGAAGGCCCTGTCTGATAGGCAATGTTTTGAGTTTTCTTTGATTGGGTGCTGTTGTATTGTGCCTGCTGACTGGTTAATTGGTATCGCTGGTGCTGTTTGAGACTTGGTTGAATTTCTGAAGTATCAGATTATATGAAATGTTTCTTTAGATTAGACAACTTTATTGATCCCTTTGGGAGGGTTCCTGCAGGGAAATTAAGATTCCAGCAGCATCATTACAGATAAACAGAAGAAATGGAGGACTTTTAGATAAACTAAAATAAATTATTTACAAATATAAACGAATAAGATTTGGGAAGAGGGAGGGAGGGTGGGGGGGAAGCAGGAAAGATATTGCACATTGTCTGATATTGCTTATTGTTAGGCTAGGCTACTGCTCTGTTGCAAAATGTCCTAACTTGATGCCTCCTAGGACATTGTTACTGAGAATTGTTGAACACTCAACATGCAAATCTTGAGCTGAACTGGAGTCAAGACCTAAAAATAAATTTATTCTCAGATCTAGCCAAAATTATCTTGCCCAGCTTTTTTTTTTGATGGGCATCAAAGATTCCGCTTGCCAAGGAATTCACCCCATTTACTCTGAGTGACTTCAGTGCTGAATGAAGTCATCCTGTGGGTTTTAACAAGACTGCTTTTTGCTTACATGAAAGGAAGCAGGCATGTGTTTCTGATGTCACTTCCTTTGTGGTAAATGAAAGGTGTGACAAGGAGACAAGCACAAATATGGTGCACGAACATGCTGAATGTAGGCCAGCTACCCTCAGAGACGTGCTCAATGTTTGACACGCACACAATGGTTCCCTGTTAACAGCAGGCCTTCAGCTAATTGCTGGTCAAATTTGGCTAATGGGTGGAATTGATCAGCTACTCTAGTACTATACTATATCCCACCCCCCCTTTCATGCACTCAAGTCAGGTCTAGTAAAGTGCATCTCTGCCTGAAAAGGATACTGTCCCCTAAAAAAAAGCACTGCACACTTCAGCATGTAGTCATCTTGAATTCAGGGCTGAACTGCTGTAATAACGCCAGCATACAGCTCCTCACATCACCAAAATGTGCATGCTTTCTCTGGCTCGTTGTTGGCATGCTGATATGGCGTCTTGCTCACATGCATATGCACGGCGATGGGGAAGTTGTTGACAGCTGTTGGCTGCAGGTGTCTCAGTACCTGAGTATATCTGTACACTTGGGTGGTTGTGCTTGCTTTCTCCCTCCCCCCTCTTTCCCTCACAGAATATGCACAGCACACAGTCTCATGCTGTATGGTTGTAGCATTGTTCTTCACATGATTTTCTGTGTCCAGTTCTCCAGCTCCCTCTGTCCTGGCTCTTAATTAGTTTTATGGGGAGTCGATGGAATTAAAGTGGCACAGTTGAGAGCAGGTGGCGATGGTGTCTGCGCAAATCTGAGCAGAGATGGCAGGCGGCTGTACTAATATTGTGAGCTTCTTGTTAAGTGTGTGTTGCTTAGGTGAATTGCTCAGGGGATGGGATTGTTGAATAAGTGAATGTGATTTGAGTAATTATCTTTTCAGGCAGGCCAAGATCACAAATCTTCAACCCGTGAGAGAGTAGAGCATGGGGGAATCCGAGAGAGATGGGTGGGGGAAGACTGCATTACACTCTGGAGGTTTTGTCCTTTATTTCTCCTTCATAGAGCGTGTGGGAGAATGTGAGGCATGTCGTGTGGCAGTTCCTTTAAAGCCCTCATTAGCACAATGTTCAAACAGGGTTCTTCACCCTAGTGTCATTGCAGTCATCCTGGCCAGACCACTCTCTTCCCCCAATGCACTGCCTGTGTCCTTAATTAAACGCACACATGCATGCGCACACCAGTCAAGCAGGGATGCAATGAAATAAGGGCTGTTTTCATCTTTTAATTACTGTCCCAATAATGAGGTATATATCCTAATGATGTTTAAAGTCCTAGTTGTCTTACACTGCACCCCCAAAAAAACCTTTTCTGACTCTTGTTGAACTGATTCAGTTCAGGGTTCTTTGAGCCTTGGTGCCAGCTCAGGGCTTGAAATTTTTTTTTTTTTTTCCCACCAGCCAGACTAGTTACCTTCCAAAGTAACTAGTCAAACAGAAAATCAACTCGCCGAAATTTGTTCATGTATGAATTTTACTTCTGTCAAAAATAACACGAGAGTAGTTACCATTCATGACTAATGTGCATTTATTTCAAGACTCGAGTATTTGTATCCCCCGTACGATGTAGGGGGATACTATGGATTTGTGTCGGTTGCGCGTCCACTGCGGCCGTGTCCCCAGACACTTGCTTGTAAACGCCCTAAAACTTGCAATTCTTATTTGATTTCTTTCAAACTTTCACAGCAGTTATATGGGTTAGGGCTCAACACCTATTGAAAACGGTGATATCTTGAAATTTTTGGGCAAAAATGTTTTGTCCAGGTGGGGTTTTGTCCATTTACCTTCAAAATGATGGGGTATATGGGGAATACACTTGCCATTGCATAGTGCAATGGTTAAGCCTAGTTTTTTTTTGCACACTTTACAAATTGGCATTTGCTGTTCCACATCCTCCTTGTGATATCCAAAAAAAATGCCAGATGACTGACCCCTTACTAGTTCTTTTAGGAACCAATTCATGTACTTCCATTTTTAATTTGTCGCTGAAACTGACAGAGCTTACACGGTAGCCCATGCAACACCAGCGATTACACATTGTGCCAGCGTTGCCAGATACTGCTGATGTTTTCCAGCCCAAAATATGTTAACCTACCAAAATGCAATTAAAACCACCCAATCTGGCAGCACAACCGAAACTCACAAATCTTCCTGGAAGTTCCTTTCAGCGCCTAGATGTTGCCCAGGATTGGTTGGCGAGTGTGTTTTTTTTCTTTTTTTTTTTTTAAATCCTTAGGCAGCCTCTCGCATTACTGCCTGAGGTACAGGGAGAAACACCAGAAAAGGTTTTAAACAAACAAGTCAGCAGATGACTATAAAATACTCGATAGTTACAATGTAGTAATTTTGTGAGATGCATATAATTTTTGGAGATATATCGAGTATATTCAATATATCGCACAGCCCTAGTCTGAATCTTTGTTTCATGTATATTTTTTTTTAACTAGCCAGCCGGGTTGGCTAGTGACAGGAATTACCTGCCAAATGACAAATTAAGTTGCCTCGGGCGACTGGCCCATCACGAATTTTGAACCCTGCAGCTAGTGAACCACATTTTCACCAGTATTGAGCAGGCTCGCTGTAATCAAGGCTGCATCATGAACCGAGGGTGGCACGCAGTTGGAGCACATGGATTACCTGCAAGCTTTTATTTCCCTGAAGATGCATCCTTTTGTTCCATTCTGTTGCTGCACTCATTTTCCAAGCTAATGACACCCACTGATGTGACATTTGTGCTGGAGAAACAAACGATATTTCAATTCCAGCTGGGAACTAACTTTTCTGAGCCAATTCATTTTTGGTCATAATGCTCTGAACAGTTCAAAATGTGGTGTGCAGAACAGAACCTGCCCCCCCCATTTGTGGAAGAGGGGTTGTCTTCTGTATTGGATGAACAGGGCATTATGTGAAGGGGCATGCTTTGTGGAGCAATCACTCCCTGCCTTTACCTGCTGAAATTCTCCACCCTGCATCACTTTCACTTTCTCATCCTTTTCTTTGTTTCTCTTGCTGTCCCTGTCCCCATCTCTCTTGCTCCCCCGTCCCAGTCTCCACCTATTTTTCCTCTCACGTGGCTAAACATGTTGCAGAGCAGACATGCAACACGTGCATTGTTGTAGATTCCCCGTTTTCCTACTTCATCTCCTCTGATTTTCCTCCACAGGTCTGTCTACCACAACTTGCTGCCTGCACACCATAATCTGTATTCTCTGTATTTTCCATTTGAGTATGAAAGCAGCATGCACCTGTGTTGCCCTTTTTAACCCCATTGCTGCTTTAACATTTACATTTTTTGGAGGGGAATGTTTAGTTTGTCGGTCTTTTCATAAACAAGAATGAGAACGCTGAAGGGTTAAACAGCTGTTTCTTGTGTGCAGCTGTAACTGCAGTGTAACTGCTTCAAACTGATGTGGAGTCTTTAAGAACCTGTCAAAAACTTGCAGTGCTTCTATAACTCTTATAAAAGGCCCAGAATACAATACTATTGATTTATAGTTGTCAGAATAGTGCTCAAAAGGGCATCTATAGCGCCTCCTATTTTCCATTTCAGAAGACATTAAATTCTGTTTCAGAGAATGCCTAATTCCGTTTCAATTTGTTATATGCTCAAATGATGACTAAATTGGCATTTTTAGATTTTCAGCATATAAAATTTACACAGCTGAGTGTTGTGGATTATAGCCTTAAAGTATTACACACGTCAAATAGAAATGTACTATTTATCATCCTCTTTCACATTATATTGAATCAGAGAAATTGATTCATTGGTTCATTTGCTGCTTGGTTTGGTTTCACACTGCATGGATTTAAAAACGAGGAAAAAGGAGGGGTGAAATTAAATTACAAACCCATTGCCCAAGGGATGTGTACAACTGAAAACATGCTTGTAAACTCATTTGTTTGTCTGAAATCCACAGACAAAGGTTTTAAAAAAAAAAAAAACCTTCGCAGGTGCACGGACAAATCACAAAACTCACCCGAGCATGGAGAACACAGGCCTGGTGCTTGGTAAGTGATTAGGTAATTATATAAACTAGTTTCAAACATCATTCACTTCCTTTTTTTGCTCAGTGGTCCAAATATTCAGAACACATGGCACTTCTGTAGCAGGATGGCTTAGTTTAGTGGCTTGCATCCACCAAACCAAAACACAGCACGCTTGAGTCGCTTCCTGCATGCAAGTTGAATCAATTGGTCACTGCGAGCAAATCACACTGGAGGTCGTTCAGAAGATGAGACAAATGCAATTGTCATGTTCTCACCTGGACAGTCACACCAAAGGACTAATTGACAAATTTTAATTCCAAAAAAACGTTTTGAAAAGGTCAGAATGTGTAGATACCATTTCTGAGCACTAATTCCATTTCTGACCCCAATTTGTGATTTCTGTCCGTTTTCCACGATCGTGGAAAATCAGAGGCGCTACATCTAGTTTGAACTGTGGCCTTGTATATTTGAATATTTTTAGTCAGTGCTAAAATTAATGCTTTGTGTTTTTTTTTTGTATGTTTTTAACTTGAATAGTGTGGTAGTACTGTCCAAATTGCTCAAGTATGAAGGCATTCTGCTTGTAACTTTACTTTGCCACTCTTTCCTTGTTGTGTAATGCATGACTGACTTGGTTGAAGTCAAGCAAAAATTTTTGCCCTCAAACTCTACCTTGGCACTGAGAGCTGCTCTGCATTGTACACCCAGTCTGAAAATCTCGCCTGAACATGATACTCAATTATAAGCAATTTTTCATGCTTGTCTGCATTACGTGTGGATGAATTTGGATCATCAAGTATCCATGCTCATTCCATGTGTGTGAGCCTGCTTTTGTTTCATTACCCATTTGACTTGTAGTGGTTCTAGCTTTTGTGAAGATGACTTGTGCTGTGCACTTGACTACCTTAAAGACATCGGACACGTGCACACACCCTGCAATGGCCCAGGTGAAGAGCTGAGACTGTAAACAGGTAGTCACTGGAGGTACAGAGAGCTGAACGCCATGATGTCCCTTCTCACTGCTCTCCCAGACAGGAGCTTTACGTAAAACATCAGCCCAGCCCCCTTTTATTTAGAACAATGTTTCCTTTCTCTCGGGGCACCAGCTGCCTGTAATCCTGTCGCAACTTCATCCACACTGATGCAAGGTCACAACCCTGAGCTGTTGAAGATTGGCTGAGAAATCAAGGCCAGTCAGGGTTGTAGCCATGCTGTGTTTGAGATGTGTGTGTGTGTGTGTGTGTGTGTGTGTGTGGGGGCTGATGGCGTGAAAATGGCAGTAAACAGATGGTAAGGTTGTGTACTGCTGCCTTATCACCAATGTCAGTGTGTGAGATAGAAGGGGAGATATAGGCCGAGGGGAAAGTGGTGAGGATATAAAAAAAAAAAGCAGGTTGAGCAGCATAAACCACCCCCCACCTACCTCAGGGGAGTGAAGGTGAAGCTGTGGTGATCCATTTCAACATGGGTGTGGAGGATGGGGGAAGGCAATCTCAGCAGGCCACAGTTTGTCTTGTGGTTTTGTTTTTTCTTGTAATCCACACCATTGTAATTGAGAGCTTGACTTTAATTTGTTTCACGAGATTCAATAATGAAGGAAATGAAATTGGGGGGGGGGGAGTTGGTGTCTCTGCATGTGTTTCACAGACAGGGGTGTGCGAGTGAGAATCAGTCTTGTGGAAGAGCAATCCATAGCTTTAAGTCTTCCTCTGAATACACTTGCACTGATTAGCCAGCATCATGGGACTTGAGTTGGCCATCATTAACTGGGAAAAGCAGGTCTGTGTGCACTGATACTGACCTCTTCCAGAGGAAATGGCAGTGACAAAAATAGCCCAGTGGGTTTTTTTTTTTTTTTTAAGTGATGGATTAAATGATCTTGTCTGCTTTTCTCAGGACTGTTCAAATTGGACTGGAGTCATTCATATAGTCCTAGATTGGGTATCCAACATGAATAATGCCCCTCTTCCACCAAAGCAGTCCAAGGGCTGGTTCAGGGCTAGTGCTTAGTTTGGAACCGGGTTTTCTGTTTCCACTGACGACGAACTGGCTCTGGGGCCAGAAAAACCGGTTCCAGGCTAGCACCAACTCTTTACTGGGCTGGAGGAAAGAACCGCTTACGTCAGTGGGGGGCAGAGTTGTTAAGACCAACAATAGCAAGATCGCGGAAGGTTGCCGTTTTTAAGCGGCGAGAAGCAGCAGCTGTACTAACACGTCGTTATTATTGTTGCTGCTTCTCTGTGTTATTGGTATGATGTTCACACCAAGGTTTGTACAAACACAGCGACGCAACTGGCGTGTAATGACGTGGCTCTGCTTGGCACCAAGCTATGGAAAAGCAAACTGGTTCTCAGCTGGCTCACAGTTGAAAAAGTTGTGCACCAGCACTGGCCCCAAACCAGTCCTGGAACTGATTTTGTGGAAAAGGGGTAGGAGACTGGTCAGATTGTACTTGATGCAGTTTTTCAGTCTTCATATGGTTTCTGCATGACCAAACAGAGGACAGGAACAAATCACCATACTTCATTGAATGTCAATGATGCTACAGCCATTATGACCAGGAGTGAAATTGGCAGTGTTGTCTGGGTGGGAGGGATAGCATCTACAGGTGCTGGTCAACGAATTAGAATAATTTGAAATAGTGCAATCATTAAATTCTTTGAATGCATTTTTTGTGCAG
>JAPEIY010000005.1:39688553-39701339 GCA_026122135.1 Cathorops aguadulce | reverse complement strand
TTGGGTTTCTTGAAAGGCGCTATATAAAACCAAGTTATTATTATTATTATTCCAGTGCTGGTACTACAGTAGCAAGTGAACAGTCCGTTCTAGAAGTTAATGTGTTGGAAACAGGAAAAATAGGCAAGTATAAGGATCTGAGCAACTTTAACAAAGGGCCAAATTGTGATGGCTAGATGACTGGGTCAGAGCATCTCCAAAATGGCAGGTCTTGTGGAGTGTTCCCAGTTTGCAGTGGTTAGTACCTACCAAAATTGTTCCAAGGAAGGACAACCAGTGAACTGGCAACAAGGCTCATTGATGCATGTGGGGAGAGAAGGCTAGCCTGTTTGGTCCTATTCCACAAAAAAGCTAATGTAGCACAAATTGCTGAAAAAAATGAATGCTGATTATGATAGAAAGGTGTTGGAACACAACAGTGCATCAATGGTCTGTGCCTATACAGCAAGCAGTCAGAGTGCTCATGCTGATCTCTGCCCACTGTTCAAAGAAGGTGGCCTGGTCTGGTGAATCATGTTTTCTTGGACTTCATCTGGATGGCCAGGTGTGTGTACGTTGCTTACCTGGAGAAGAGATGGCTCCAGGATGCACTATGGGAAGCTGTTGGAGACATTGTGATGCTCTGGACAGTGTTCTGCTGGGAAATCTTGGGTCCTGGCATTCATGTGGATGTTACTTTGTCACATACCATTGTCCTAAACGTTGAAGACTAAGTACACCCCTTCATGCCAACAGTATTCCTTAATGGCAGAGGCCTCTTTTAGCAGGATAATGCATCCTGCCACACTGCAAAAATTAGTCAGGAATGGTTTGATGAACAGGACAAAGAGTTCAAGGTGTTGACTTGGCCTCCAAATTCCCCAGACCTCAAGCCAATCAAGCATCTGTGGGATGTGCTGGACAAACAAGTCTGATCCATAGAGGCCCCACCTCGCAACTTGCAAGACTTAAAGGATCTGCTGCTAATGTCTTGGTACCAGATACCATAGGACACCTTCAGAAGTCTTGTGGAGTCCATGCCTCAATGTGTCAGAGCTGCTTTGGTGGCACAAGAGGAAATTTTTTTATTCTTATATTATTGTTTATTTAGTCATTGTGTACAATATTAGGGAGGTGGTTTAATGTTGTGGCTGATTTGTGTATAGACATTGCTGACTGAGAAATGAATGATTAAAATAAGCTATGACAACAGTGTCCTCCACAATAAAGTACTCTAAATTTTAAGCCAGCTGGTTTTTTTTTCTTCTCTGTGCTTTTGCAGAAGGCGGTCGCATTCTCTCCCTTCCCTTATCTTTCCTGCTTCTGCTGTCTCATCTGTCTTGTGTCTATATTTTTGAGAGAGTCTTTCTGCATTGCTCTCCGAACTAAAAACCATGGAATTGATAAACTGGTCTCTTCACGCAATTGACACAATCTTCTCGACGAGAAGCCTGGGTTCGGGGGAACTGGCCTGTCCTGCCGGAACATGCATCCATTGTATAGCCAGCTGTGAGTGGGAGAAGTGGTGGGTCGTATGCCTGGCGGTTCTTTCTGTGGAGGGCATTGAAGACATCTACCTATTCGGAACCGTGATTACAGGTCTTTTGCTGATTTGGATTAGGCATTGCCCTGGTTTATCGAGAAAATTGGAAAACTGTAGCAGCTGTCCAAAGCCCCATAAAGCTGCCCAACATGATTGAAGCGGTGGGCAGAGCTGTCAGCACTCCAGACTGTGGGTATTCAGAACTTGAACCGCAACATGGATAACAACATGGAGAAGCTTTTGGCTTTGCGAAGGAAAATGGATCGATTCGGAGTAGTAGTCGTGTAAAAGAATGTCTACTTGCCCCAAGACCAAACAATCCCAATCTTGTCTGCTTTCGGCTCCCTCAGACAGCACTGGCCTTGGCCAAGGCCGTTGCTGGAGCAACAACTCCTCCTGAAGATCACTGCAGTGAGACGCTCTTGCATTCCTTCCCCCACTTCCCACGGTTGCCGCTTTTACCCTCAGTGTGACAAGCGGGTGTGCAACCAGCCCTGTCATGGCTTCAGGAATGGACTGCTTGCTTGCGCTGGGTTGCCTCTACCTCTGCCCCCTTGAGTCCCAAGTTTTCATGTTGTAATGTGGACTGTGCTTATGTGCTGAGGTTTTTTTTTTATTAAATGTTCCCACACTGTACTTCTCACAGGAGCATAGTGTGGGGGTTGCTTTTTTTTTTTTTTCTTCTCCCCTCATGTTACTCTGTATTTTTCATCCCTGTCTTCGTCTTGTCTACGTCCCCTGTGTCAGTTGTATGTATGTGTATCTGTACGGACGGGTTGACTGCCAATTTTGCTGGTATTTGTGACCTAAGTGACAAAGGGTTCATTCATTTATGAACCCTTCTCTTACTGTCCAAGTTTATTATTATTTTTATTTTTTTTATGGCATTTCCTTAACTTTGTCAAGCTCTTAAGCAAATGTAATTAGTTTGTGTGTAAGTTAACGTGTGTCCTCGTTAGGCTGTGAGAACTGCTGCCGTGTCTCTCCTGGCTGTGATATACCTGTACATTGGCGCTCCTCTGCGTGTGTTTTTCGAGGATGAGAAAGCTGCACTGCTTTCACAAATAGACGCGGAGTTCGAAAAGGTCTGTGTGGCTGCTTTTTTTTTTTTAAAGCTGCAGCAGTAGGATATTAAGTGATGCTACAGCTTATTTAATACGGTTTCCAGAAAGTCAAATGTTCTAGAATAGTTTTACATTTTTAATGACCCCCTCCCCAAATCAGATGAAGGGCCAAATGCCACCGCCTCCAATAAGAGGTTTATCAAAAACATCTGGGGTAGGAGAGGAGGAAGGTGATGAAGAGGAAGAAAATGACAGAGGTGCAGATGCTGTGGATCTTCTACCTCGAACAGACATCAGGTGAAACCAGTCCTCTGTGCACACTGTCCTTTGAGCATTTTACCCCCCCCAACACACACACACACACAATCTTTTTGCTGTGACTTCCTTTTTTTTATGGATAAGGAAGTACAGGATGTTTACACATTCTTTACATCTTAATGCTTTTCCAGCGATAAAATCACCTCTGACATGGTGTCGAAAATTGCTGACAAGAACTGGAAGATTAGGAAAGAAGGACTGGAGGAAGTTACTGCTGTAATTTCTGAGGCTAAATTCCTCAAACCCAACATCGGGGAACTTCCTGTGGCCCTAAAGGCTCGCCTTACAGACTCCAATAAGATACTGGTGAGACTATTATCCTAGCGCTGGGGGTTAAATACACATCTAGATCCTGACTGGAGGAGAAAGGGTTTGTGTTTCTCTCTCAAGTGTTGTGTTTTCTTAGGTCCAGCAGACTCTCTCCATCCTCCAACAGATGGCCACAGCAATGGGTCCTGCCCTCAAGCAGCATGTGAAAGGTCTCGGCTTCCCGATCATCTCCGTACTCGCTGACAGCAAGGTGCGCTACAGACATGCTCAGTGAATTCCTGTTTGTTAGACTTGCTGTTTAAAGCTTTCCGTGCCTTCTTGCACCTGTCCTAATGTTTAAAAAAAAAAAAGACGGATTATGTGACAAATGCACTCCAGACCTGCCACAGTTACTTTATACAATCCAGTGATTGATCGGTTTGCTAACAGGCAGGAGTGGGGTTCCAGTAGTGTTGTCTAAAACCCTATGAAATGCCAAGTTCTATGTTCCTCTTAATACTGAAAATAAATTGCGCTCAATTTCAGAGTCCTCCTTTAGCCACTGAAGTCCTATCAGCGTATTGATGCATGGGTGCAAGTTTTCCAGCATTTGAGATATTATATTTTAAGGTAACTTCATGTGCTGTGAGGTTCTATGCACTAACTTTTGAACCAACAGGTGCTTTTGGATAAGTAAAGCCTAATTTTCAGCATTTTTGTAGTCCTGGTAGTCTTTTATATTGGTAAAGTTGTTTATAGGACCTTTTTTTTTTTTAATCAATAGTTTAATCAATAGTTTTTCAGTAATAACTTAATATTTAACATCACTCAATTTTAATTACAAAGAAAATCGCAACAATTTCTCGCAACTTTCACTTCCTCCCGCAATGTAATCGCAGCAAAAACCTAAACGCCGCAACTTTCATCGCAATTTTTTGGAAAACCCCTGCAACATCAGACATTCTAGCCTGCAACAATCTCAAAAAAAGGCCCTTGAAATCCTGGGGGGACTGATAGTGTAAAAAAGGTATCGCAGCAAAAGCATATTAAAAATGGTTGTTTCAGCATTTAAATAGTAGTTGCTAGATGTTTTGAAATATCAAGCCTTGTACTTGAAATATTTCAGATGAATTGATCAAATGTATTAAACATTTGATATGAATATGCAAATCATAACTATTCTGAATGATTGCATGAGAACCATTTTAACTTATTTTTTTTTCGAGCCTTAAGGGGAGCTCACCCTACACACACAGCTGCACCATGCACATCTGACCTTGTCAGACTTCAAGTATAAAATTTTCAAAAACTTGCACCCATGAAATGAAAGTCAGCATCTCTACAGGCTCCTGTGAGAGGCTCTGTCATGCCACCCACCAGACAAATCCAAACAGTACGTTACTTGTGCTTCAACTAAAACTCCAAATGTACAAAACGCTTTCTGTTCACCCAGACACCTTTTGTACAGACAAAATGCCTATATTTAACAGGTGCATTAACATCACACCTGTCAAAATGGCCCATACCATGCTCCCATTTCCCTGTAGTGGTACAGCCCCCAGTTTCCCACTAGAACCAGGAAGTTGTGGTAGGATTGAATGGTGGCAAGTAAAACGTGGGTTTTTTTTTTAAAATAGCTTTTACCAGTAAGTATTTTAAGCCAATGATAAGGTTTTGTATTTCTTGATGCCAGATGTTATTTATACAAATGAGGTGAACATGACAGATGGAATATTTTTAGGTTTGTTCATGTTTAAAAATGCAGGTAGGTGTTTCCCTGTACTTCTAAAACAATTTTGTTAAAATTGTGTTAATTTATGGCGAATGATAAATGACACAATAGTACAGAAATGGTGGTAGTTCAGCCCCCCTGTAAACTGCTTATGGCAAACTGTTTAAGCAATTTTTAAGCTCTAATTTCTTAAATCCTGTGGAAAACAATGCATGTTGAAACGGGTAGTTACTTGGTAATGGAATTGCCTTCTCAACTTTTTAAAAAAGTTGCAGTACTCAAGATAATGGTATTTTAAATAAATTCACACTGTGTAGGGTCAAGACACCCCATAAAGCATAAAATTTGGTTGTTTAACTCAATGGAAACTCTTATTGTTGGAGTTAATTCAAAGATTTATCTGAAGTGACACTGCTATAAGTTAACTTCTGATCAAATAAACCCATAAATTGTTCACTTTGGCCATGTGCATAAATGGCTGTTGAATTTCTTTGCAGTTTTAGTTAAAGCTGATTCTCTGTACATCTGCAAACTTGTCTGCAGCAACATCAGCCATAAGTCACCATGACGTTATGACGATGCAATGTTTAAAATTCTAAATGTTAGACACTGAACAGTTTCATTGTGAAATGTTACTTGTTTCTGTTCTAACTCTAACAGAGTATGAATGTCAAAGAAGACACTTCAGCTTTTAACATTAGTGAGCTAGCTTGCTAAATTGTGGATGAATTTTCATCCAGTGAGTCAATGTGCTTCCATGTCACCAAAAGTCTGCTTTACAAACTGCAATTCTCTACCTCCCCCAAGAGTTCAGTGTGACACTCCCACACTTTGGAGGTTTTTGAAGCTGCTGTTGCACTTCTCTTAGCTTCTCTCCAGTAAGCATATCGAAGCATTCCTGGTTAGTGTAGAAAAATGTATGTCACCAACTTAAATTAGTTGGCAACTAATTTGGTTGTTTTTTAGTTGATTTTTAATTGTGCCCCTGAAGTAGAATGAAACACTGGGACCAGATTTTATTGTAAAATGAATTATAACCATGTCTTCCATAGAATTTAACACATGGGTCACTGCATTTTATTTACTTAAACAGGTTTTTAAGAACTTTTCAGTCCTAGATTGTGGTATGTCCACTACCACTCGCTGTGCATGAGATGTTACTATAGAAACAATGTATTAGAGCAAACAGGTTTAATATTAACTAATGACATGGCTTTGAATACTCCAGACTGTTGCTATGGACTAGTGACTTTTTTTTTTTTTCCCCACTTGTGTGGAATTGATTTTCAAGTATGCTCCACTTTGCATCAGCATCCTGCATTGTCCAATCAGGTTTATTCCACGATGATGGCTTGCCGTACAATTCTCATGTTTTCATTGTCACTGGAACTACTATATGAACTGTTATGCCTACCTTTTGACTGATCAGACTTAAGAAATGAAGTGTGCTAGATTATGTGCTGTTTAATGATTCCACATGTCTAACTCATTAGATCTGGGACCAACATCTGTTTCAGTGATCCTGTCACAACTGGACAGCTTTAAATGTGTGAATGAATAGGGTGAAATGTGCCATGAGCTGATGAACCACATTCAGAGACTTGCATGTCCATGTTTCATCTTTGGTGTGAATGCTAACATGCCTGGGATGACAAGTCAGCTGAGATCAGGTTGCTGGATAGCTAGTTTTTACAGCTGGTTCATGAGTGTAGTTTTCAGAACTAGTAAAAACTAGATAGAACTTGGTGTTGATGGGGATGACTCTGCCCAGTAGACTACATGCCTTAAGTTTTGTGATTTGGGGATGGACATTTGACCAGTGACCTTGATGGGAGACCTTTTGATCTCAATCTAATCAGTTTATCTTTGCCCCCAAATGCACAAATGGTGAATGTTTGGTGAAATTCCTTTCATCTGCCCTGGAGATGGTGTTCACAAGGTTTTCGGACAGACATTTGACCTCACAATAACCCTGACCTTAGACCTTTTTGATCTCAATCTAATCAGTTCATGTTTGTCCCAAAGCGCGCGCACAAAGTTTGGCAAAATTCCTTTCATTAGCCTTTGAGATTGCGTTCACAAGGTTTTGGGATGGGTGCACAGACAGACAACCCGAAAACGATGCCTCCTGCACCTTATGGTGGTGGAGGCATAAATGCTTAAGTTTCAGTGAGGAGGGGGGGGTTCAGGCTGCCACACAGGGTATAAATGTTGCAGGACTGGTTAAAAAAGAGCTTTAAGTGAAGATTGTGTACAGGTAAAAGCTGCTATTACAAAGTTCAGTAAATGTTTCAGCCTTTATTTTAGGACTGTTGTATTCAACATCTTTCATCAGACATCATGAGCCAGTCTAAGGGTTCATGTTTGTGGTAGAGGGACATACAGACCAGTGTTCACTTCTGTCAAGTCCTTCAGTATTTTTCCTCTGACGTTACACCAGCACAGACGGGCTCTGGGGTGAAAGAAAAGGCTAGGGGATGACATCAGTCTGCTTGACTGCAGCATGTGGTGTAATCAGGGTTGCATGCTCCAAATATTTTTGCTGTATTTGTCATACCTGACTTCATTGTTGGGCAATAGTAGAGCGCATGAAGTAATCAAAACACCTTGGTTATAGACTTTTGTTTCAGGCCTTTTTCTTCTGTTGCAGTGTGTGCACTCGACCTAATCCAAGGAATTAATTTACGTGCTTTTTACTGATCTGATCAGTGAACACGCCTATGTTTGCTGTTCTCTTTGGAAACTTGTTACAGCATTAAGTCTGAAATCCCCTCTCAGCACTTTGCATAAAACTGGTTGCTATAGAATTGTTCCAAAAGAGTTGTTGGGCCTGTAATCCTGTGTAAAGGGGTGTGCGCCTTCTGGTGGATGTATCTCTGTAGTACTTGCTTTTTTAAAGTGCACACAAGCTTGTTTAGAGGAAGGGGTGTGTCAAGGAGGCCTGTGATGGGCAGGTCCGTAAAGGAGGCATATGATTGGCTGTACCATCCACAAAGCAATGGTGCTGTGTATGCCTCTGCAGGAATTTTCTGGAAAGAATAGATTTTGATCATTTCTGGAATTTTCCAATGGCTCAGCTGTGAATACTTGCTAGTAAGTGTTTAGATTAACTGGCTTTGCTGGGATTCAGTCTTTCAGTGAATAACTTTTTTTTTTTGTTGTTACAGGAGCACTTTGCAGAGATCTATGGGAATGATGCAGCAGCAGAGAGCAGAAGGTCCCGGGAAAGATTCAAGATGTGGATTCTGGCAGGGATGGCAGTCTTCATGGGGGCTGTGGTGGGGTCCTTTATTGCTCAGAAACGCCTGTAAAGATTACTGAAGACACAGCATCAGCCTCCACCCAGTATCCACCTCAAATATACATGAAGGAACGTTTTTTTTAATCTTCTGAATTTTTTGGGGTTTTTTTTTGTTTGTACTTTGTTTTCTTTGCCAAGAATTCATGTTTACACCCTCCTTTCACGGTGGACTGTGTGAGTGGCCCAAGCACAACTATAAACTTTGTACACCCAGTCCCAGCCTGGTGAAAGGAGACTTGTTGCTACTTGGCCCAAAACAGTGATGTTGCTCAATATCCTAAGATTTGTTGCTTGTCATCCTTTTTTTTTTTTTTTGGCTTTGTTTTTGGATCACTTGTTAAACTGTCCAAATGGATCACATTTCTTTGAAAATAACTTACTGATTTAGTCTTTTTAAATAAACACATTTTTATGAGTATAGCAATTATACAGATCTCGTTTGAGAACGGAGTTTAAGTGAAGCACCTCACAGGTTCTTCATGGAATCTAGGTTCATGTTGACCCTTCAGAGGCTTGTAAATGGACTAGCAGGACATGTTCCAAACCTTGCACTACAACTCAAGTCCTTTCTTGGTCTGCTGTGGGAGTTCTTTACAACATGGCTTCTTTACCAGTAAGGTGCAATGAAGGGAAAGATTTGCTTAACCTTGGTCATTTTTGCAAGTAAATTCTGGGCCATTCTGTAGCTTTGTGTTGAGTCCCAGGTTAATTTGTCCAGAAAAATGCCCTGAAATGGTGTGTGATGCATGTATGGGGCTGAGGGTTAGAGGCTTTGTTAAAGCTGGTCAATTTAAGTGACCAAGTACTGAGATGCGAGAGCCTGCTCTGGTAAAGGAGCAATGAAGTTAAATTTCTGTGGGTTTCATTCTCAAACCCAAATTGGTTGAAATTGTGGCAACTTTCTTTACACCATTTTGAGTATTGTAATGAGAGCGAGAGCTGGCTCTTTCCTTTATTGTTGCCACACTGCATCATAAATGTGTAATAGACTAGGATTAAAACGCATCGTGATAAGGGCCCACTGTGTCTTGTGTAGTTTTGGTGGTGGTTTGTCCATTTGGATTTAAAAAGTTAACATTGGAGCAGGTTGTAGAAGAGATGACTAGGTCTAGCTTGCTTTAGTTATAATTAACTTATCAGCCAGTGATTTTATAGTAATTCTTAAATGCGATTTTTCCTGTGAGTGTTAGAGTGGGTGGGTGCTTCTGTTGTAAGTGTACAGCCTGGCTTATTTACAGCAAACATTATTTTGCTATTTAAAAATGAAGTGTTTTGCATCACTTTCTAGCATTTTCCCCAGATGTGCTTGAAATCTGACAGCTCTACAATCTACTGTGCATGAGGGTGCTGTAAAGGGGTTGAAGGTACATATGGAATGAGGTGTGCCACTGCAGTCCCAATTATAAAGGTACAAATCTGAATTTTATACCTTTGAGTTATTTGGAAAGTTAGTTTAAGTTGAAATTGTTGCATGACTGAAATTTGAGGCCTTGTACAGTTTTACAATAAACAGGTGTTTAAAAAAAATGTGGGGCCACAATCCATACCCTTTTGATTTCAACTTGTTATTCATGTTATGAATTTTAAGACCTGGAATTTTACAATGGCTTATCCCACATTTGGTTAAAAACTGCAATGGCATTCATAGCCTATATTTCCAGGGTTTGGGGATCATTCCTGAGCATGAGTTCTAGTCTCCCACTTCCCAAAAATGGGTGCACTGGTTAATGCTAAATTGCTGTGGGTGTATACATGGGGCCTGGTGATGGACTAGCCCATTCAGGTCATGTCTCATCACCCTAGGTGTCTTCAAGCTAAGCTCTGGATGCACAGTGACCCTGACCAACATAAAGCAGTTAGATGAATACACTTGCTTTGACAACTGAATTTGAAGCCTTGTGCATGTGTAACTAAAGTACCTCTTCAGATTTATACTTTTTTAAATTGAGATTTTAGTAGTACCTTCACTCATTCCATAGGTGAGGACCCTTTTTTTTTTTTTTCCTTTCAAGGAGATGCAGCAGGAATGTAAACTGGATTAACCAGTCTGGGGGTTCAAAATTCCTACTGCAGTGCCAGAGTATGCAGATTCACATTTGGCATCAGTGGCTACATCTGAAACCGCATGCTAGCCTACTACATAGTATGTCAGTACACTGTCTGGATGGCTGTAGTATGTCATGGTCACTGCAGACAAACTAACATGGAATTTTAAAATGATTGGGATGCAACACTTAAATTCTGTTTTAATTTGTGAACGTTTTACTGGCCTTTGAGCCTACCAGGCTGTCTCTCTGCATCTCTACATCTTTACTGCGGTGTTTAGTCGCTTTTGCTGTCATGGTGGCTGGAGCTGCTTGTCACTCAGTGAGGCCACCTGCTGCTCTGCACCTTATAGTGACCAGAAGCTAACACATTTGGTATCAAAATGCATTTTATTCAAAAAGTCATATGTCTTCTGTCTTGGTGGTGTTTGGCAAGTGGGTTCCTTTTGTCATCAGAATTCACTCAAACTTTCAGGAGTATGAGCTGAATCCCAAACAGGCTCTTTTTTTTTTTTTTTTTGGGTGTGTATATAGGTTCATTAGAGCTAGGGTAAGAAGTTGATTCCCTTTTCATCCTAGATCAAGTGAACTACATGCTCACTGGGGTAGCTAAAACAGAAATCCACTCATCTACAAAAGGGTTTTTTGTGCATATCTAAAACTATAGGCTTAATATACATCAGTCAGTAACCAAGAGGTACATATTTACTTCAAACCCAGCTGAACAATGCCAAACTACATCTTGACACATGGTATAGATTTGGGATCTTCAGCTGCTCTGTAGACATGAATAACAGAATGCATTCCATATTGAAGAGAAATTCGCTGCTTGCATATTTTTGTGTATAAATGACTGAGTGTTCTGTGGCAATGGTGTACAAGAACAGCTTGGTAGAGTGAAATGATGTTGGCAGGACACTATGTAAACTAGGTAACTTAAATTACGTTTAGAGTAGCAATTAGTATAGCAAATATTTAAAGCCTCTTGGATGTCTTGAAAATATTTATAACACCATAGTGTTCTTTCCTATGGCCTTAAACTCCATTATTTCTTTGAGGTGTTTTGTTACACACTGTGTTTGTACTTAGTCAAGTTCACCTGAAAAGATAAACTATTTTTTTAAGGCTTTTGGTTTATTTAAACACATCCCCAAAATTGAATGTTTTATGTCTTAGTTTTTTTTTTTTAATGTCTATCAAAAGTGAATAAAGACCAATCACAAAGGACTGTGTGTGGGGTCATTTAAACATCTGAATGTCTTTCTGGCCGTGGTAGAGAAGATATGAAAACGGGCTTATTTTGAAATGAATTCAAGTTAGGCTGAGACCACTAGAGACCAAGTCATGACTTAATTCATCCAATACAAAGTTTATTATATGCTACTCAGACCGTGGCAGGAAAAATGGACTTGATACCACAAGTTTTACGTTCTGAGTTTTAATCACTTCTATTAATGGGGTTTTCATAGATGGTTGGACGGACGCCATGGTTCTAAAAGGGGACCGGAACTACCTCCTTTGACTATTTCCACTGCTTCTTCTCATAGTCCCACTTGGCAGAGAAGCCCTGCACTGGGTTCACTCGCATGTCCAACATCCTTTTCACCTGCTTAGCCTCCCACTCTTCATCAAATGTATGAGGAGGATGAGGATACACTGGAGGGGGGATAATTCATGGTTAGCTAAAGTCTGTTTTGCCATGGTCTACAAATCAACTAGTTCTAAATTTCTCAGACTACCTATTACAAGGTTGCATTATTAATTCTGTTCTATACACAAGCAGGTTTTAAACATTCAATAGAGTGAACACTTCCAAAAATGTGGTGGCACTTTTAATTTTTAAACTTGTCACTGAAATTCAGACATGATTAGTTGTCCTTACCATAGATACGCTGCCAGAGCACCACAAGGCCAGTCAAGCCTACGAAGAAGAAAATTCCACCCAGCACAGTCTTCCACTCACTGGAGGGTTTTTTCATCTCTGCGTATGTTTCTTTAAACATAATCCTATACACTAAGACACACACAACTGGCTGGTGACTTAATGGAGTGCAACCATGACTTGTTGGTAGTTTGAGCACCTGGAGATCTCAAACTAAATGTTACTAAAAATAACAGTACAAAACCAAATGGGAATTATTAGCAAATGTTAAACATTCCCATTTGTATATACACTACCACTTTTTTTTTTTTTTTAAGGCAGTGTCAAGTAATTATAACTGAGTGGTACTTGACAGATTACTACAGTTGTGGAATAGGGCTATTTACATTTTGATCTTGAATGTTAAGAAGGCATAAAATTGCACTATATAACTTTTGACCAGGCACGCTAGTTAACTAAAAAGCATTTCTGGTGACGAGCTCATGAAGCTGGTTATAATGCTAACAGTGTTCAGTGTGTCAAGGTAAACAGTAGCTACTTTGGAGAATCTAAAATATTAATCTTTTCAGTTTACCACAATTCGTTATGTCCATGAACACCTGGATCTGCAATCTTTATTTAAAGGGAAACATTAATTACTAAAAGCTAAACTAAAGAAATGAGTTTTCAGCCT
>JAPEIY010000005.1:38552511-38563220 GCA_026122135.1 Cathorops aguadulce | reverse complement strand
TGGCCATTGTGCACTTCATTTTTGCACAAAAATGGCCATCAAAGTTGAGATTTTCAAGATATCATCACCGTTTTTGATAGGCGTTGAGCCCTAACCCATCTAACTGTGCTGTGAAAGTTTGAAAGAAATCCAATAAGAATTGCAAGTTGTAGAGCGTTTACAAACAAGTGTCTGCAGACGTGGCGGCAGCGGACGCGCAACCGACGCAAATCCATAGTATCCCCTTACGCTACGCCGTACGGGGGATACAATGAGACTAACTCAAGGTAACACACAGCAACAAATACAGGACACATTTCATCTGTTTCCAAGGTCAGACATTGTCTACAACACCATGATGGAACTTCTTACCACATATAAATGAGGTAGAGACTGCAATTCATGGCAACAAATACACATTTCATCTGTTTCCATCATTTGAGATTGGCCACAACACCCTGCTGAAACTTCTTTGGACACTCCATCTGCGGAGTTAAGCTTTGTTTTGTTCTTATTTTCTCTACTGGAATTGCTCTCTGTGGCAGTGGGGGCGTGGCTAAGCAGCAGTCTGTGAATGGAGGGCGGGGTCGGGGAAGGTAAGTGGCTAAGTCATTCCATCTGTTGCCAATTATTGTGTGTGTGTGTGTGTGTGTGTGCGCATTTGTTACAGGGATAGAGCATAAAAGGAGGGAGAGAGCAGAGAAAAGGGGCTCCCTCCTGACCACAACGCATGTGTGTGTGTAGAGTGAGTAAGTGAATGCAAGCAAGCAAGCTGAAAAGCTAGTAGTAAAGTGAAATAAAGAGTTTGTGTATGACCATCAACTCGCCTGCTGTGCTTCTATGCTCCACCCACACCAGTAACTGCCACAGTGGTGCCAAAACCTGGGAAGCACAGAAGGGAACCACCCTATGGAGTCCTCCCCATTCGAAGAGCTCATCCTTGCCCTTGCTACCACCCAGCAGAACCAGCATCAAGCGCTGACCGTCCTTCGAAAGGAACAAGAGCAATGCTTCAAAGCCTTGATGCTGGCCCAGCAGGAAGATTGGCAGGCGTTCTGGCACGTGCTTGGGTCAGCAGGAGTGTCGACCATCGCTGCAGCTGGCACCCCCATGAAAATGGGCCTGCAGGATGATCCAGAAGCGTTCTTCGCCCAATTCGAGCAAGTAGCCGAGGCGTGAGGGTGGCCGCTGGAGCAGCGCGTGGCGCGCCTCCTCCTGCTCCTGACTTGCGCAGCTCCCTGCTGACAGCCGACTGGTGTATGCTGACTTGAGGAAAGCCATCCTGCAGCAGGTTGGCCACTCCTTGAAACAACATCACCAGCACTTCTGGACACCGGCATTGGAGGAAGTCAGCCGGCTATTTGCATTCGGCCAGCAACTCCGGGATGCCTTCCGGCAGTGGCTGAGCGTGGACGACCGCAACGCTGACAAGAGCATCGATCTGGTGGCACTGGAACAGTTCATCTCACGACTTCCGGAAGGAATGTCAGATTGGGTCCAGTGTCATCACCCGGCGTTGCTGGAACGAGCCATCAAGCTGGCAGAGGACCATCTGGAGGCGGCTCTGATGGCAGGCAGACAAAGCGTCTCCCCTCGCTTCTCTTCTTTCTCCCCCCCCATCTCTCATTCCCCTCCCTACCTTGTTCCCCTGCCGTGGAGGCGGTGGCCGGCTCCTCCCCAGTCGGCCCGTCACACCCATGGTGTCCTCCAATCTCCCTCTTCCATGTCTGTGCTGTCTCCTCCTCAGGTGAGTGACACCCATAACACCAGTGCAGAGGGAAAGCCTGGGTGTCAGCCTGGAAGTCAGAGCATCTCCAGAGTTGGAGCTCCACAAGGGAGGCAGGAGATGTGATCTGGATCACCGATGTGCCAGAAACTGCCCCCGATCGGGCTGGAACGTATTGCATACTGGCAAGTGTTCAAGGGGATACATATCACACTTTGATGGATTCCGGTTGTAATCAGACCTCAATTCACCAATGCCTGGGGCAAGGTGAGGCATTGGGGAGAGCACAAGCAGTGAAAATGTTGTGTATGCATGGGGATGTCCACAAGTATCCCTTAGTGTCCATCCGTATTCTATTCCGGGGCCAAATGCCTAGAGTAAAGGCAGTGGTTAATCCTCATCTCACCCACTCATTGAGTTTGGGTACTGATTGGCCAGAGTTTAAAAAGCTGATGGAATATTTAACATGTAGTGGGTCCTACACTAGTAGGTCATGGGAAGATCCCAGTGTGGCATTGACTGGAGAAGCTGTCACAGAGCCGTCTACATCAACACCGCGTCAGAGTGAGGAGCAGTTTGCTCCTCCTCCCTCTCTCGGGGATTCCCTTGGGGATTTCCCATTAGAGCAGTCATGAGACAAGACTCTGTGGCATGCGTTTGACCAAGTGATAGTAATCGATGGTCAAACTCTTCAGCCAAGCTCGGCACCGACCTTCCCTTATTTTGCTATTATTAAAGATAGATTTTACCGAGTGATGCAGGACACTCAAACTAGTGAACGAATAACCCAATTGTTAATCCCAAAGAACTGTAGGGAACTCGTATTTCATTTGGCTCACTTTCATCCCATGGTTGGACACTTAGGGCAAGATAAAACACTAGTCCAAATAATGTCCCAGTTCTGTTGGCCAGGGATTTGTGGGGATGTCTGTCGGTGGTGTGCGGCATGCAATGAATGTCAATTAGTAAATCCCCCGGCCACTCCAAAGGCGCCTTTGCACCCTCTTCCTCTAATCGAGACCCAGTGTGAGCGGATTGGGATGGATCTCGTCGGGCCATTAGATCAGTCAGCACAGGGATATCACTTTATTTTAGTTCTGGTGGACTATGCAACGCGATATCTGGAAGCAGTGCCGCTCTGCAATATCTCAGCACACAGTATTGTGGAAGCGCGCTTCTGCTTTATCTCCCAGGTCGGGATTCCAAAAGAAATCCTGACAGACCAAGGCACTTCATTTATGTCACGCACACTGCACGAACAGTATGGGTTATTACTGATTAAGTCTATCCGCACCAGTGTTTATCACCCACAAATGGATGGCTTAGTAAAGTGATTTAACCAAACACTCAAGAACATAATCCAGAAATTCATAAGTGAAGATTTGCATAATTGGGATAAGTGGCTCGAGCCCCTGTTATTCGCAGTACGAGAGGTCCTGCAAGCCTCCACGGGGTTTTCTCCATTTGAATTATTATATGGGCATTAGCCGTGTGGCATTCTGGATGTGCTATGGGAAAACTGGGATGAGGGACCTTCACCTAGCAAAAATGAAATCCAGTTCGTTCTTGACCTGTGTGCAAACCTCCACACCCCCACTCACCTAACCCAGGAGAATTTGCGGCAAGCACAAGAACGTCAAATCCGGCTGTATGACAGGGGCACATGCCTTAGAGAGTTTAGGCTGGGAGACAAAGTGCTCGTATTATTGCCCACGTCGAGCTCCAAATTAATCACCAAGTGGCAAGGGCCCTTCAAGGTCACATGGCAAGTCAGGGATGTTGACTGAATTTGCGGCAAGCACAAGAACGTCAAATCCGGCTGTATGACAGGGGCACATGCCTTAGAGAGTTCAGGCTGGGAGACAAAGTGCTCATATTATTGCCCACGTCGAGCTCCAAATTAATCACCAAGTGGCAAGGGCCCTTCAAGGTCACGTGGCAAATCAGGGACATCGACTATGAGGTGAGGTGAACAGATAGGGGTGGGACATTGCAAATTTACCACCTCAACCTGTTAAAACATTGAAACGAGAGGGTCCCAATGGCATTGGTGTCAGCAGTCCCCAAAAAGGCAGAGCTGGGGCCGGAGGTACAAAAGAAAAAAAAACACTTCAAGCCACTCCAGTCCCTTGTGGAGACCACTTCTCACCGGCCCAAGTCACAGAGGTAGCCAAGTTGCGGAAGCAATTTTTTGACATGTTCTCTCCCCTGCCCAGCCACACTCACCTCATAGAACACCACATTGAGATGCCCCCAGGGGTGGTGGTGCATAGCCGCCCTTACCACTTGCCCAAACACAAAAAAAGGTGGTCAAGGATGAACTCAAGGCCATGCTCAAAATGGGCATAATCAAGGAGTCCCACAGTGACTGGAGCAGCCCAGTAGTCCTGGTTCCCAAGACCGACAGGTTGGTCCAGTTCTGTGTGGACTATAGAAAGGTCAACACGGTGTCTAAATTTGAAGCATACCCAGTGTCTCGCATTGATGAGTTGCTTAATTAATTAGGAGCCGCTCACTTTTATTTGACACTGGATCTAATGAAGGGATATTGGCAGATCCCCTTGACTCCTCTATCTTGAGAAAAAACAGCCTTTTCCACATCATTTGGATTACAACAATTTGTCATGCTTCCTTTTGGGTTATTTGGGGCTCCCATGATGTTCCAGCGGCTCATGGACAAGATCCTCTGCCCTCATGCCACCTACACAGCCATGTACCTCGAAGACATCATTATCTATAGCAATGATTGGCCACGGCACCTGGGACACCTTAGGGCCGTCCTAAAGTTGCTGAGGCATGCAGGTCTCACAGCTAACCTGAAAAAGTGTGCAATTGGGCAAGTGTAAGTACAGTGTCTGGGTTTCCACTTGGGTCATGGGCAGGTGCATCCCCAAATTAACAAGATTGCAGTGATTGCAGCCTGCCTGAGGCCCAAGACCAAAAAGGGAGTGAGATAATTCCTGGGGCTGGCTGGCTACTATCGTAGGTTCATACCTAATCCATTACCTAATTATTTGGATGTCACAGTATAACTGATCTCACTAAAAAGGGAGTATAAGATCTGGTCCAGTGGATGGAGCAATGCTAACAGGCTTTCTCTAAGGTAAAAACTGCACTGTGTGGGGGGCCACTTTTACACTCCCTCGACTTCTCTCTCCCCCTTTGTTTTACAGACAGATGCATCGGACAGGGGGCTGGGGGCCATTCTGTCCCAGAAGGTGGAGGGCGAGGAACGACCCATGCTGTACATCAGCTGCAAGCTCTCAATGCATGAAAGCAAGTATAGCACTATCGAGAAGGAGTGTCTGGCCATCAAGTGGGCAGTCCTCACCCTCCAATACTACCTGTTGGGATGCCCTTTCACCCTCTACTTGGACCACGTGCCCCTCCAGTGGCTCCACCGCATGAAGGATGTCAACACATGGATCACCTGTTGGTATCGCTCCCTTCAGCTGTTTAAATTTGAGGTGGTCCACAGGCTGGGGGGCACAGATGGTGCTGGCAGACTTCCTATCCTGTCGGGGGGGGAGTCTGCTGCAGGCTGGATGACTCCCTGGCCTGAGTCAGGCAGTGGCTGAGCATCAGTTTGTGAATGGAGGGCAGGGTCAGGAAAGGTGAGTGGCCAAGTCATTACATCTGTTGTCAATTGATGTGTGTATGCACATACATGTCCTAGACTGCCCAAGTGAGAAGCTGAAAAGCTAGTAATAAACATGTGTCTGAACATTAGCTCTTGCCTGCCATGCTTCTGTACTCCACCCACATCAGGGAAACTATCACAAATGTCCTTATATGTCTTCATCAGATTAGTGACTGTAGCAGCAGAGGCATGGTCAAAACCCAAGACAGTGAAGGGAACTGCCAATGTGGAGTCTTCACCCTTTAAGGAGTTCATCCATGCCCTCACCACCACCCAACAGAACCAGCACCAGGCACTGGTTGCTTTGCACAATGAGCAGGAGCAGCTCTTTGAAGCCTTGCTAAAGGCCCAGCAGGAGAATTGCCAGGTGTTCTAGAACCTGTTGTTGACAGCAGGCATCTCAGCTGCTGTGTCCCTTGGGCTTCCCCCACATTTTTCTGACAAAGATGGAGCCTCATGCTGACCTGGAGGCCTTCCTGGCACTCTTTGAGCAAGCTGCAAAGGTGTGGGGGTGACCGGTCAAGCAGCAAGTGGTTCACTAACTGCTGCTCCTAACCAGAAAGGCCCAGCTCACCGCTCAACAACTACCCACCAACAACAGGCTGGAGTATGTGGACTTAATGCGAGCCATCCTGCAATGCCTCAGTCACACCCCTGAGCTACACTGTCAGCACTTCCACACACTGACCTTGGAGGAGGTCAGTTGGCATTGCATTCAGCCAGAAGCTCCAGGACAACTGCCAGCAGTGGTTGAGGGTGGAAGACTGTGACACCAAGGGGATCATCAATGCAGTCACACCATCTATCACCTACCTAGATGATGCCTATCTAGACGGCATCATTAGATATAGCAACGATTGGCCACAGCATGTAAACCACTTCAATGCTGTTCTTGAGTTGTTGAGGTGTGCAGGGCTCATGGCTAACCCAAAGAAGTGTGCAATTGGGTGGGTGGACGTATTGAATCTGGGCTTCTGCTTGGGTCATGGGCAGGTGCATCCCCAAATTAACAAGACTGCAGCCATTGCGACCTGCTTGAGGCCCAAGACCGAAAATGGGGTGAGACAGTTCCTGGGCCTGGTTGGCTATTATCATAGGTTTGTGCCTAACTATTCGGACATCACCAGCCCCCCGACTGATCTCACTAAAAAAGGAGTGCTAGATCCGGGCCAGTGGACACAGCAGTGCCGATGGGCCTTCACCCAGGTAAAGGCTGCATTGTGTGGTGGGCCATTGTTAGACTCCCCTGACTTCTTTCTCCCCTTTGTTTTGCAGACTGATATGTCATACAGAGTGCTGGGGGCTGGTTTGTCCCAGATGGTGAAGGAGGAGGAGCACCTGGTGCTGTACATCAGCCACAAGCTCTTGGTATGAGAGACTAAGTGACTAAGTACAGCACCATTGTAAAGGAATGTCTGGCCATCAAGTGGGTGGTCCTCACCATCTGGTATTACTTGTTGGGATGACCTTTGACCATCTGTTTGGCTCATGCCCCACTGCAGTGGCTCCACCACATAAAGGATGCCAACTTGCAGATCACTTGCTGGTATTGAGCTCTGGAGCCCTTTAAGCTTGAGGTGGTCCACAGGCCAGTGGCGCAGATGGTGGTGGCAGACTATCTTTCCAGTTGGGGGGTCAACTACAGGTCAAATAGCTCCCTGACCTCAGGTAGGTGGTGGGAGTATGTGGCAGCGGGGGAGTGATCAAGTACCGGTTTGTAAATTGAGAGTGAGGCCGGGGAAGGTGAGAGGCAAAAGGATCACACCTGTGTCTAATTAATGGTGTGTGTGTGTGTGTGTGTGTGTGTGTCACTCTAAACAGCTAAAAAGCAGTTATTAAGTTGATTAAAAAAAAATGACACAATGAAAACCTGCCTGTCCCCACTCACTATACTCGGGGACTGTCACAGTGACAAAATCAAAACTGTTGACACAATCCTGCCAGAATCTTGTTTCACTACAGCTATAGGAGAAAGAGAGACCTACCTAATAATCCCAGTCATTTAACATCTCTGGTAACTCATTGTCATAGGCTTTACTGACCTGCCTGATTTCAAAGCATGATCACAATTCTACTTGTGATAGACAGTTTTTTCAAGGTTTCTCTGCCTGACCCCTCTTCCATCCCTACCTACAGCGTTTATGATAGCAAAATTATTATTTCAGAAGTATTCAAACACTAGAAAAGGCAAATAGAAAGTGTAAACCAGGAGACTGTCAGGTTCTTATGGACTTTCTATGCAAACCATCCAGGAAATTGGTCACACTTCTTTGCTCAAGTAGCTGCAAAATTCACTCACCACTCAACTCACACTCTACTCAGAATCCTCAATTTCCAGGTCAATTGATAAGCTCCAATCAAGTCAAGTCAAGTTTATTTGTACAGCGCTTTTAACAACCGACATTGTCACAAAGCAGCTTTACAGAAAATTAAAGACTTTAAACAATGAGCTAATTTTATCCCTAATTTATCCCCAGCCTGTAAATGGTCACTGGATTTTCAGTGTTGATCTATATATTATTTTTGTGACCATACTCAGCCTGCATGCTCATCAGTCTGTTTTTCATCTTGTTTCTTTCTAGTTTGCTGGTCTTTGGATTTGCCAAGTATACCACTGTTTGATCAACAGTATCCCCAACCCTTTGTCTGATTATTTACTGTAGCCTCAGATTTTTGTTTTTATTGCCTTTATTTTACATAAAATAAGCCCTTTCTTGCATCCCTTTACTTGTCATGCATTATTAATAAACAGGTATTGCTCAGTACAGCTCTGATCACTAGGGAAATCTAATGAAAACCTCTTTTGGATGGCATTGCTTAAGTTCTTACCTTCTGTTGTGAAATGGGGCGACTCCTCTGTGAATGCTTCTCCCACTCCCATCTGTGTCTGAGCAGCCAGACTGAACTTGTACCGAGTGTAGCGGTCAAAGCGGCGCAATGAGAATTGTGTAGTGTTGGGGGGGAGTTCTTCCACCAGCATCCGCTCTCCTGCTGAGGCATTCACTACACAGGAAATCAAATCACAGGTAAAACAGCTGATCCCGAGCAGAGGCAGAGAAAAGGTAGACTAAATTGATACCTCTTATTTTTAGCTATTCCTTTTTACTGTTAATTATGCAGAGATACGCTTACATGTCTGGTATTTGAGGATGTACCCAGTCAGGATGCCATTGGGTTCTGCAGGTTCCTCCCAGTCCAGATAGATGGTGTCATAATGCCTGTGCATGATCCTGAAGGATCTGGGTATTGTTGGCACTACAGATGAGAAATAATAGCCAAAAATGACAGTGTATTAGTACTTTGTGTCAGTAAATGGCATATTATTTGCAATACAAGTTATTATCATACTGCAATTTTTCCTGGAACCTCTCACTGAGCAAATGCAAAGGAATCCAGTTATCCAGAGTTCATTAAAACAGATACATATGTAACTAGCATTTTATTTCAACCGTCCTAATTTCCAGGGGTGGTGAAAATCAGCTGGATAACATATGCCAACAGTGTCAAATAGAACAGGATTCAGCTTAAGATGCCTCCACTTCCACCCCAAGGAAGGGCAGTATTAAACTTTAGAAATATTTGCTGGCCTGATAAGTGGCAGTTGGCTTAATGTTTCTGAGAGGTCAAGCTTATCATTTGGGAACTCTACTGGTGTGTGGGGAGCAGACAACTTCCACAGCACACCATGCCCAGTTAAAAATATCAATAAATATTTTTATACAAAAATCACTGCTTGGTTCCAAGCCATCAAAACCTTTGCCAACTCATACAGTCCTCTATGCATCATGACATGCCATCAGTAAATATTAATTATACAGTGAATAACATCACTTTCATTTTTCTATTATTATTATTATTATTATTGATTTTCATGAAAAGTAATTACAGGAAAAGGAAATCAAGTATCATATTGTGTATTGCTTGATTAACTGAATTAAGAAGTTGTCAGTACCTCCCTCAAGGGTTTGAAACTCAATTGTGTTGCTTGGTGGACCTTCATAGCGGTTATTGGCCACTACTATGTACATCTTGTAGTTGCTGTAGGGGATGAGTCCAGTTAAGGTGCCAGAAAGCCGCGGCCCATTTGCTTTAAAGCTCTTGGATTTGATCCTTGTGGTGACACTGTGATGGGGCAGGCGGCTGCTCTCTCGCCAGTAATACACCTGAGTAACACAAACAACAATGCAAAGAATCTGAGAATACCATCATTGTAGTTATATGTATGTTTACCAGTTTAAATCTCATTAATGTTGTATATGCTATGCAATTTGATTAAGGTTATAGAAGCAAATCACAGGTCAATTTGACTAGTACTTTACATTTTAGTTCTGTGTCACTGATTGAAATACTGAAAGTGATCAGTCAGATTTAAGAGAAAATATTATGTACAGTTTAAATGAAATATTAAGCTTCTCATCAAACATATAATTAAATTAAAAAAAACTGAAAAATGCTGCTTAACTGGTGAGGGAAGCCACAGTGAGGCCAATAGTCAACTGCTTCACACCAGAAGCTGCACCATTTCAAGATTTTTGCATAATTGGGGACTGTATGTAAAATTTCTAGAAAACAACCAATGATCCAGAAGAGCCATATGAATGTATGAGAATGACCCAGCGAACATGGTGGTGGGGTTGGTGTAATGAGACCAAGTTCAAGGTAATGCATTTGGAAAAGCGCTATATGTGGTGCAAACCTAAAGCCGGTCATATCTTAATTGACACCATTCCTAAAGTGAACTATGGTAGTAGCAGCATCTTGCACTGGAGATGCTATTCATCCTCAGAACCTGGGCTTTGTGTCAAAATTGAAGGGAGAATGGATGGATAGATATTAGAAAAGAACCTGCTTCAGTCTATTTAAAAAAATAATAATAAACTAAAGCTTGGGAGAAACTTAATTTCCACTTTCAGTAGGACAGTGGTCCCCAAAGACAAGATAAAAGCAGTGCAGCAATGGTTAAAAACACAAAGGTCAAAGTCCAGACCTGAATCTGACTGAGAATCTGTGGCACTGTTTGAAAATCGCAAACAAACAACATCCAACCAACTTGTACAACCTAGAGCAAATCTGATAGAAAGAATGGGTGAAAATCTCTCCCAGTTTGCACAGCTAGTAGGATTTTACCCTACTAAACTTCTACTGGTTCTACAAAGTACTAATCTAAAGGGGTTGAATACTTATGTGAGTGGCATTTTTCAGTTTTCACTTTAAGATCTGCTGACAAATAATGAATTCTGACTTTCAAAATTTACTTTACGACATACTGGTTTACAAAAAAAAAAAGTACAACCCTGATTCCAAAAAAGTTGGGACAAAGTACAAATTGTAAATAAAAACGGAATTCAATGATGTGGAAGTTTC
>JAPEIY010000005.1:37156738-37172389 GCA_026122135.1 Cathorops aguadulce | reverse complement strand
TCAGTCTTCTAGACGATCTGTCCGTACACTTACAGAGCCAGGGACACTTCGGTTTGTGTGTAGGAACCCTGTACTCATTTCCACTAAACTGTAATGTTGTTTGGACCTTGGCAATGGTTTTAAAAACAGTGTTTTGTATCAGTGAAATGACATGCCCCTCACACTGCCGTGTTAGCGCTTTCAGTTTAAATCACACAAAAAAAAAACTTTCTCAAAACACAACTGATTGATGTAATTGTGCTACCAACTCAACATATGAACTCCCAATCATGTGAAAATAGCCCTAAAAAGCATTTCACTCTGGAGTATTCCTTTAACAGGAAAGGCAAGGGAGTAAGGAACAGCTGTTTGGGATGCCAGGGCACCCTGCTGTTCAAGTTTCAGGGAGTTCATGGAGGAGATGCAGAAAGTTTTTGACCATTCCCCTAAGGGCAGGAAGGCAATGAGACAGCTGATGGGGCTGAAGTAAGGTACTCATTCAGTTCATGATTACACCATCAAATTCCCAACTCATACTGCAGCAGTTGACTGGAATATGAGTGATCTCTGCTTTCTTGGGCTAAATCATGCCATCTTGGATGAAATTGCACCTCATGATCTTCCTTATCACCTGGGTGGCTTGGTAGACCTGGCCAGTTGGGTGGACACTTGCCTTCTGCTGCGCAATCAGAGAAGGGATTGGAAGTGGAGCTGAAGGGTCGAACTCAGGACCATCTTCTCTCCATTGAATGGTGCCATCCCCAGTGAGTTGACTTGGACTTGGAGCCCATGCAATTAGGCAGAACCTGGGTAACCCCAGAGGAAAGAAGATGCCATCAAGAAACTAGTTCCTGTTTTTACTGTGGACAGTCTGGACATTTCATCTCCCACTGCCCAGTGGCCACCCACCAGTAGATGGGGGTATACAGGTGGGTGTCTCTACACACACACTTCCCTTGCTGCTAGGTCAATGTTGGCCATCCATCCATTATCTGTAGCCACTTATCCTGTGCAGTGTTACGGGCAAGCTGGAGCCTATCCCAGCTGACTATGGGCGAGAGGCAGGGTACACCCTGGACAAGACACCAGGTTATCACAGGGCTAACACAGAGACAAACAACCATTCACACTCACATCTACACTCAATGTAGAGCCACCAATTAACCTAACTTGCACATCTTTGGATGGTGGGGGAAACTGGAGCACCCAGAGGAAACCCACACAGACACAGGGAGAGCCTGCAAACTCCACATAGAAAGGCCCTCACTGCTGCTGGGCTCAAACCCAGGACCTTCTTGCTGTGAGGTGACAGTGCTAACCACTACCCACTGTGCTGCCCAATGTTGGCCATTGAGATTTCATTCCAAAACAAGGTCCAGTCTGTTCAAGCCCTCATTGATTCTGGTGCATACCAGAGCTTTATCAGGACTTCCTGTGTGGAGGAATTGGGGATCCCCTTGCATCAGCTAGGATTGCCCCCCTGTGACCAGAGCTCTGAATGGGGCTGAACTCAGTCCCATCCCTCTGACCCAGTTACTTTGAAGGTTTCAGATAATTGCATCGAATCAATTTCATTCTACACCATGAATGACTCTCTTGAGTTTATGGTCCTTGGCCTTCCCTGGTTATGTCCCCATAACCCCCACATTAACTGGAATGATGGGACCATTCTCTCTTGGAGTACTTGCTGCCTGGCCTCCTGCTTATCTTCCACTCAGACTGCTCTGGCCCCTCTTGTCACCAGTCCTGATGAGACAATAGATCTTTCCAATGTGCCCCCCCAAACATATGGACCTTCATTTGGTGTTCAGTAAGGCTTGTGCCACCTTGCTTCCTCCACATTGGCCTTATGATTGCGCCATAGAGCCGTTACCTGGAACCACTTCTCCCAAGGGTTGTTTCTATTCCCTTTCCCCCCTGGAGCAGGAGGCTATGGACAAATACATCTCAGAGTCTCTAGTGGCTGGCATTATTCATCCATCATCCTCTCCAGCTGGAGCAGGGTTCTTTTTTGTGGAGAAGAAATATAAATCCCTCAGGTCCTGCATTGACTATTGGGGACTTAATGCTACCACTGTCAAGAAATGCTATCCCCTACCACTCACGTCCACTGCCTTTGAGTTACTTCGGGGCTCTTTTTTTTTTTTTTACCAAGTTGGACCTCCGCAATGCCTACCACCTGGTGCAAATAAGAGAAGGAGACGAGTTGAAGATGGCATTTACCACTTCTATGAGCCATGATGAATATATAGTTCTTCCATTTGGGCTCACTAATGCCCCTGCTGTCTTTAAAGTACTGATCAACGATGCCTTATAAAATTTTGTTAACCGATTCACCTTTGTTTATCTTGATGATATCCTCATCTTCTCCCCCATATTGTCCATCAGTTTCACGTCAGACAGGTCCTGCAATGACTTCTTGAGAACCAACTCTCTGCTAAAGCAGAGAAGTGCGAGTTTCACAAGTGCACCTTGTCCTTCTTGGGCTTTGTGATTTCCCCTGGGGTGGTCCAAATGGACCCCAACAAGGTCAAGGTGCTCTCTGTGTGGCCTGTTCCCTCTTCCCATAAGGAACTGCAGTGCTTTTTGGGATTTGCTAACTTTTATCAGAGGTTTATCATTAAGAACTACAGCACCATTGTCACTCTCCTGACCAAACTCAAATCTTCCAAGCACCCCTTCTTGTGGACCGACCATGCTGAGAGTGCCTTCTCTTCTCTTAAGAGCAGCTTCACCATGGTGCCAGTTCTCATCATCCCAGACCTTGCCATTCAGTTCATCCTCAAAGTGGATGCCTCAGACACAGGCGTTGGGGCTGTCCTGTCCCAGAGGTCAGTCTGGGATAACAAGGTGCACCCCTGTGCATTTTTCTCTCATTGCATGGCTCCAGCAGAATGCAACTATGGCATTGGTGATTAAAAACTACTAGCTATTGAGCTGGCCCTGGATGAGTGGAGGCATTGGTTGGAGGGGACTGATCATAAGATTATCATATAGACTGATCATAAGAATCTTGAGTACCTCAGGTCTGCTAAACACCTCAAAGCGTGTCAAACCAGGTGGTCATTGTTTTTCTCCCACTTTAACTTTGTGCTCTCCTTTAGACCAGGCTTTAAGAATGTCAAGCCAAATAGCCTTTCCAGGCAGTTTCCTCTGAACTCTCGGCAAGGTACCGCTGAGCCCATCTTCCCTGCCCATTGTCTCATGGCCACCACCCAGCTCGACATAGAAACTGCTGTCCAAAACGCCCTGCCCAGATCCAGGACCCGGTAATGGTCAACCCAAGTGTCTGTATGTGCTTCCTTGCGTATGCTCCTAGATGCTTCAGTGGGGTCACAGCTCCCCCTAGCCTGTCACCTCATGGCAGCCTGGACCCTTGTCATCCTCAGGCAATGCTTCTGGTGACTGAACATGCAGTGAGATGTTAGGACCTTTGTGGCAGTCTGTGACATCTATACCAGAAACTAGACAAGCAACCAACCTGATACTGGACTATTAAGACCCTTACCTGTACCTCAGTATCCTTGATCCCACATTGTGGTGGATTTTGTCACTGGCCTCCCCAGCACCAAGAGTAATACTTGCATCATGATGATTGTTGATCGTTTTTCTAAGGCTACTTACTTTGTTCCCCTCCCTAAGCTGCCTTCAACTAAAGAGATGGGAGAACTGTTTATCAACCATGTGTTCCAGATTCACAGTCTGCCTATGGACACTGTGTCTGACAGAGGTCCTCAGTTCTCCACTCACTTCTGGAAAGAGTTCTACAAGCTCATTGGGGCCACTCCTAACCTCTCTTCAGGTTACCACCCCCAGACTAATAGGCTGATGGAACATACCGATCAGAAGCTAGAGGTCGCTTTACAATGTCTAACATCCCATGATTCTTCCTCCTGGAGCCAGGCACTTCCTTGGATTGAATACACCCACAACGGCCTCTCCTGATCGTCCACCAGACCGAGTCCATTCCACTGTTGCCTCGGTTACCAGCCCCCTCTTTTCCCCAAACAGGAGGAGGAATCTGTTCCTTTGGCTCAAGCCTTTAACCAATGCTGTCAGAGTGTGGGCGCATGCCAGATGTCACCTGTTTGTTACACACCAATCACATATACAAGAGGATGGCAGATTGACATTGCAGGCCAGCTCCTGTCTACCACCTAGGACAAAAGGTTATGTTGTCCATGGCCAGTCTCCCTCTCAGGGCTCCCTCAGGTAAGCTGGCCCTCAGGTTTGTTGTCCCCTTTCCTATTTCTAAGGTCATTAACCCCATGACTGTGAGATTGGCATTGCCCAAGTCTATGCGGTGCCTCCACCCATCCTTTAAAGTTTCCCAACTGATACCCCTGGTCTCCAGTCCCTTCTCCCCCCCCCCCCAAGGCTCCTCCCCCTCCCAAGATTGTTGATGGAGGGGAGGCCTACACAGTTAGGAAACTACTAAAGGTTTGTCAGTGCGGTTAGGGGTTACAGTATCTGGTCAACTGGGAGGGCTATGGACCAGAGGAGAAGTGTTGGGTGTCTGCATGTTTCATCCTTGACCCTGTGCTCATCAGGGATTTCCACCACAAGAACCCAGGAGTTCTGTCTAAGACACCCAGAGGTGTCCATGGGGGGATGTTACAATCACGATCCAGCCTGGAACTTCCAAATCCTGACCTGCACCTTTGTGCTCCATTCCATGTTCTCCCTGTTCTTCCCGTGCTGTGCTAGCACACCTGCTACACATTTGCCATTAGCCACTCTATAAACACACTGAAGAGAATTACACAACTCAGACAAATACTCGCCGTAAGTTTTGTGAAGTTCACGTTCAATTTCCCGACTTAGATTACGTTTTTTGGACTAAGGATTTTGCCTACTGATTTTTGGGATTTTGACTCAGGACTCTGCTTTTTCTAGCCCATTTTTCTCCTGGGATTATTGTCATCTGTTACTCTACCTTTACTCTGTCTTCCTGGGATTTTGCTAATAGATTTTCACACTATGATGCTGTGCCTACTTCCTGCCTGTTCTCCTCATGAGCTTACTCATCAAGTATGCCTCAGTTCATTTCTAGTAGTTACTCATTGGGTTCAATCTGTTCCTGTGGCCTCCAGGTCGTGACATGAAGGCATGTATTGGGATTTTAGAGAGACATATGTTGCCTTCAAGGCAACACCTCTTCAGGCCAATTGAGGATGTATGGTGCATCATGAAGAGGAGAAATAGACAAAGGTGACCATGGACTATTGAGCAGCTGAAGTCTTGTATCAAGCAAGAATGGGTAAAAATCACAATTGCAAAACTTTAGTATCCTCAGTTCCCATATGACTAGAAAGTGTTATAAAAAGGAAAGGTGATGGAACACAATGGTTATGATGCCTCTGTCCCAACTTTGAGTGTGTGGCAGGCATAAAATTCTAAATTCATTTATATTTACAAAATACAATGAAGTTCAGTAAAACTATTGAAAATCTTTTCCTTATACTTTTGTCAGTTTTGAAAAAAGTTCACATGAATTAACAAACCACAGATTTTTTTTTTTTTTGCATTTTGGAAAATATCACAGCTTTTCTGGAAATGGGGTTTGTGTGTGTGTGTGTACATACACATACACACATACGTACACACACGAGGGTAAGTCAAAAAGTTCTAAGACAAATTTAAAAAAATCTTTATTTATGAAAATAACAAAGCTATTTCTCTACATATCCTTAATTTAGGCCTAAACACTTCTGAAAGCGATGTTTCCATCAGAGAATTCCTTCGTATTCCTTTTTATGAATTTCTTTTGAAATTATAACATCTGTCTTAGAACTTTTTGACTTTCATATATATATATATATATATAGAGAGAGAGAGAGAGAGAGAGAGAGAAATCCTTATGGAAACATAGGACCCTTTGGACCCCTGGTGGACATCAGAGGCTCTGCACCTAGGAGGAATATTGCTGTGAGATGATGGAAAAAGCAACTCTTTCTGCTGCCCGATGGTGCCACTGGCTGCCTACTGATATACCAGTTTACTTTCCTGAACCCCAAACCCTCATTTTCCACTTTGTGTACACTTTGCAAACAATTACAATTTCCAGAGGTGGACAGTAATGAAGTACATTTAATTGAGTACTGTACTTAGGTACACTTTTTGAGTATCTGTACTTTACTTGAGTATTATTGTTTTTTTTTTTTTAAACTTATGACTTTAACTTCACTACATTTGAAAGGCAAATATCATACTTTGCCCTGTGATGATCTGGCAACTTGTCCAGGGTGTACCCCGCCTTTTGCCCGTAGTCAGCTGGGATAGGCTCCAGCTTGCCTGCGACCCTGTAGAAGGATAAAGTGGCTAGAGATAATGAGATGAGATGAGATTGCCTGGGATTCAGAAAATTAATGGAACACATAGTAGGGGGTGGGTCCTGCAATGATGTGTCACAGGGGGATCCTGGTGTAGCATTGACTGGGGAAACTGTCACAGAGCCGTCTACATCAGCGCCACATTGAGGCGATGCAAGGAGCAGCTCGCCCCTCCTCCCTCTCTCTGGGATTCCCTTGAGGATTTCCTGTTAGAGCAGTTGCGATTCTGCGTCATGCATTTGACCAAGTGAGCGTAGTTGATGGTCAAACTCTCCAACAAATGTAACACCCTCCTTCCAGTATTTCACTATTATTAAGGATAGGCTGTATCAAGTGATGCAGGACACTCAAACCGGTGAAGAAATAACATGGCTGTTAATCCCTAAGAGCCGTAGGGAACTCGTGTTCCATGCAGCTCACTTTAATCCCATGGCCAGACACCTAGGATGGGATAAAACACTAGCCTAAATAATGGCCCGGTTCTACTGGCCAAGGAGTTGCAGGGAAATTCGTTAGTGTTGTGCGGCATGCCGCGAATGCCAATTAGTAAATCCCATAGCCACTCCAAAAGCGCTTTTGTGCCCGCTGCCTCTAATCAAGACCCGCTTCAAGAGAATTGGTGTGGATCTCTTCGGGCCATTCGATCAGTCAGCACAAGGATATTGCTTTATTTTAGTTCTGGTGGACTATGCAACACGATATTTGGAAGCAGTGCCTCTCCGCAATATTTCCACATGCAGTGTTGTGGAAGCACACTCCTGGGCTGAGATTCCAAAAGAAATCCCGATGGACCAAGGCATTACGTTTGTCATGCAGACTTCACGAGCTGTATGAGTTATTAGCAATTAAATCTATCAACACCAGCATCTATCACCCACAAACAAATGGTTTAGTAGATCAATTTAAATCAAACCCTTACAAATCTAATACAGAAGTTTGTAAGCAAAGATGCACATAATTGGGATAAATGGCTCGGGCCCGTTATTTGCAGTGCAAGAAGTCCCACAAGCCTCCACAGAGTATTCACCATTCAAATTATTAATTGGGAGGAGGGACCTTCAACTAACAGGAATGAAATTTTTGTATGTTTGGGTAAGCAGTAAGGGTGCGTAGCCACCCTTACTGCTTATCCGAACATACACCCCCCAAAAAAAGGGGTTCAGGATGAAGTCAAAGTCATGCTTGACATGGGCATAATCGAGGAATCACACAGTGACTGGAGCAGCCTGGTGGTCCTGTACCAAAGACTGACAGGTTGGTCCAGTTCTGTGTAGACTATCAAAAAGGTCAATGAGGTGTCTGAATTTGATGCATACCCAATGCCGCGCACTGAGGAGTTGCTTGATCGGTCAGGTGTTGCTCACTTTTATTCGACATTTGATCTAACGAAGGGTTAAAAACATAAATGTCCAATGGAATCATTTAAATAATTGGGTACAATATCTTAGATTAACTGCAACCCATTCACTTCAACACCAAAAGAAATAAGAAAAAACGGTAAGGTTACATATGAAGAGTTGGAAATATGCCGACATAAAAAATTCCTAAGGATATTAAGGAAACGTACAAGTATTCAAATGATTAAATTAAATAATTTTAGGTAGTTTTTATAACCAATTATGACCCATTCAAAGGAAAATTCAAAAGGCTTAGTCATTCCCTAATAAGGAAGGGGAGGGGCCCCATCTAGTGTGTGAATAGAGCATAGGCTCTCACACACAGGTAAACATGCTTTCACTTTCCTACCATCCAGCTTTTATCTCCCAAAAGTCTATTTCTAGACTGTAGAAAGCTCTAATATTTTTTGTTTTGTTTTAAGCAATATCCAGCCTTTATCTTACAAAAGTATTTTCTAGACTGAAGAAAGTTCAGATTTTTTTTTGTTTTAAACACAGTCCAGCATTTGTCTTCCAAAGGTCTATTTCTAGACAGTAAGAGAATCTTTTTTGTTTGTCTTAAAATTCAACATTTATCTTCCAAAAGTCTATTTCTAGACTAAACAAAACCCAATACATTCAAAAGCAAGCCAACACCTGAAGAATGTACATACTGTACTGAAACGTTGCGATGGGCTTGCTGGTGTCTTTGGGGGCAGAACTGAAAATCGAGACACCTCTAATCGAAATTCTAATGTGAGAAAAAATGTCTTTAGGGGCAGAACTCAAAATTGAGACACCTCTAATCGAAATACTAATATGCCCCAACCTGAGGTCACCCTTAACCCAACCCCTAGCCTTAGCCCCTAGCCAAAAAATGGTGGAATGATGATCCAGATGTGGCATGGGGGTGCTTGCCGGGCACCTGTGGAGCGTTGGGGACCTAACCTGGTCCCCAAATCCTGGACTTGACCCCAACCTGGTGACAGGCTTGATCCTTTTTTTTATCTGAACCTAACCTGGTCCCCAAATCATGGACCTAACCCCAACCAAAAAACTAACCCCAAATCCTAACCTTAACCCTGACTCTGGACCTAACTTGGTCCCCAAATCCTTCTGGGCCTAACCCGGTTCCCAAATCCTGAACCTAACCCCAACCAAAAAAACTAAGCCCAAAATCCTGACTCTGGACCTAACCCTAACCAAAAAAACTAAGCCCAAAACCCTGACTCTGGACCTAACCCGATCCCCAAATCCTTCTGGACCTAACCCTAACCAAAAAAACTAACCCCAAAGCCTAACATTAACCCTGAATCTGGACCTAACCCCAACCAAAAAAATAACTCAGATGTAACATGGGGGTGTTTGCTGGGCACTTGTGGAGCATCAGGGATGGGACTTGGGAAGGACAGTGTACAACGTGGCCTTGGCCTCGGCCAGGTCGTGGATCTTTATGGAAATCCTAACCCTAACCCTACCAGGCACCTGTGGAGCATTGGGGATAGGACTTGGGAAGGACAGTGCACAATGTGGCCTTGGCCTAGGCCAGGATGTGGATCTTTCTGGAAATCCTAACCCTTACCCTAATCCTAAGCTTAACCCTAACCCCAAATCCTTACCCTAAACTTAACCCTGAATCCTAACTTAACCCTAATCCTAACCCCAACCCCTAGCCCAAAAATAGTGGAATAATAACCCAAATGTAACACGGGGTACTTATCAGGCACCTGTGGAGCATCAGGGATGGGACTCAGGAAGGACAGTGCACAACACAGCCTTGGCCTAGGCCAGGACGTGGATCTTTCTGGAAACCCTAACCCTAAGCTTAACCCTAACCCCAAATCCTTACACTAACCTTAACCCTAATCCTAACCTTAACCTTAATCCTAACCCCAACCCCTAGACTTAGCCCAAAAATAGTGGAATAATAACACAAATTTAACACGGGGTATTTATCGGGCACCTGTGGAGCATCGGGGATGGGACTCGGGAAGGACAGTGCACAACGCAGCCTTGGCCAGGACGTGGATCTTTCTGGAAACCCTAACCCAAGACGGTAAGAAAGTTTTTTTTTTTGAGCAAAACAACATCGTCACGGAAGTGACAGTCATTTCTCGGAGGAGGACTTTCTGCCCCTTCCCAGGAGGGATGCTGCCACTTCCCCACTCCCAGACAATACCTGGGACAGCACTCCTGTACCTAAATCTCCTCGCTGGCAACCTAATCCCAAATCCTAACCTTAACCCTAACTCTAAACCTAACCCTAACCTGAGCTCACCCCTAACCCAACCCCTAGCCTTAGCCCCTAGCCAAAAAATAATGGAATAATAACCCAAATGTAACATGGGGGTGCTTGCCGGGCACCAGTGGAGCGTCGGGGATGGGACTCAAGAAGAACAGTTTGGCCTAGGCCAGGATGTGGATCTTTTTGGAAACCCTAAACTTAACCCTAACCCCTAACCCAGCACTGTCCTGAATTTAGGCACAAAGGTTGGGTTTCCAATAAAGCCACTAAAGAAAATTTTGCAATTCGTACTGCTTTAAATCCCAAATCCAAAAATTTTGCTTATCTCATTTATTGCATCAAATGTCAAGCCCAGTACGTGGGGGAGACAAAAAACTCCATAGCCACACACATGAGCCAACACAGGTACAACATTAAAAGAAACAGAGAAACCGATACACACGTGGTACAGCACTTTACCCAACATGGCCTGGAAGCGTTAACGGTCACAGGCCTCCAGTGCAACCCCGCCTGGACCTCCACACAGAGGAAAGCGTGGGAGATGAAATGGATCTCACAGTTGGGTTCCAGATATCCTAGGGGACTAAATAATTGAGAAGGGTTAGATTCCTAACCACAACCCAATCCTAACCCCAAAACCCAACCCCAAATCCTAACTTTAACTCTTACCCCAAATCTTAACCCTAACCTCAACCCCTAGCCCAAAAATAGTGTAATAATAACCCAAATGTAACATGGGGGTACTTATCGGGCACCTGTGGAGCGCTGGGGATGGGACTCGGGAAGGACAGCGCACAACACGGCCTTGGCCTAGGCCAGGATGTGGATCTTTCTGGAAACCCTAACCCTAAATCCTAACCTTAACTCCAAACCTAACCCCTAATCCTAATCTTAACCCCAAATCCAAACCTTAACCCTAACTCTAAACCTAACCCCTAAGCCCAAATCCTGGACCTAACCCCAACCTGAGCTCACCCCTAACCCAACCCCTAGCCTTAGCCCCTTGCCAAAAAATAATGGAAGAATAACCCAAATATAACATGAGGGTACTTACCAGGCACCTGTGGGGCGTCGGGGATGGGACTCGGGAAGGACAGTGCACAACACGGCCTTGACCAGGACGTGGACCTTTCTGGAAATCCTAACCCTACCCCAACAACCCAGAGAGCTCAGAGCGAGTAGGGGTGTTGTAATTTGATGGCATCCTTAATTCCTGTATTATGGTAGACTGATGTACTGCACTGCTGTATTGTATGCTTACGGTACATATGACGTGTCATCATGCTCCCAGTGAGCGCCAGTTGTTGTTCAGTGTTAGCCATGATGAGGAGACAGCACCATGACCGCCCTTACCAGTTCGCACTTTATTGTTAAATATGCCAAGAGGCTAAAGATGATCCGAGTTTGTTCTGCTTATTCTCCATACACAGTAGAGGACTGCGCACTCCAATAAAAACCCTAACACTTTCTCTTGGAATAAAACATTTTACATACCTCAATATGCTCCCACAGCTTGAACGGTGAGTTTTTGTACGCCGTGATGTGGTTTATTTTCAGCAAACAAAGCAAACATTTAAAACAAAACTCATCTTTAATCCTTTCAGAAAACTGAAGCATGGGTTCTTGGTAAAGCCATGAGTGCGTGCGTTCTCCAGAAGAACCGCCTCCTTCCATTCTGCCATCAACTGATCGTGTTAAATAACGCTGCTGAGAAATCACTGAACTTGATTTTATCCAGTCTATGGACGTGACGTGACCCGAGTGATTACTGATCGGCTGTCTCAGTGTCACCTGCGAAAAAACCAATCACGTTTTAGAAAAGAAAAGAAAAAACATCCACTTTCAAAGCCGCTTCAGAGTAATGAGGACCTTGACAGAAATGTAGTGGAGTGAAAAGTACGATATTTGTCTTTCAAATGTAGTGAAGTTCGTCATAAGTTTAAAAAAAAAAAAAAGTCAAGTACGGATACTCAAAAAGTGTACTCAAGTAAATATACTTCGTTACTGTCCACCTCTGCTGGTACTATACTTCATCGCATTTCATACTAATGTATCGTCCACCACAAGTAATGGACTTGCAGAAGTCTTTCTTTCTCCCTCCATGATGTGTCGCATTCAACCCATCTACAGCCTGTACGGTGTGTGTTGGATGATTTAGCACTGCAGGAATCTTATCTCCTGAATGAGCCGTCTAATCGTTGGAGCCCCTCCGGTGAGGGGTCTCGCACCTCCATCGTACCCCACCGCAGACTTCCTTCACCTCCAGTCTGCTTCATAGGACGTCCAATTGGTCAGAAACATCTAGCTACTGCTGAGGAGCTCATGCCCATGTCCACACCCTGTTAGGGAAAAAAATCCGCCATGATTATTGATGACAGCTGAAATTTGGTGGTGAGGAAACAATGCACTTTGGCTGCTTTAATTCTTCCCCCTGATGCTGCAGGCTCACAGGGAATTTTGTCCACCCTTTGTCCACCCGTCTCGAGGGGGCTTACTCCAAGTTGGGGAAATTGTTCGAGACAAGATTTTCTGACTGCAATCCAAGTGAGCACTTCATAGATTCATTCCTTCATGCATCAGTTGTTATGTTGGTGATGCTTTCGCAGAGCTGTGAGTTTAGTCATGCCAGTTCAGCTTGTTAGAGAGAGAGAGTGCAGAGAGGAAGGAGGGGCGGAGGGCGCGCTGGTGAGGAAGGGGGCATTCTTTTCCAGAGTGTTTGGCAGCATGTGAGGACTTTTCCAGCCTCATGTGCCTCTGTTTCGACTGAACACAAACACGCACCTCCACACGCATCACGCTGTGCGTGACCTTTGGAGTGTCACCTGTGGATGGTTTCTTCTTACAAGGATGTTTAAAAACTGGCGTGTGTGTGTGTGTGTGTGTAAGCGTGTGTGTTGTGCTTTGCTTCAGTGAGAGTGATGGGTGGGAACAGATGTAGTAACAGTAGTACCCCCACCCTCCAACATGCTCCTGGCTGAGCTGCAAGAATCTAATAAGTTTCTTTCTCTCTCTCTCGCTTCACACAACTCCAAACCTGCCCCAGTGTTGGGAAATCCTCGACAACTTCTCTTCGCCATGCACACCAGGTCCTTACCATCTTGTCTCTGCTCTTCAGGTCCCCTAATTGGCCAGTTTGCCTTTTCGCCATGTTTTTATCTTCCTTGTTTTCAGCATTTTCTTTCAATCTGATGCATCACTTCTTCTTTGCTTCATTCCCCTCTACCATCATCTGTTGCTGGTCATTTTGCAGGCCATAAAAGTGCCAGACAGTGGTACTGGAATGCAGATATATCCTCCACCGAGCTGATGGACCACGGAGCTGGTCCTCCCTGGTGATACCCTTACAGAAGTACCCTTCAGTTATAGGCTTCTATCTGGGGCGTATACTGTTTTCATACGGTCAAGTTTGTACCATACCATACCGCGAGTTGGCCTAGTGGTTAGCATGTCCGCCTCTCGATCGGGAGATCGCGAGTTCTACTCATGGTAGGGTCATACCAAAGACCATCATAAAAATGTACCAACTGCCATCTGGCAAGGCACGCTGCAATACAGATGCGAGTGGGGAGTCAAAGTCTCGCGGTTACCAGAGGACACACCCCCCACTTTAACCCTAGCTATGTAATAGGGAAGATGCCGAGGGCTATGGAAACGGAGATTGGTGCCGCCCTATGCACCACATGGTGTGGGAAGGACTTTGACTTTGATTTGAAGTTTGTGCCATGTTGAGAAGATCAGCGTTTTATTACACCTTCTGGCTGAATCCAGAAAGAACAGTGTAGTGTTGATTATAGATTGCAATCTGCATAATAATAATAATAATAATAATAATAAGGAAAATGGGACAATTGTGCAGTTTATTTTTGATTATGAAGATAAATTGCTGGGTTCCGAGTAATGCCAGTACAAATGGCATTGCGTTAGAGATAAGTCAATCAGAAATAGATTTACGCCGGAAATATCTGCACTCAGTACTGCACTGGCAGTCTTTCAGTTCAGTGCCAATTATTTAATGCCGTATTTTGTTTAAATACTTACTTACGGTTACCAGTGGCAAACTGTTACTATTAGAGCTGGGACTTAAGCTCAGCCAAACCTTAGCCAGACACCAAAAAAGCAACAGGTAAAGGATTTTGTAAGGGATTAGCGGCCGGCTGCCAGGTCATTCTGTTGTGTGTAGCTGTCGATGGTGATTTTTAAAAGTAACAAAGTAAATCACAGAGGGAAATGAATACTTAAGTCTGAGTGAAAAATACCGTAGCGAGTGTGCAGCGTGGAAGAACAGTCTGGAGACAGAAATCTTAGTTTCTTGGTTGTTAGCCTGTGCTACTTGCTCTCGATAGCACTGGCTTGACCGCTTTATTAGCATTCGCTAACACTACCGATGAACACTACACCAGCTGGAAGGTGACTTCACCGCTGCGCTGATGGTGCCGACTCACGGACGGTTAAGCTCACGTTGGCCTTCGAGAAGGCTGAGGGCGATATGTTTTTGGTCCCTCCCACTATGAATCAAAATCTGATTGGTTAATTCATCTGTCACTTCCTACATAAACATACACTGCCATGGGCTTCTGTCCCGGCAATGAAGTCCTAACCAATGAGTGAGCAGCTCTAAACTCTTCTCAGCCTAGAGATAAACAAACAAATCTCATTGGATAGCTTGATTTTAATGTTTTCAGGACAGTAACCCTTTCATTTCTGAAGCACGTTTGATAAAAAAATGAGGCCAAATTAGAAAAGAATAATTATAAAGAAATTAAAGAATGAGAGAAATTAAATATAACATTTGAATTTTCTTCCCCGTTTCCAGTTGAGAGTACGCCGTGCGCATTTTGGCTGCCGCTTCTCAACGGAGCTTTTTATTTTTATTGCATTTTATTTTCTCTTTTGTTTTCCTTTTTTGTGTTTGTGTAGTTTGACGTTTGTTTTTGTTTGAGTGTTTTGTCCGCCTTGTTGTGTAGCTCCGGACGGGCGTCGGTTCCCTCCAGGTCTTGGTTCGCCGTGGGTGATGCCTGTGCTCATAGCTATAGACTGCAGTGAGCTCGTTGCCCATTTTAACATCGTGGTTGTCCAGCGCTCTGTGCAGCGGTGCTTTAGTGCTTGGTGTGATGTTCCGAGTGATGTTGCTCGGTGGCGTCGCAGCATCTGTGCAGGCGGTTTGGGACATACCAGCGCTCCGCGTGGCAGTGCATCTGTGCTCGCTTTGTTTCTCTGAAGGTGTAGAAGGCCCTGACGGTTTCCCTCTGTATGCTGAATATTATTTACTGAATATTAGTTTTGCAGTCAGTAAACAAATGACTTAATACTGTATATGAGATCAGTGAGTGGGGCGAGTGAGTCATGGCTGCACACAACATCTCACCAATGACACATTACACACAGAGCACATTTATTATTCATGACTGATTTGAGTTGCTATTGGCAGAATAGAGAAACTGATTGTTTAACCAGCTGTTAAGATTGCTGGCTTTCTTTGAAATTTGGGAGCACACTGTGCCCTTGGCACCCAAATATAATAAAAGTTTTGTACCAAAAGCTTTTTTGGCTTAGGATTTAGGCTATTAAACTACAAATGTACCACTAAGGTTAGCGCTGTCGCCTCACAGCAAGAAGGTCTGGGTTCGATCCCCGTGGCCAGTGAGGGCCTTTCTGTGTGGAGTTTGCATGTTCTCCCCGTGTCCACATGGGTTTCCTCCGGGTGCTCCGGTTTCCCCCA
>JAPEIY010000005.1:33433606-33444740 GCA_026122135.1 Cathorops aguadulce | reverse complement strand
ATGAAGGAAATATTTTTAGCAAACATGATACTACATTTTCTTTTTATTTAGAACACTTGATTGTGCACAAGGCGACTTTTTTTTTTTTGACACTGAGACAGTAGGTGTAATTTTATTTCACCAAACAATAACTGCTCTTTTTTTTTTTTTAAATAAACCAAATTTGGCAAGTTGTTGTAATAAAGCACTCTGTAAAAAGGGAAATAAATAATCAGCTCTGGAATAATATGTGCATCGTACTGGCAACAATTTAGCTTAGGCACCCTTTTTTCTTTATTTCTTTCTTTGTACTACAATTAAACACGGTCTCTTCTAAGCTAAATGCTTAGTTTTAGGCACACTCAGGAGCAGCTGATCAGCAGACTTGAAAGAGTGGGTGGGAGTATAATGATGTAGCAGCTCAGAGAGGTAGGGCAGGGCAAGACCGTGAAGGGCTTTAAAAATAATTTTAAAATAAATCCTAAAATGTATGGGCAACCATTGGAGTGAGGCTAAAATGTGGGAAATATGCTCATATTTACATGTCAGTTAAAAGACACACGGCAGCATTTTGTACCATCTGAAGACGGGCGATGGCGGACCCACTAGCCCCCATATAGGGTGCGTTACAGTAATCCAGCCGGGTGGTAAGAAAGGCATGGATTACTACCTCAAAGTGCTGTCTAGAAAGAATTTGGTTTATCTTGGCCAGCTGCCTCAACTGGAAAAAACTGGATTTGACGACTACCCTGATCGGACTGTCGAGCTTAAGATCGGCGTTCACTTTAACCCCAGGGTTGGTGATGGTTGGCTTAATATAATGGGCTACACATCTACGGGGGGGGTGTCCTAGTGGCGCCACCAAATACCATCAACTCTGTCTTTATTTTCATTAAAAGTTAAAAGCCATCCAGGTCTTTATGTCGTTAAGACACTTGAGCAACAGTTTGACAGAGTATGCATCATTCCTTTTAAGAGGGACATAAATCTGACTGTTGTCCGCATAACAGTGGAATGAAATGCTGTGCCTCCTAAGAATGGAACCAAGTAGAAGCAAAGAGAAGGGGTGCCTAAAACTGACCCCTGTGGGACCCCACACAAGACAGGAGCGGAGGAGGATACAGAATCCCCGAGGCTGAGACTAAACGTTCGCTCTGCCAAGTAGGATCTGAACCATTCCATAGCTATAAAAATTGGCTACACGTAATGACCACATGAGCGCCAAGCTTTTGACCAATTGCACTGCTAATTAATCAGCCTGGTGTAATTATCTCTGCGTGAACTTAACAATAGTGCAGTCTAAGCTGACGTTTTTTGGGTGAGCTTCTTCAAGCACTGAAGATGATTTTAAGGCAGCATTTCTCAACCTTTTTTCAGTCACGGCACCCTTCAGAAGTATGCAAATTTCTCAAGGCACACCCATATAAAATATACGCAGTCACGCTGACCATACGCTGACCCGGCAGTGACGTTGTGACATGGGAAAGGGGGCTGTGAGACAAATTTTGATGATGCATGAGGCGGCGATGATCTGCATTAGTGTAACTATCATTTTTTGGAATTGAAATAAATAAAATGAATTAAAGTGTTAGAATATATAATTTTTCTGACGGCACCCCTAACGAAGCCAAACGGCACCCCGGTTGAAAAAGGCTGGTTTAATGTACATATATATGGTACATAAGGCTTCAAATGTACACTACATGTAGCTTTCTAGGTAAAAAGTGCAAACAAGAGGTACAAAACGTTTATCCACTGCAACACTGCACTGCACGTTATGGTGTATTCCTGATGTTTAAAATGCATGAAGGACTAATTATCTGATGAGTTTGAGGAAAAACATAATAAAAATAAATCAGCACTTAAGAGTTTAAAAATGTTTGCCAACAACATACATTTAGTAGAGCTCTTTTTCACCACTGAGTTGAGTGATGGAGGGAGGGAGTAAAGTGAGTGCTCAAGTGAGCAAATAAGCGAAAGAAAATGGAGTGATGAGGGTAACCATCTATTACAGCCAAGAACTCGTACACTGCAATATTCATTCATTCATTCATTCATCTTCAGTAACCACTTTATCCTGGTCAGATTTGTGGTGGGTCTGGCGCCTATCCCAGGACCACTAGGTACAAGGCATCTACAATACAGTACGAGATAAAATTCAACTCACCAAGTCAGAGGATGGGGCCGGGATACAGGGTGTGCTGGCCTGCAATGAAGAACAGTAACATGATTAAGGTATAATGGCAACATCCCCATCACCTATACATGCGCAGACACACACGCATGCACACACAAATCCACACGCACACACGACGACTCAGGCCTGCCACTATTCCCTTCCATCCCTGTTCTATTCCTCTCCCCGTGTAGAGGATGAAGGGAAGGGAGTGGTGTACTGGGAAGGGGCAGCGGAAATGCTTCCTTATAGTGACAGATAAGAGGAAAAAAACTCGCACATGCTGCTAATTTTGTGTATGAGTGAGTCACAGACAGAGAGAGATAGCTATATTGTGGCTTGCACTTATGGAAAGCTGTGTACATGTCCAAGTACTGGAATTCAGGGTGACCTCTGATATTCCTTCTGGAGACAAATACAGCGAAGCAGTAGTTGGCTCACATTGGGTAGTCTGAAAAAGTTATGCTTGTGTGCGCGCGCTGACGGTCATGCTTATGTAATGGCCCGCTGCTAAAGTTTCTCCAACCCTCTGAACACATCCGCTCCTGTACTGCCCTGTTTGTTTGGCCACAGGAAAAGGGTTGAGGCCAGATCTCACTCCACCAGCCTTGGTTTGAGACTGTGTGTGTGTAAATATGCTGTGGATGTGTGAGAAAGGTTATCAGATTGTTTTGTAATTTTGTTGTATGGCCCAGTGGAGCAACTAATGTATGACGCAAACAAAAAAAAATTCTGGCTTGTTGCACATTAGTGTGCAAGTTTCCAGAAAAGTGCAATTGAGCCTTTTGGGTGTATGTATCAAGAGGAACCAGCAGAGGTGGCTTGGGCATCTCTTTCGGATGCCTCCTGGACGCCTCCCTGGGGAGGAGTTCCAGGCATGTCCCCCCGGGAGGAGGTCCCGGGGAAGACCCAGGACATGCTGGAGGGACTATGTCTCTCGGCTGGCCTGGGAAAGCCTTGGTGTTCTTCCTGAGGAGCTGGCCAAGTTGTCTGGGGAAAGGGAAGTTTGGGCTTCCATGCTTAGACTGCTGCCTCCGCGACCCGGCCCCAGATAACCAGTAGAAGATGAGATGAGAGATGAGATGTAGATAATAAAGACTTTATGCAGTTTGGAATCACATTGAGCTGAATTCACCAAACTTGAATGATTTAATAATTTCATTTTACTCAGTTTTTGTCTGAATAAAATCAGCTGTGAAAAAGTGAGAAGAATTTAATTGCATCAGTAAACCTGCTGAGAAAGAACAACCTACAAATAGACATGGACACTCTGGACTACAGCTCCCAAAACACACAGTGCCCTCTGTCGCCAGCCTACAGAATCTCAGCTGGCTCTCATTTCCTTGATCACCTGTTCCTCTATTTAAGCTCCCCAAACAAACACACCACTATGAAGTATCATCTTGCTAGCTCATTTCATACCAAGCTGTGTTTTTTTTTTTTACACTTTACTGCTGCTTGTATTTTTGACCCTTTGCTCTTTGTCTTCCCTACATTATGTTGTTTGCTGATAGTCTGACCCATGCTTGTTTACTGACACTGATTTCAGTCCCTCTGCTTGGCTTTGTTGACTATCTGCCCTCTGTTCTCCTTGCATACATCTGTAACAGCCTGCATTCTAACAGGATATTTTGCCTAACATGGATGTAGCAGAGGACACAAAACAGACTGCTCTGAACACACAGGGGCATTTGCTGGGAGAACATCAACAGATGCTTGCCAATCTCAACACAGATGATACAGCTCGCAACTGTGATGTCGCAGGCCCTCCTCACATGCCCTGAGTCTCCTCCTAGCCCAGTGTTGCAGCTCCCCACTCTGGAGAAGTTTGCTGGAGACGCCATTGCATGTAGAGGTTTTTTACTGCAATGTTCTATGTATTTTGCCACCATGCCAAATTTATCTGATGAGCATAAAATTGCCAAGTTTCTATCTTTTCTCATTGGCAAAGCATTCCACTGGGCATTTGGAACAAGGGTGGAGAGCAAACTAAGTCTTGTGAACAGTTCCTCTCCTTGTTCAAGAGTGTTTGACCATGAACCAGAGGGGATAGAGGTTGGGTAGTGTGGCAGCGGGGGTGTGGTCAAGTGTCGGTCTGTGACTGGAGGGCGAAGTCAGAGAAGGTAAGTGGCAGAATCACTACACCTGATGTCAATTAACCTATGTCTGTGTCCCTTCGCCAGTGACCACGCCCTATAAAAAGAGAGCAGAGGAAGGGAGCTCGCTCCTGAACAAGATTGTGTGTGTGTGTGTGTGTGTGTGTGTGTGTGTGTGTGTGAGAGAGAGAGAGACTGGGAGTATGTGAAACTGAAAAGTGGCACAATAGAGTTTGACAGCTCAGTTCTGGCCTGCCATACTTCTGTGATCCACCCACAGTTCAGCCGGGGGAGTTCCTGGTGTAACATTGGCAGAAGCAGCTGTCAAAGAGCTGTCTACATCTCCATTTCAGAGTGAGGAGCAGCAGGCTTCTCCTCCCTCTCTCGGGGAATCCTTCATGGATTTCCCGTTGGAGCAGTCACGAGACAAGTCTCTGTGGCATGCATTTGACCAAGTGAGAGTAATCAATGGTCAAATGCTCCAGCCAAATGCCACCCCATCCTTCCCCTAGTTTTCTATTATGAAGGATAGATTATACCAAGTGACGCAGGACAATCGGACTAAAGAGTAGATCACGCAGCTTTTGATCCCAAAGAGCCGCCGGGAATTGGTATTTCAGGTGGCTCACTTTAATCCCATGGCTGGACACTTGGGGCAGGATAAGACACTAACCTGAATAATGGCCCAGTTCTATTGGCTAGGGATTCACGGTGATGTCCATAGGTGGTGTATGGCATGCTGCGAATGCCAGTTAGTAAATCCAGTGCCCATTCCAAAAGTTCCTTTGCACTCTCTACCATTAATTGAGACCCTGTTCGAAAGAATTGGGATGGATCTCATCGGGCCATTAGATCGGTCAACATGAGTGGATTGCTTTATTTTAGTTCTGGTAGACTGTGCAATGCAATACCCGGAAGCAGTGCCGCTTCGCAATATCTCAGCACGCAGTATTGCGGAAGCACTCTTCCACATCATCTCCTGAGTTGGAATCCCCAAAGAGATTCTGACTGATCAAGGCACTACATTTGTCATGCACACTGAGCAAACTGTATGGGTTACTGGGAGTTAAGTCGATCCGCACCAGCATTTATCACCCACAAACGGACGGCTTAGTCGAATGGTTTAATTGCACCCTCAAATATAATTAAAAAATTAGTAAGCGAGGACGCATGTAATTGGGATAAATGGCTCGAACCCCTGCTTTTTGCAGTGCGAGAGGTCTCACAAGCCTTCACGGGGTTCTCCCCATTCGAATTATTATACAGGCATAAGCTGTGTGGAATCCTAGCTGTGCTGCAGGAAAATTGGGAGGTGGGACCTTCAACAAGCAAAAATACAATTCAATACATTCTTGACCTGTGCGCAAAACTCCACACACCTAACCCAGGAGCACTTGCGGCAGGTGCAAGAATGGCAAATCCACCTGTACGACAGGGGAACATGCCTTAGGGAGTTCGCACTGGGAGATAAAGTGCTCATGTTGTTGCCTACGTTGAGCTCCAAATTGGTCACCGAGTGGCAAGGACCCTTTGAGGTCACATGGCAAATCGGGGACATTGACTATGAGGTGAGGCGAACGGACAGGGGCAGGTCATTACAGATTTACCACCTCAATCTGTTGAAACTTTGGAACGAGGAGGTCCCTGTGGCATTGGCATCGCTGGTTCCAGAGAAGCCCAAGCTGGGGCCGGAGGTTCAAAAAGGAACATTGACTACCACTCTGGTCCCCTGTGGAGACCATCTCTCCTTGACCCAACTCATGGAGATTGCCCAGTTGCAAGCCAAATTTTTGGATGTGTTCTCACCCCTACTGGCCACACCCGCCTCATAGAACACCACGTTGAGATGCCCCCGGGGGTGGTAGTGCACAGCCACCCTTACAGGCTGCCCGAGCACAAAAAAAAAGGTGGTTCAGGAAGAATTCGAGGCCATGCTCGACATGGGCATCGTTGAGGAGTCCCACAGTGACTGGAGCAGCCTGGTGGTCTTGGTTCCCAAGGCCAACAGGTCGGTCAGGTTCTGTGTGGACTATAGAAAAGCCAACACAGTGTCTAAATTTGGTGTGTCCTCCTATTGACAAGTTGCTTGATCGACTAGGCACGCCTTGTTTTTATTAAACACTGGATTTGACAAAGGGATATTGTCAGATCCCCTTGACTCCATTATCCCAGGAAAAAATGGCCTTTTCCACACCATTTGGCTTACACCAGTTTGTCACACTTTTTCTTTTGGGCTGTTTGGGGTGCCTGCTATGTTCCAGTGGCTTATTGATAGGGTCCTCCGCCCCCACGCCACCTATGTGACCGCATACCTCTAACATTTATAATCTATAGTAATGACTGTCTGCGGCATCCACAACACGAGGGCTGTCCTTAGGTTGCTGAGGTGAGTGGGTCTCACAGCCAACCCGAAGAAGTGTGCGATTGTACGGGTGGATGTATGGTATCTGGGCTTCCACTTGGGCAATGGGCAGGTGTGTCCCCAAATTAACAAGACTGCAGCAATTGTGGCCTGCCCAAGACCAAAAAGGGGGTGAAACAGTTCCTGGGGCTGGCTGGCTACTATCGTAGGTTTATACCTAATTATTTGTATGGCACCAGCCCGCTGACTGTCACTAAAAAGGGAGCACCAGATCCAGTCCAGTTGACAGAGCAATGCCAGCGGGCTTTCTCTGAGGTAAAGACTGCATTGTGTGGGGGGCCACTGTTACACTCCCCTGACTTCACTCTCCCCTTCGTTTTGCAGACGGATGCGTCAGGCTGGGGGCTGTTCTGTCCCAGGAGGTGGAGGGGGAGGATCGCTCAGTGCTGTACATCAGGAAGCTGTTGGTGCATGAGGGCCACTACAGCACTATAGAGTGCCTTGCCATCAAGTGGGTGGTCCTTGCCCTCCGCGACTACCTGCTAGGATGCCCTTTCACTCCCTGTCTGGATCATATGCCCCTCCAGTGGCTCCACCACATGAAGAATGCCAACGCATGGATCATCCGTTGGTATCTGGCACTCCAGCCATTTAAGTTCAAGGTGATCCACAGGCCGGGGGCGCAGATGGTCATGGCAGACTTCCTCTCCCATCAAGGGAGGGGGAGTCGGCTGCAGGCCGGATGGCTCCCCAGCCTGAATTGGGCGGTGGGGGTATGTGGCAGCGGGGTGTGGTCAAGCATCGGTCTGTGACCAGAGGGCAGAGTCAGGGAAGGTAAGTGGTAGAATCACTACACCTGATATCAATTAACCTGTTTGTGTGTCTTACCCAGTGACTGCACCTTTATAAAAGGAGAGAACAGAGGAAGGGAGCTCTCTCCTGAACCAGATGATGTGTGTGTGTGCGTGTGTGTGTGGGTGGGTGACTGGGAGTGTGTGAAACTGAAAAGTGGCACAAAGTGGTGTATGTTTTTTTTTTTTTGGACAACTCGGTTCTGGCCTTCCATACTTCTGTGCTCCACCCACCCACTCCAAGTCTTACAGGTAGATACTACTCACCAGCTCTCAAGGTTCTTGAAATGTTGCTGAACTGACTGCTAGCGTCTTGGATTGCAGGACGCTAGCAGTCACCAGTGGATAGAATGATCCAGCTCTGAAAGCAGTCTTTCGCCAAAGTTTGCATCATGAGATCAGTGAACTGGCTTGTAGAGATGAGAACCTCACTCTATATATAATGATATATGCCTTTGTCAGTCTGAGGTTACTGAGAGTAACTTTTTGTAGAGGTGTTTAAATTAGTGAAGGCGATGTCTGATGCTGTAATATGCTCTAGCCCCATCCCAAAGTGGCATGGTGATATAGTTTACAGCAGGTTATGGTCGCAGAACTGCTGGTTGTTTAGTGGTGCTCTGAAAACAGTGTGGGCTTTATAGATAATTGGGCGAATTTTGAGGGCACTGCTGGCCTCTTAGGGTGGGATGATATCCATCCCACTTGGGAAGGTGCTGCTCTCATTTCATGCAGCATGGGGCATAGTCTCAGAACAGGGCTAGTTAATTTCTGACAATCCAGAGCCAAGGCCAGGGAGCAGACGCACAGGCTAAACCAACTGCCTGCTAGCTGCACAGAGTTGTCACTCAGGGTCCACTACATCAAGACTGTCTATTTAGGATATAGACCTCATCATAGCACAGACAGCTCTGGTTAAAGTAGTAAATGACCTACTGTTGGCATCTGATCAGAGCTGTGTCTTCTTGTTTGTTGCTTGATCTTAGTGCAGCATTTGATACCATTGACCATTCCATTCTTTTGGATAGACTAGAAAATGTTATGGGAGTTACAGGAACAGCCCTCTCCTGGCTCAGGTCTTATTTAACTGATCATTATCAGTATGTTGAGAGACACCAGCTTAATAGAATTGAGGAATGTGTAAAGGACATTACACTGGATGCTTATTAACTTCCTTCTGCTTAACTTTGACAAGACTGAAGTACTTGTACTCAGACCACATACAGCTAGAAGTAAGTTTTCTGATTACATAGTAACTCTGGATGGCCTTTCTGTTTCATGTGCAGCAGTAAAAGACCTCATAGTGATTGACCCCAGTCTTTCATTTGAAATGCACATTGATAACATCACCCAGATAGCTTTCTTTCTTAGCAATATATCTGAGATGAAACTTAATTTTACTACATGATCTGGAAACTAGTTCATGCTTTTGTTACCTCCAGGTTGAATTATTGTAATGCCTTACTGTCTGGATGTTCCAATAAGTGCATAAACAAGCTCCAGTTAGTTCAAAATGCAGCAGCAAGAGTCCTTACTGGAACTAGACAATATGACCACATCATCCCCGTCTTATCCACACTGCATTGGCTCCCAATCAAGTTTTGTATTGATTATAAAATACTACTACTGACCTTTTTAAAGCACTGAATGATCTTGCATCACAATACCTGAGTGAACTTCTGCTCCTCTATGACCTGCCACACCTACTTGGATCAAAAGGTGCAGGCTATCTGCTGGTACCTCATATAGTGAAGGCTACATCATGGGGGCGGAGCCTTTTCTAACACAACCCCAGTTATGGAATAGCCTTCCAAGTAGTGTTCAGGAATCAGACAGTCTCAGCATTTAAGTCTAGGCTGAAAACACATCTGTTTCATCAAGCCTTTTGTTTTGGTAATGAAGTAAAGGTGTAGATATGGAGGGTCCTCAGTGTTTTGGTAAACTGGGCTGTATGGATATTAGTCCCCCTCTCACTTGCTCACTCATGTTTGTTGATGGTGTAGTGGCTGGCTGCTTTATATCCTGGGGCTCCCTCATGCCTGTTACCTTCTGGCTCTCCCCTTTATTTATGCTGTCAGTTAGTTGCTGGAGTCCCTGCTTGTACTCAGTGCAATATGCATATTGTTCCTACTTATTCAGGTGACATTGGGCATACCTAACAACCTGTTTTCTCCCGCCCCCCCAAAAAAAAAAATGTAACTCAGTCCCTCTGAGTTACATGTTGGTCCTGGGATCGAGATGCTGACCTTTTCTGCTCCTCAGTCCTGCCTGATCCATCCTGTTGCCCTGTGTCTGGGTGGAGTCTCATCGCATCACTCCTATGGAATGCAGCCCCATTTGGACAGTTGGGGGTCATGCCTGGAGGATGCTCTGGGCTCTTGCAGTGGTGCTTTTGTGGCTGGGGACTGCAGATGACTTGTTGAATTTGGGACTATGGTTGTCGTGAATGGTTTTGCGCTTGGGTTCCTGTTGGTGGGGGGGTTATAGCATCAAAGTTGACTTTGTTAGGACTGTTAATGTTAGTCATGTCTGTTGCCAGGATGGGGATGGGTTCTCTTGAGTCTGGTTCCTCTTGAGGTTTCTTCCTCATGTCCTCTGGAGTTTTTCTTTGCCACCAGCACCACAGGCATTCTCATTGGGGATAGATTAGGGACAAAATTAGCTCATTTTAAGTTGTTTAAATTCTGTAAAGCTGCTTTGTGACAGTGTTTATTGTTAAAAGCACTGTACAAATAAACTTGACTTGACTCTGGACTCCCTCATAGACTTATCAGCCTCGAGCAACTGTTAAAGCACCGACACTCTATCCACAATAGTACCGTGTCTGTTCAGCCATCGGAGGACAGCTCACCCATTGAGGTCTCACGCACTAAGTTAACCCGTGCTGAGCATGCTAGATGACGCAAGGAGGGGTTATGCTTCGACTGCAGGAGCCCCGGACATAACATCCGGCAATGTCCAATCCGACCAGCCCATGAGACCTCAGCAGAGAAACCAGTAAACTCTACGAGTCAGGTGAGGAGAGTTCAACTCAATCCTTTAAGATACCAGTTTTACTAAAGGTGGCATCCTCCACTTGCATCCTATCTGCTTTTGTTGATTCAGGGGCAGAGGGGAACTTTATCAGTAGTATCATGCTCAACCTACCTGCCTCCGCTTTGCACAATGCACTGTTGAGTAAGTTTTAGTGTCATACCGTTCTTATTTTCCTTTTCATTGAGCGTTGCCTCTTCAAGGACAAACAGAATACTCTGCACTGAAATTTTATTTTATCATGCTTCCTCCATGCATAGCAGATGTGCATACAAGACAGTGATTAGAGATGATCCAATCAACTCTCGAGCTGATCACACTCCCGGCGCATGATCAGGGCATGTAAGTCTAATGATGTAATACAAAAATATAATGCCTTTTTTTTTATCGTGTGTGTGTGTGTGTAGATTTTAGAACAAAGGGTGTGAGGGGTGTGCTGAACACTCATCACTTGTCTGTTTCTGCAGTAAACCTTCTTTCTCCTGCAAAAGTCAAGTTTATTTCTATAGTGCCTTTAACAACAAACATTTGTTGCAAGGCAGCTTTACAGAATTTGAACAGCTTTAAAACATGAGCTAATTTTATCCCTAATCTATCCCCAATGAGCAAGCCTGTGGCGATGGTGGCAAGGAAAAACTCC
>JAPEIY010000005.1:30993443-31003902 GCA_026122135.1 Cathorops aguadulce | reverse complement strand
GGAACTCATGGTGGCAACGCATAAAGTATGCGGTCCCACTTGATGTAAAATATCTCGTGCTGGTTCATGATCCCATTTGCACAGTGCATTGTCGCCACCAAAACATGGATTGATATAGCCGTCTTGCAATGGACATGCAAAGCCTTGACTCGTCCTGTCACAATCTGATAACTCATAGGTTTTATTACTCAACGGGTCTATCCACGACCCTTTGATTCTTAGTTGCCAATACCGTGAAACAGTAATCACAGGTAATACATAGTATTTACATAGTGTGTTCAGTTGTCACGTTATGTTGTACCCATACCGCTGTACGGTGAGTATCATTGCATTGGGTTAGTTCTGGTTTAACATGTAGCCATAATGATGGAATTTTCCATCGACCTTGCCATTGGTGCACTGAATCAGACATCAATATTTGCTTAACATTTAACATCTGTACTTTGGCTTGTAACACATTTAGGTTGCACTCAGGCCAATTTAACCATTTAGAGATGTTCTGTAAAGCTATGTTAGCTTCTTTGGTTAGGTTTACTATAATCTGGGATGCTACTAGGTCCCACATGGCTTGATACAATTGATTGGCTGCACTACTAGGCAACCAATAGCCAGCCAGCCCCAGGAACTGTCTCACCCCCTTTTTGGTCTTGGGCAGGCCGCAATTGCTGCTGTTTTGTTAATTTGGGGACGCACCTGTCCGTTGCCCAAGTGGAAGCCCAGATACCGTACTTCCACCCGCCCAATTGTACACTTTTCCGGGTTGGCCATGAGACCTGCTCATCTCAGCGACCTAAGGACGGCCCTCAGGTGTTGAAACAACCCAAAAGGAAGTGTAACAAATTGGTGTAATCCAAACGGTGTGGAAAAGGCCATTTTTTTCTCAGGATAATGGAGTCAAGGGGATCTGCCAATAATCCTTTGTTTAATCCAGTGTTGAGTAAAAGCGAGCCGTGCCTAGCCGATCGAGCAACTCAACACGAGGCATCGGGTACATGTCGAATTTAGACACCGCGTTAACTTTTCTATAGTCCACACAGAACTGGACTGACCCATCGGCCTTGGGCACCAAGACCACCGGGCTGCTCCAGTCACTGTGAGACTCCTCGACGATGTCCATTTCAAGCATGACCTTGAGTTCTTCCCGAACCACTTTTTTTCTTGTGTTCAGGTAGTCGGTAAGGGCAGCTGTGCACTACCACCCTCAGGGGCGTCTCAGTGTCCCAGCTACGCTTTCTCTATGAGGTTGGTGTGGCCGGGCAGGGGTGAGAACACGTCCAAAAATTTGGTCTGCAACTGGGCAACCTCTGCACATTGGGTCAGGGAGAGGTGGTCTCCACAGGGGACCGGAGAGGTACGTGATGCCAATGCTCCCTTTTGAACCGCCGGTCCCAGCTACGCTTTCTCCGAAACCACTAATGCAATGGGGACCTACTCATTCCAGAGTTTGAGCAGATTGAAGTGCCCAACCCCTGTCCATCCATTTCACCTCAGTCACCGTCCCTGACTTGCAGTGTGACCTCAAAGGGCCCTTGCCACTTGATGATTAATTTGGAGCTCGATGTAGGCAACAGTACAAGAAATTTATCTCCCGGTGTGAACTCCCTAAGGCGCATACCCTTGTCGTACAGGTGGGTCTGTCGTTCTTGAGCCTGCCACAAATTCTCCTGGGTTAGTTGAGTGAATGTGTGGAGTTTTGCGCGCAGGTCCATAACGTATTGAATTTCATTCTTACTTGGTGAAAGTCCCTCCTCCCAATTTTCTCACAGCACATCTAGGATGCCGCGCAGCTTACGTCCATATAACAATTCGAATGGGGAGAACCCCATGGAGGCTTGGGGGACTTCTCGCACTGCAAATAACAAGGGTTCGAGCCATGTATCCCAATTACGTGCGTCCTCACTTACGAATTTTTTAATGATATTCTTGAGGGTGCAATTGAACTGTTCAACTAGACCGTCCGTTTGTGCGTGATAAACGCTGGTGCGGATCGGTTTGATTCCCAATAGCCCATACAGTTCTTTCAGTCTGCGTGACGTAAATGAGGTGCCTTGATCAGTCAGAATCTCTTTAGGGATTCCAACTCGGGAGATGACGTGGAAGAGTGCTTCTGCAATACTGCATGCTGAGATATTGCGAAGAGGCACTGCTTCCAGGTATCGCATTGCATAGTCCACTAGGACTAAAATAAAGCAGTACCCTTGCGTTGACCGATCTAATGGCCCGACGAGATCCATCCCAATCCTTTCGAATGGGGTCTCAATTAAAGGGAGAGGGTGCAAAGGTGCTTTTGGAATGGCCGCTGGATTTACCAATTGATATTGGCGGCACGCCGTACACCACTTACGAACATCGCCGTGAATTCCTGGCCAATAGAACTGGGCCATTATTCAGGCTAGTGTTTTGTCTTGTCCTAAGTGTCCAGCCATGGGACTAAAGTGAGCCGCCTGGAATACCAATTCCCGACGGCTCTTTGGAATCAAAAGCTGTGTGATTTGTTCTTTCGTTTGAGTGTCCTGCATCACTCGGTATAATCTATCTTTCATAATCTAGAAGTAGGGGAAGGAAAGGGTGGCGTTTGGCTGGAACATTTGACCATCGATTACTCTCACTTAATCAAACGCATGCCGCAGAGTCGCGTCTCGCGACTGTTCCAATGGGAAATCCTCGCTGGATTCCCTGAGAGATGGAGGAGGAGCCGGTGGCTCCTCGCTCTGTCACGGCGATGATGTAGATGGCTCTGCGACAGCTGCTCCCACCAATGCCACCATGGAACCTCCTCCTGTTAAACTATAGCAAGACCCACTCTTCACTAAATGACTCATTAATTCCCTAAATCCCGGCCAATCGGTCCCCAGAGTTATCGAGTGGGTAAGGTGAGGATTGACCGCCACCTTTACTCTAAATTTTTCCCCTCGAATAAGAATGTGGACTGACACTAAAGGATACTTGTGAACATCCCCGTGCACACACAAAACCTTCACCAATGGTGCTCCCCCCAATGCCTCGTTTTGCATCAGGCTTTGGTGGATTGAGGTCTGATTACAGCCCGAGTCCACCAACGCCTGATATGTATTCCCTTGGACACTCACCAGTATGCAATACGCTCCAGCTCGATCGAGGGCGGCTCTTGGTGCGTCATGGATCCGAACCACCACGCCCACTTCCATCGCCGAGCATTGCTGTTGGAGATGGCCCGGCTCCCCGCAGCCCCAAAAACCGGCCCGGGCTTTCCCTCTGCACTGGTGTTCCGGGGCTTACTCACCTGAGGTGGGGAAGAGACAGACACAGAAGGGAGAAACGGGAGGGCACCGCGGGTACGGGGAGCCGGTTGGGGTGGCGCCGGCCCCCGCCTCTGCAGTGGGGGAATAGGGCAAGGGCGAGACACAGGAGGAGGGAGAGAGAGAGAGGAAGAAGTTGTCCGATGTCCTGCCGTCGGGACAGCTGCCAAATGGTCCTCCGCTAGCTCAATGACCTGATCCAACGACTCCGGGTGGTGGCACTAGACCCACTCTGTGGTTCTTGCTGGCAGATGTGCGATGAACTGCTGCAATACCACCTGATTGATGATCCCCTTGGCATCACGGTTGTCGGCCCTCAACCACCACCAGCAGGCATCCCGGAGCTGCTGGCCAACCACGAATGGCCGGCTGACTTCCTCCAGATGCAGAGCGCGGAAGCGCTGTCGCTGTTGTTCCCGGGTGCATCCCACCTGCTGGAGGATGGCTCGGTGAAGGTCTGCATAGACCAGTTGGCGGTCGGCGGGGAGCTGTAGCATGGCCAGCTGTGCCTCGCCCGTTAGCAGTGGGAGGAGGTGCGTTGCACGCTGCTCCACCGGCCATCCCGAGGCCTCGGCTGTCTGTTCGAAGAGAGTAAGGAAGGCCTCGGGGTCGTCCTGCGGGCCCATATTCGCTAGGGTGAAAGGGGATGGGCCCGCGGTGGTGGAGATGGTGGACCCCGCCGACGCGGAGAGATGCCGGAACGCCCGTCGGTCTTCTTGTTGTGCCAACACCAGGGCCTCAAATCGTTGTTCTTGGTCCTTCTGGAGGGCAATTAGCACCTGGTGTTGGTTCTGCTGGGCTGTGGTGAGGGTGTGGACCAATTCGGCGAACAGGGAGCACTCTATGGGGCTGTTTTCTTCTGTGCTCCAGATCCTGGGTTTCAGCACCACTGTGACAGTTCATGAGTGGGAGGAGCACAGAAGGACAGCAGGCAGAACTGAGTTCAACAAACTCTTTTATTAAAGACACTTTTCAGTTTTCTTTTTCACGCTCATACCCCAAACACACACACACACACACACACACACACACACACACACACACGCGCATCCAGCATCTGGTTGAGGAGCCAGCTCTCCTCTGCTCTTGCTCTCTGCTTATAAAAGGCGCGGTCACTGGGAAGACACACAAACACACGTTAATTGACAACAGGTGACGTGAATCTGCCACTTACGTTCCCTGACTCCGCCCTCCTGTCACAGGTCAACACTTGACCATGCCCCCGCTGCCACAGTCACACACTACAAAAACCTGTTGTAACAGTTTCCCTGATGTGGGTGGAGTACAGAAGTACGGCAGGTGGGAGATAATGTTTACACATGTTTATTTAAGCTTTTCAGCTTCACTTGCTCATTCTAGGACACACACACATACACACACAGTTGTGTTCTGGTCCCGGGGGCTCTCTTCTCTGCTCTCCCCCTCCTTTTATGCTCCACCATCTCTGTAACAAACACTGACACACACACACAAATAATTAACAACAGATGAAATGGCTTGACCACTCACCTTCTCTGATGCCGCCCTCCATTCACAAACTGATGCTTGGCCATGCCCCCACTGCCACATATCCTCACCGCCCGACTCAGGCCGGGGAGCCGTCCGACCTGCAGCGGACTCCCACCCCCCATTGGACAGGAAGTCCGCCACCACCGTCTGCGCCCCCAGCTTGTGGACCACCTTGAATTTAAACTGCTGGAGGGCAAGATACCAACGGGTGATCATGTTGGCATCCTTCATGTGGTGGAACCACTGGAGGGGCGTGTGGTCCGAACAGAGGGTGAAAGGGTGCCCCAGCAGGTAGTATCAGAGGGTGAGGACCGCCCATTTGACGGCCAGACACTCCTTTTCGATGGTACTGTACTTGCTTTCCCGCATCAAAAGCGTGTGGCTGATGTACAGTACAGGACGCTCCTCACCCTCCACCTTATGAGACAAAACGACCCCCAGCCCTCTGTCCAATGCATTTGTCTGTAAAATAAAGGGGAGAGAGAAGTCAGGGGAGTGTAAAATTGGCCCCCCACACAGTGCAGCATTTACTCTTGTGAAAGCCTGTTGACACTGATCCGTCCACTGAACTGGATCTGGTGCTCCCTTTTTAGTGATATCAGTTAGCGGGCTGGTGACATCCAAATAATTAGGTATGATAGTAGCCAGCCAGTCCCAGGAACTGTCTCATCCCCCTTTTGGTCTTGGGCCTCGGGCAAGCCGCAATCGCTGCCGTCTTGTTAATTTGGGGCTATACCTGCCCATGACCCAAGTGGAAACCCAGATACCGTACTTTCACCCACCCAATTGCATACTTTTTTGAGTTAGCTGTGAGACCCACATACCTCAGTGACTCCAGGATAGCCCTAAGGTGTTTTAGGTGCTGCTGCCAATCATTGCTATAAATAATGATGTCATCGAGGTATGCTGACATGTAGGCGGTGTGAGGGCAGAGGATCTTGTCCATGAGCCACTGGAACATAGTGGGAGCCCCAAATAACCCAAAAGGAAGGGTGACAAATTGGTGTAACCCAAACGGTGTGGAAAAGGCCGTTTTCTCTTGGGATAGAGGAGTCAAGGGAATCTGCCAATATCCCTTCATTAGATCCAGTTTGAATAAAAGCGAGCAGCACCTAACCAATAAAGCAACTCATCAATGTGAGGGATTGGGTATGCATCAAATTTAGACACCACGTTGACTTTTCTATTGTCCACACAGAACTGGACCGATCCATCAGTCTTGAGAACCAGGAATACCGGACTGCTCCAGTCACTGTGGGACTCCTCGATTATGCCCATTTCGAGCATGGCCTTGAGTTCATCCTAAACCACCTTTTTTGTGTTTGGGCAAGCGGTAAGGGTGGCTATGCACCACCACCCCGGGGGTGTCTCAATGTGGTGTTCTATGAGGTGGGTGTGGCTGGGAAGGGGCGAGAACATGTCAGAAAATTCCTTCTGCAACTTGGCCACCTCTGTGAATTGGACTGGTGAGAGGTGGTCTCCACAAGGGACTGGAGTGGCTTGAGATGTTACTTTTTTTACTCCCGGCCCCAGCTCCGCCTTCTCTGGAACTACTGACGCTAACGCCACAGGGACCCCCTTGTTCCAACGTTTTAACAGGTTGCAGTGGTAGATTTGCAATGCCCCGCTCCTATCCGTTCGCCTCACCTCATAGTCAACGTCCCCGACTTGTCGTGTGACTTCGAAGGGTCCTTGCCACTTGGCGATTAATTTGGAGCTCGACATAGGCAATAATATGAGTACCTTGTCTCCCAGTGTGAACTCTCTAAGGTGCATGCCCCTATCGTACAGCCAGACTTGATGTTCTTGTTCCTGCCGTAAAGTTTCCTGGGTTAAGTGCATGAGGGTGTGGACTTTTGTGCGCAGGTTGAGAATGTATTGAATTTTGTTCTTGCTAAGTGAATGTCCCTCCTCCTAATTTTCTCGTAGCACTCCAAAATGCCATGTGGCTTACACCCATATAATAACTCAAATGATGAAAAACCTGTGGAGGCTTGCATGACCTCTCGTACTGCAAATAACAAGGGCTTGAGACATTTATCCCAATTACATGCATCCTCACTTACAAATTTCTGAATTAAGTTTTGAGTGTATGATTAAACCGTTCCATTAAGCCATCTGTTTGTGGGTCATAGACACTGGTGCGGATAGACTTAATTCCCAGTAATGCATACAGTTCACGCATTGTGTGTGACAAAGTGTAGTGCCTTGGTCTGTCAGGATTTCTTTAGGAATCCCGACCCAGGAGATAATACGGAAGAGCACTTTCACAATACTGCATGCTGAGATATTGTGGAGAGGCACTGTCTTCGGATATCACGTTGCATAGTCCACCAGAACTAAAATAAAGCGATATTCCTGTGCTGACCGATCTAATAGCCCGATGAGATCCATACCAATTCTCTCAAAAGGGGTCTCGATTAGAGGGAGAGGGTGCAAAGGCACTTTTGGAGTGGCCGCGGGATTTACTAGTTGGTATTCATGGCATGCCGCACACCACCGACGAACATCCCCGCAAATCCCTGGCCAATAGAACTGGGCCATTATTTGGGGTAGTGTTTTATCCTGCCCTAAGTGTCCAGCCATGGGATTAAAGTGAGTCACATGGAATATGACTTCCCTACAGCTCTTTGGGATTAACAACTTGGTTATCAGTTCAGCAGTTTGAGTGTCCTGCGTTACTCGGTACAGCCTATCCTTAATAATAGCAAAATATGGGAAGGCCAGTGTTGCGCTTGGCTGGAGAGTTTGACCATCGATTACTCTCACTTGGTCAAACGAATGACACAGAGTCTTGTCTTGTGACTGCTCTAATGGGAAATCCTCAAGGGAATTCCTGAGAGAGGGAGGAGGGGTGAGCTGCTCCTCACTCCTCATATTACCCTGATGCGGTGCTGACGTAGATGGTTCTGTGACAGTATGACGTACTAATGCAGGACCCACCTCTTACTATGTGTTCCATCAGTTCTTTGAACCCTGGCCAATCAGTCCCCAAAATCAGTGAGTGGGTGAGACGAGGATTAACAGCTGCCTTTATTCTATGCTTTTCTCCCTAAAACAGAATGTGGACAGACACTAATGGGTAGTTGTGAACATCCCCGTGCACACACAGAACCTTCACCACTTGTGCTCTCCCCAGTGCCTCACCTTGCACCAGGCTTTGGTGTATTGAGGTCTGATTACAGCTAGAATCCACCAATGCATGATATGTATCCCCTTGCACACTTACAATACAATACACTCTGGCCTGATCGGGGGCGATCTTTGACGCGTCAGGGATCCAGACCACCACTTCCACTTCCATTGCAGAGCACTGACTCTGAAGACATCCTGGCTCCCCACAGTTCCAGCACATCGGCCCAAGCTTCCCCTCTGCACTGGTGTTAGGGGTGTCACTCACCTGAGGGGGAGAAGACATAGACACGGAAGGGAAAAATGGGAGGACACCACAGGTGCATCGGGCTGGCTGGAGGGGAGCCAGCCCACACCTCTCTAGTGGGGGGAACAGGGCAGGGAAGGGAAGAAGAGAGGAAGGTGGAAGGAGAGAGAAAAAGAGACTATACTTCTCTTGCTGTCAGAACTGCCACCAGGTGGTCCTCCACCAGTTTGATGGCTTGTTCCAGTGACACTGGGCGATGACACTGGACCCATTCCGTCATTCCTCCCGGAACTTGCGTGATGAACTGCTCCAGTATCACCAGGTCGATGATTCCCGTGGCATCGCGGTCGTCTGCCCTCAGCTACCGGCAGTAGGCGTCCTGGAGCTGTTGGCCGAATGCGAAAGGCTGGCTGACCTCCTCCAACTTCAGTGTCCGGAAGCGCTGACGCTGTTGTTTCGGGGAGCGGCCAACATGCTGCAAATTGGCATATATGAGTCGGCTGTCAGCGGGGAGCTGCTGCGTGGTGAGCTGCTCCTCAGTAGTCAACAGGGGAAGTAGGCGCGCTGCTTGACTGGCCATCCCCACACTTCAGCTGCTTGCTCAAAGAGTGCTAGGAAGGCTTCCAGATTGTCATGCGGGCCCATCTCCGTAAGGGTGAGGTGGGGAGGATCCACTATGGTGGTGGTCGAGGACTCTGCTGATGTGAGCAGGTGCCAGAATGCCTGGCAATCTTCCTGCTGGGCCAGCACCAAGGCTTTGAAGCATTGTTCCTGCTCCTTCCGGAGGGTGGTCAACAGTTGATGTTGGTTTTGCTGAGTGGTAGCGAGGGCATAGATAAGGTCCTTGAACGGCGAGGACTCCATGGGGCTGGTTCCCTTTGGTACTTTCGGGTTTTGGCACCACTGTAACAGTTTCCCTGATGTGAGTGGAGTACAGAAGTACGGCAGGTGGGAGATAATGTTTACACTCACGTTTATTTTCGCTTTTCAGCTTCACTTGCTCACTCTAGAACACACACATGTACATACACAGTCATGTTCTGCTTCAGGGGGCTCTCTTCTCTGCTGTCCCCCTCCTTTTATGCTCCACCATCACTGCAACAAACACACATATTAATTGACAACAGGTGTAACGACTTGGCCACTCACCTTCCCCGACCCCGCCCTCCATTCACAAACTGACACTTGGCTACACCCCCGCTGCCACAACTGTGTCTTAAAAAAGGGATATAGCAATCTTAGCAGTTTTCCCATTGATGAAAAAGTAATGGCTAACTTGCTTGAGCTTGAGTCACATAATGAGATCATGAAATTACGGTGAGCCAATGGTATCAGTTTTCTGACCTCACCCAACGTTTTCTTAACATTTACAACAATTATTCTTGTCATAATGCACAGCAGATTTTTAGCCTTGAGCACAAGGCAGTAGAGATTCCTGATATGGTTAGTGAGGTCAGTTATTTTTAACTATCTTTATGTTTATTTGGCAAAAAGTTTGTGCATATGTGGTAGGCTACATTACAGTGTAGAGTCGCTGTAAAGGGTTCCATCTGTTGCAACACGTCCAACTGTCACTTGTCTCACAAAACATTCATGCTTTCATTGTAATGTAGATCTTATTAGGTGGCATCATAATTTGCTAGTCTATGTATAAGCTGTTAAAAGTAATCACAGAGGTAATCTAATTGTTATCACACCAAATGTTTTCACAAAGTAGAAGTTTGGTCAGGGTACTTCTCCAAAGGATTCCATTAAAACAGAACAACCTCTGGTCTCCCTTCAAAGATCCCACAGCTGTTATGTGTTTTTGCCCAACAATTGGAATCTCCCCCTTAAGAACATACTGTATATGGCTCTGTTCCTGTTGGTCATACACGACAGTATGGCTTATTCCTATTGGTCACACACTACAGTAAGCCCTTTTCCCTGTTTTCTGTTGTGTGTGATATTAGTATATTTCCCATTTGTGTGTGTGTGTGTGTTTGTGTGTGTGCGCACAGGAGGATGATCCTGCGTTTATTTCTCAGAAGCAGGTGTATTTGGATATCGGAGAACAGATGTTACTTCATGCATTTGAAGGGTATAATGTGTGTATTTTTGCTTATGGACAAACTGGAGCGGGGAAATCGTACACCATGATGGGAAAACCGGAGCCTGAAGAACAGGGCATCATACCACAGGTAACACACACACACACATAATAATGAAAGTAGTGTTTTTCAGTGTTTAATGGCTGAATATGAACACATTAATTACAACCCCGATTCCAAAAAAGTTGGGACAAAGTACAAAT
>JAPEIY010000005.1:30796287-30808842 GCA_026122135.1 Cathorops aguadulce | reverse complement strand
TGAGAACATACTTTTTAAACCTATATAATATGTATTTTGCAATGCAATGCAATGGAATGCCCAATACAAAAATGTCAGTTTCCCAAAATGTTCCAAAATGGATATACACCATTTTGCAATGAAACTCTTCATATGAACTAATTTTATACCTAATAAATTAATCTCTGATGAGAAAGCCTGAGGCGATGGTGGCAAGGAAAAGCTCCCTCAGATGAACACTGTCAGGTCATCATTATGAGATACTTCGTAATATTCAGTAAACTGATGATCTCAAACTCAAAGCACAACTTGGAACACAGCCCATCAGACTTTCAGAGTTGCCACGTCCATTAAACTGCGCTTGTTCCTGTTAACCCTCAACTTGGAATATAACTGGTCATACACTTAGAGTGCATTTTCTCTGTCTCACTCTGTCTTTCTCTCTGTCTGTCTGTCAGTCTGGACTGTGGTTTGAGCGCCGGATTGTGAGTGTGTGTGAGCGAATGATGAGTGGAGGACGGTGGGGTGGTGGTGAGAGACTCGCACACTGTGTCAGACACAGAGGGATGACGTTACTGCATCTCGCAGCTGCCCAAGGATACACACAACTCATACACACACTCATCCGCTGGAGGTAACACACACGCACACAATAATTGTTGAATATTGAAGGTTAGACTCTATTCTGTATTTTATTAAGCAAGGTTCTGTCTCTCTTTCAGGACGCTGAGTGCTAACAGTCTGGATCTGGAACAGGAAGTAGATCCACTAAATGTTGATCACTTCTCCTGCACGCCACTGGTCAGTAACATGTTTCCATTTATGTGTATCCTACATTGTTGTTAAATTCCAGATTGTGATCCGTCAGAATATGTTAATTCATTTTCTATAATTGTACGTCTAACCATACTTTGTTCAGACACTCCGCGTAAACAGATTGTAAAAATTGTTGATATGGTGATGTCTTCTGGAAAGAGATGTTTATGTAGCATTTATCGAAGAACTCTCCAGTATCAGCACTTTGTAACAGTAAGAGGTAAAGCTGTAACTTTAAGTTTTCCAATATCTTCAGGCAGAAGAGTTTACACTTTGTGGTTTCTCAGTAACATGAGAAGCTGGGTTTTGTTTGTCCTATTAAAACAGCAGGAAGGTATGTAAGAATTTTTGCCTTAAAATATCTGCTTCAAAATCATTTTAATGGTACATTGACTTGTAATAGGGAAAATGGCTTGTCTTCCATTCGGAGCAGTGGCAGATTTGGGTATGGGTGACATGGGCAGCCATATAGGGTGGAATGTCAGTGGGGCAGCATGGGGCACCTGCACCAAAAAAAAAAATCCGAAATATGACATTTGCGCGATCAGTTTTCTGTCACTCATTTGCACATCGCATCAATTATCTCATGTCACCATGTGGGTCAATTAACCTGTTGGAGTGGTGCCTTGATTCTAGTTTGTAATAATAGGCAGGTTATTTCCTGGTCTCCCACTCAAGTACGAGATGGGGGGGTTTGACCTCGGCTCTCCCCACCGGAAACCTGAGGTAGGGCGAGTGAGGGAATCCATTATCTCTGACTTTGTACAGGACTAATGCAATTAATAAAATCAGAGGAGAAATGTGCAAAAGAGAAAGGTGTGTAGCTCTTTCCTCTTTTTATGATTTTCAGATTGTGTGCATGTAATAAAGTAAGCTCTAATTAGTTTAACACATATATGTTAGCCTATGTTGCTTGCTAAGCTATTACACCTAGGGTGACGACATTCCATTTTCTGTCCAACTAGCTTGTATAACATCGGAAAATTTCAGTTTCATCGTGATGACGTGTGTGGCCTGCAGCAAAACGATTACAACCAAACTTGCACATTATTGATTATTAATTTCATTGAGGTGACATCATAAAGGTTTTCTGGACCTAAATTCAGTAAGTGGAATTTCCACTGCTGTAAGCTAACTAAGAAGACTTAAGTATTAAAGTTGTCATTTGTGATGTATTGAGTCTTTTGTTGTGTCTTATACCTAGAATTAATCAAGGAGGTTGTATGGTTCATTTGCATAATGACATGTATATTTAATTGTGCAACAAGTGTATTTAGGGTGTCCAGGTCATACAGGTTACTGTATTTGAATGCAAATTCAGGGGCACTTGTGAAATATTTTGGAGCACCCAATACCCTAGGAGCACTGGAGGGGGGGTTCGCCCAGGGTAGCATACAAGATGGAACTGCCACTGATTCAGTGTACATACCCAGTTTGCCCAGTTATAGCACTACATAACTCTGGTGTTGTGTCCAGTGACCTCTCACAAGAACTGCATAATGCTTTATGGCACGCATCAACAACTATGGGGCTTCTGAAAGTTAGATGGGTATTCTAAGTACAGACATCATGGCAGAGGCGAAAGACCAAAGAAGATGCTGTTGGACAAAACCAGAAAGCGAAAAAGAGAGCATGACTGAGTCAACTGGCTTTTACTCGTTGCCGAGACCTAAGTGTGATAAAAGGCTGCAAGACAGACGCCAAACTGGGCCTCTTTTTGTTGAACTAGTAAGTAGTAATACGTTAGTTGACTTGCTATGTGTTGTGTTGTTGAATTTGCTTGATGTTTGTGTTAGCAAAGTTGTTGATTTGCTAGCTTTCGAAAATAAACCAAGTCAGTCCATTTCAACAGAGGTTTAGCTGTTTCTTGTTAGAAAACTTGCTAGATAACATTCGGACATCGGTACTGGTAATACTGTAAGTGTGCTTGTGTCAGTTGCTGTCTGGATTTGTTGGTGAGCTTGCCACCCAAGTTTGCATTACTTTGTGTCAGGGGCATCCAAGTGTTGTAAGTTTAATTTAGTTGACTAGCAGTTCTTTGTCCATTAGCATCCACCGCGATTAGATATGTTGGTGTTAGTATTGTTGTGGTTATATTAGTTTAGGATGCTCAGTGTTCAAAATACTTTTTTGAACCAGGTTGCCCATGAACATTTTAGGTTGCCCCACTTTTAAGTCCCTGATTTCTGCAAAAACTCACGAAGATATTTATCTAAATACATGACCTACTCATTCTAAACCTGCCGAGCTTCACAGGCGAAGCTCTCAACCCCAGAGGGTTAAAAATCAAAACAAGGGCCACACACTCGAAGCGATCTACCAACATTTTCATTGTAATACAATGGAAATACAAGTGTCTTGGAATTACCCCAGCACTACTAAGATTTACAATGAAATTTGAAGAAAATAACTTGAGAGTTACAAACCTCACGGGGCAGTGATGTGATCCTCTTTTTTTTTTTCTGCCACCGCTTTGTGCATCGCCGAGCCCTCATGTACAGTGATGCTTGTTATCGTCATCATTTTACAAACCCTGACAAACGCATTTCTGCCTCCTGACTTGTCAAATTCTATGCACCAGTCACAAAGTATCTTTTCTGTCTCTTCTCCTGTGTCATGACTTAGCCATGGGCGTCCTGCTCGCCATGACTCTTGAAAGACGCATCTAAGGGCACATTTTGAAGGCTTCCCCACCGTCGTCTGCTCACTAGCTGTTTCCTCTTGCTGTACTTCCATTTTGGTCTTGGATGTTCCTTGTCTTTGCTCTTCTCGACTTTCACTTGTAGCAGCAATCTCACTGTCATCTCCTCAACTAGCTGACTTGGAAAAATACTTGAACAAAGTGCTTTGACTTGCCATGTTCACAAAACTCCGAGAAAGTTCCAGAAAACTTTGAAACGTCATGACGTTGTAACGAGGCTCGGGGTTCGTAAATTGAAAAAAAGAATGCCTTGCATTCACTTATAATGTACCTCCCTGAAACAGAAAGCATATATAAAAAAGATTAAATGACAAATATTGACATGAATATTTTTGGACAACCAAACATTTTGGCAGACAACCTAAAATGGTCATGAGGTGGTCCATTGGACAACCTCATATTTCTCACTATTTCGGGCACTGTGTGTATATATTAAAATTATATATATAAAACAGTAACTCAATCAGTCCACCCTGAAGTTTTTTTTTATTACATCCTGACTTTTCTGCTGTATTCCTGTGTAAGGAATGTAACATAGGAATGTTAGTCAAGAGTTCGTTATATAGTCAGGAGATTGGAAGTTTGGGTTCTGGTGATGTCACAGCTGGATGGAGTCTGAAAGAGTGTAACAGTCCTGCTATTTGGGTTTGAGGATTGTCTTCCTGTAAATCAGAGTGGTACTAGCCAATCACAGCATCTTTTAGCTCATGTGTACACAACTGGATAGTTGGAGTTTCCTTTGTGTTCAGATGCAGCATGACATTGTGTCCGTGTGTGTGTGTGTGTGTGTGTGTGTGTGTTTGTTTGTTTATAGATGTGGGCATGTGCACTGGGTCATCAGTCTGCTGCAGTGTTACTATACAGGTGGAGCAGTGTGGCACTGATGATTCCCGACTCTCTTGGTCGTCTCCCTCTTGCTGTCGCTCGCTCACGGGGACACACCCGTCTTGCCCGCTGCCTCGAGGAGCTGCACACCCATACACATTTACAGACACACACACCGGAGATCACACACACGCACAACCAGTCACACACACTGGACACTTCACCCCCACCTCAGCTGCCCCTGTCTCCGCTATCTACAAGTCCTGATACAGGTAAGTCTCTCTGGGACACACACTGCTAGCTAACTGGCTAACTTTGTATAAGATTAGCCAAAGGCAATTAGAAGTCAGTAACATCAACTGTTCTAGTGTGGGTTCTAATAAGAACTCACCTTTTTTTTGTGAGTTCTAATAAGAACACATTTGTAAGTGATTTGGAATGGAATCCAAATGATCTGTTCATTTTGTGCTCTCTCTTTCTCAGGTCTGAGTTCCTCCAGTAGTATTCCATCTCCTAGTGACCCACCCTCCCCATCTCCTAGCTCTGCATACTCCAGTGGTTCAGCCCCGCCCACCTCACCTCTGTCTCCTCCTGACCCAATGGATACTTCTTGTGACTCCTCCCCACGCTCCTCCCCAACCCCACCCCTTCAATGTCCAACCCCCAAAAATATGGACACACATTTCCTGTTGGACTCTCCCCCACACTCACACCCACACTTGGAGCACACACACTCACATGCCCACTCCTCATTCGAGGCTGAATTGCTCAGTTACAGTGAGAATGCAGAGAACGAGGACTACCTGCATGCTGAGGTCTTACAGGTAACACATACAAATACACACTTACTCTATGCTTGTATGTTTCTTCAGCCTGTGCTGATTGTGGGTGTGTGTGGGGGGGCAGGTTGACATGACAACATTGGCTGAGCAGATAATTGAGGCAACTCCTGAGCGAATCAAACAGGAGGAGTTTCCCAGGGGGGCAGAGTCACCACTCCGAGAGAGGCGGGATAATGCAGCCATTCATGACACCATGCCGTGGCTTGCACCCTACCTGGATACTGTAGACAGGTACACAGACCTGTAACACACAAACGCATTATACGCTTCCAGACCAAACAGCTCTAGAGACACACTAGGGACTAACAACTGTGGATATCCCTTGAGAGGCACATACCTTTTAAGGGCTTTATTTCTGTTTGCATTTGCACCGCCAGTAGGAATGCTGAAGCCGGCTTGCTAACGTGACGTTAACAGGAAATGCGAGCAAAGATTTTTAGATTTTGCTTAGATGCATCAGAATCAGTTTGTATTTCCTCTGTCACGTATATGCTCAATAAAGCCCTGGACTTCACGGTCAACCCATTTGTCTCTGGGTTTGTTTAATGCTAATGTTAAGAGCTGCTGTTTAGATGGCTAACGTTTTGCGTAGATTTTTAAAAATGATGGTTGCCGGTACTGTGTGTTCGACCAATCACCATACACTTACATCACTCACAGTTTCTCTTGTGCTTGGACAGTACCTACTCTGAAGTAGAAGCTAATAAAAAGCTCCTCAAAACTGTGTTCTTAGAACTATGATCATCCTCAGTTCCTGCCGTGTGGGGATACAAAAAAGAGGGAACTTCCTCCAGCAGTTCTAAAGACTATTGAGAAAGTTCCTTCAGTCTGAAAGTGCCTATACACTTGTACATGATTAATACACACAAGCACACCAAACCCTGGTCATTTATACCTGTGTGTCTGTGTGTGTGTGTGTGTTAGGTGTGTGTGTCCAACCCCACAGCCACCTTCCCCTCTCAGTGCTCTAGCTCTGCAGAGACTCCGCCCCCCAAGTAGTGCAGCATGGGCAGAGTTTTTGAATGCCTCAGCCAATGGGAGAATGGAGAGAGACTTTGCTTTGCTCACTCTGACGGACAGCGAACAGCGGGAACTTTACGAAGCTGCTCGCATCATCCAGAACGCTTTCCGCAGATACAAGGTACACACACGCACAATAACAGTGTTGTCTTTATAATATCATTGTAGATCAGTTCTGTATTGTAGGACTTGCGCTGTGAGGGTGAGAGAGCACAGACACAACCCAGATTTTAGTGCAAAATGTGTAGGAATTTTAATGAAAAATAGGGAATGGAGAAATGCTGGAGAAGTGAGAGGTGAGATTGGTGTAGTCAGTGCATGCGGTGGGGAGCCCAGCTGGCCTGGGGCAAGGTCACAGGCAGGGGCTGGTTGTGCTGTTTGCAGGAAATGCTCCATCGTTGACACGGGTTGTCGGCGTGACGTCCATGGAGCTCAAGCTGCATCCTCTTTGTCCTCCACATCCATGAAGTGACCTGAGCACACAAAGAGCGAGAGAGAGAGAGCACATGAGTTCTGCACTGGAAGTGCTCTGACTAATGTGTGCTTGTGTAGGTGCCTTTTTATACTCCCCTCCTGGCTGCTTGAGGAGGGTGAATTAATGCACCAATCATGCCATTCCAGCTATGTGCAATCAGCTGGCTTTGCCCTGTAGCCACGCTGACTTGGGCTGTGAAAACCAACGGTGCTAAAGTGCCACTGTTTCTACAATGCCATGGGAGTGGCTGTGCAAGGAGTGATGCACTGTTTGACGGCAGTTTTCCCAGGCCACCGTCACATCCCCCCCTTTAGCTCTGAGCCTGCTGTCCTCCCAGGCACAGCCTAGAGGCCTGTATTTCCTTGATAGGTCATCAGCATTCCTGTACTATGTTTTGGATCTGTACTGGACCTGCAAAGAGAAGCCCTACAGAGATGAGATCCAATGAGTAACTCACATTGATATCTTTGGTGGCTGCCATCCACTGAAGTAGGGCATGGTTAGTGACCAATGTGAAATGACAACCGGACAGATAATACCTCGGTTACCACCCACTTCAGGGCCAGGGCTTCCCTCTCCACAGCAGCATAGTTGTTCTCATCTGAGAATAGCTTGCAGTTGATTTACAGCACAAGATGCTCTTCACCCTCTATGACCTGCGAGAGCACGGCACCCAGACTCGTCTCTGAGGCATCCATTTGTACGTGGTGGTGAAGGCAGTTTTGATGCAGGCTTGGGGCATCAGGGCCACTTGCCAGTATCTCTTAGTGAGGTCCATGGTGGAAATGAAGTTGACCATCCCGAGCCTGTCGGTCAGATCATCACTCTGGGCAGGAGGTAGCTGTTGAAGTCTGACATGATGTCGAGTTTCCTAAAGTTGTTGCATAGCCTCAGACTTCCATCTGGCTTGGTCACCACCATGATGGACCTTGACCATGGGCTGGTGGATTCCTGTATGGCTCCCATCCACAGCATTTGTGTTGCTTCCTCCTCCGCTGCACAACGGCAGGCCTCTAGGACATGATGGGGGGCATTGGTGATTTACCACCGGGGGGTGGGTCCAGATGTCAAGCTGGATCAGGTGTGTCTGGCCTGGTTCTGCTGTGAACACCTCTACATACTGATCCAGTAGCATCCCCAATTCTTGGTGTGTCCTTGCGCTTACCTGGTTGCTTCCATTACGCAAGGAACTTGCAGTTGGTGGTGGGGATGAGTAGCAGCATGCGATCTCCAGGCTGGAACTCCCAGGGCTGGGCAGAGTGGTTGTAATGGTGGCTCTGCTTGGCCAGTGCCCTGAGCATGTGTTTGCACATGATGGGGACCACCTTGCCAGTGCACTCTTGCATTTCCTCAAACCGTTGTCTGAAACGGTGAGGTCTGCTCCTCCCAGGCCTCCTTGACCACATTCAGCAAACCCTCAGAGCTTCTCTCAAACAGCAGATTGAAAGGTGTAAAGCCAGTGGAAGCTTGGGGCATCTCCCAGACAGTAAACAGGAAGTAGGGGAGAAAGAGGGGCACCAGTTCTGGCCGTCTTCATTTGCTACTCATCAGCGCATCTGCTTCAGGGTTTGGTTGAACCTCTCAACCAGCCCACCAGTTTGGGGTGGTACACCGACGTGTGAATCTGCCTGACCTGCAACAGCTGACACACATCTGCCATTAGTTTTGACACAAAGGGCATACCTTGGGCCATGAGTATATCCTTGGGGAGTCCCACATGAGAGAACAGCAGAACCAGTTCCAGGTCAATGTTCTTCAAGGTGGCCTTCTGCAGAGGAGCTGCCTTGGGGTACCGGGTGGCATAGTTGACGACTATGATGTATTGGTAGCCCTGGGCAGACTTGAGAAGCAGACCCACCAGATGTATATCCACTCTCTCAAAGGAAACATCGATGATTTGAGATCGGTATGAGGGGGCTGGAGCAAGTCTTTGGGGGGGAGGGGGGTGCACTGGCACTGGAGGCACTACTGGCTGAAGTTTTTCACCTCTGTGTTCATCCCTGGCTACACAAAGCAGTCCCTGATCATCTCCAGGGTGTTCTGGCTGACCAGATGGCCACCAAAGGGATGGGAGTGGGCCAGGTGCATCACCACATTGACCTTTGAGCTTAGCACTACCAGTAGGTTGATGTCTTGGACCCGCTGTTCCATGTGGTAATAAAGTAGGAGCTGAGGACCAGCTGCTCTGGTTGCTGGTCTTCACCCTCAATGAAGTGCACCTGCCTCCAGCAGTTTTCAGTCATTTGTCCTTTTTCTGGTCTTGCCCAAAGTTCCCTTCACATGTCACCTGCTTAAACATGCACGAGAGTGGGTTAGAGGTGGTGTGCAAGTTGCCTTCAGCAGTACAGTCCTCGGCTTCCCCATATCTCCCAGTCAAGCACACGTCTTGGTGTGAAGAGGTGCGGTCCCATGGTCTATGTGGGGCCTGGTGTCTTCTCGTCCTCCTGGCAGCAGATAGTTCCTTCGGAAAGCTGGGTCAGTCCTGACCTAGGAGGAGAGGGACAGGGAGATCAGGTATCACACACCTACAGAGACTTTCCACTCACCCATCTCGTCTCCAATCTTGACGTGGGCAGTGGCCACCTTTTGTGTGTCTTCATGCATGCAGGTGACCTTGAAGGTACTATTGCGCCCCGTGGCCACAAGCAGGATTGTAAACCGGGCCAGCATGATGGTGCTGGCTGGCCCTCTACCCACACAGGGGTGCTTGGTAGATGAGGGCTGGTGGGTGAGTGGACGACACAGCCAACAAGCTGTGGTTTCCAGGCTGGGGTGGAGGGAGGTTGCTTGGGTGCAGTGGGCATGGGCTTGTTGTTGGGCAAGAGTGAGTGTACAGGGCGAGGGATGTGCCTTTGAGCCCTGCCATTGGCTCAGAAAGTGTTGGGGGAAGGCTCAATGGTCTCCTGCCTTGGTCTTGTAGCTTCTTGTTTTTGATTGTCCAGGGTTGCCAGGGCACACTCCAGGTATTGTAAGTTTAATCACTGCCATGGTTACATGTTTCAGGGGCGGAGACTAAAGGAGCAGCAAGATATGGCAGCTGCAGTCATCCAGCGATGCTACAGAAAGTACAAACAGGTAAACCCATATACACACACACTCGGTGCCCTCCCTCAGTCACACTGAAATTAATCAGGCCACACTTTAACACCCCCCCCCACACACACACACACACACACACACACACTCCATATATGTATAGTTCATGTCAGCGTGTAGCCCCTATAGGAAAAACAGTGTGTTTGTCATTTATTTATGTTCTGACTAACAGTCATTAATATTTCTCACACTTCTGTTTCACCCTCTCCTCTTGTCTCACTCTACCTCAATCTCTCCTTTGTCTCTTGTCCTGCCTTTCTCTCTTAACCCTTACACTCTCTCTCTCTCTCTGTTTTTCATGCAAGCTAACATGGATTGCTCTGAAGGTAAAACACTAATGCTGTGTTCTCTTTAGTGTGGTGCTTATATATTCTCTCTCTCTCACACACACACACATCAACAGACTGTTGTGTATTTACCCTCCACAAATCCCTGTGAGTTAATCCAGCTGTGGAAACCATGTATGTATGCGTGCCTTCACTCTGTGTTTCTATGCAGTATGTGTTGGTACAGACCCACTCCATTAATGAGGGTGTACTCGCATTAGGAACGATTGCATTGTACTGCTCCCAAGAGCGATTGTCTCCCCACCCACTCTCCCACTGGCTTGCGCTCACATTGCGCTGTATGTTCCAGTCCCGAGTGCACGTATGTCATCATGATGCAGCTTTACTTGCCAACTACAATTCGGGTTCATCAGTAAGGTGATAACCAGACCTGTTATTAACCTAGTGATTTTCCAGTGAATTGAAAAGTGCATGCACGTTTGAGTTCTGTGCGGTTAGCGATCACACTGTGGGCGACCCCAACTGAACCGCACCCAAGCACACCCCTTCCAAGTGAACCACACCCGAGCACAGTACTCAATCACTTGAGTGGGAGTACACCCTCAGTGTACGTGAGATTTGCTGTGTGTGCGCGTAACATGCTGTCCTCTCTCCTCATCAGTACGCTCTGTATAAGAAGATGACACAGGCAGCCATTTTGATCCAGAGTAAATTCCGCAGTTACTACGAGCAGAAGAAGTTCCAGCAGAGTCGCAGAGCCGCGGTTCTCATCCAGCAGTACTACCGCAGCTATAAAGAGTACGAGCGCATCAAACAGGGAGGAAGAACCGGCACCGCGCTATCCAACAAGATGAAGTGAGTCAGACACACACGCGTGCACAAACACATCATTCATTAATTAGAAACGTGTATAACCTGTGTGTATGCCACCACAGGAACCTCCTCTGAAACTTTTTCAGGAACTTAGGCGCTTTCTGTATGTTCCCCACAGGAGGAATCGGGGCTTATTTTAGTTCTTGGATCATACTGTAGTTATAGGATCCTTTTTAGTTCCTGCTGCAGATCTTGTACAGTTCATATTCATAATGGTTCTAGAACTTTTTATTTGAAAGGTTCTGGAGTGTTAAAAACGCATCCTTTAACCACTGTTTGTTCCTGCAGAGGCTCGTTCCTGACAAAGAAGCAGGATCAAGCAGCTCGCAAAATCATGCGCTTCTTTAGACGCTGCAGACACAGGTATATATATATATATATGTGTATATACTGTATATACACACACCACACACACTGAGTACTTCCATATGTTCTGTAAATGTTATGTTGAATGTTCTAAAGTGAAGAAATAAGATTAAAACAGTTTCATTCCAAGTGAACATGCACTCTTCTAACAGCATATGCAATCAATCTGGACAGATATCCATTAACTGCAGGAAAGGACGGTGAGGATGCATGGTAGTCGCGGGGTCTTAAAAGTCTTAAAGTCTTAAATTTAACATTCCAAAATTAAGGCCTTAAAAAGTCTTAAATTGCTTTGCCCAAGTCTTAATTTTTTAAACAAATGTCTTAAATTTACTCATACTATTCTACAATGTGAAAACGTGGGTTTTGCGTCACATCAGTGAAATTCTTGGAGTACGCACAAAGAAAGAAACACAGAGCTCTCCCTAAGCAATGGAGCAAGGGCGGTGCGCCACTCCCCCGATTTTCAAATTTAGGGTCTTCCCGCTGCATTTTCGCGGGAAAATCGCGGAAGTTTTTCCGCGCAGCGTGGGTTTTGCAAATGTTCATTGATTGAAACGATCCAACTATGCTGAAACACAAGCGTTACACGAAGCTTGTTGACTGTCAGAGGACAATCTCTGCGTTCTTTGTCGCGTCTTTGTTGGTAAAACAGTCCGTGTAGCGGAGGATGAGCCAGCAGTGAAACGGCAAAGTGCGACAGAGCGGATCACGGGCAGCGCAAGCCCTGTTTTGCCGGCTGAATCAACCGTGCACACCGACAGCTCAGGGACATCGGAGTGGATCACGGTGAACAAGGACGACCTTGCTTAAAGAGCTGCTGAGAGGAAAACAAATTTCAAACGGTACTGCATTTTTTTAAATCATTTTGATACTAGAGATGCACCGATTGACCGGCTGCCGACCGAAATCGGCCAATTTTCACGTGATTGGCCATGATCGGCGACCGGTCAAAATTAAAATATGCCTATTTTCTGCCGATCAAAACTTGTGTATCACAGAGATGAAAGTGGAAATACTCGTAATTCATAACTAAAAAGACGCAGCTCCACTCGCAGCTTGAACATGCTTTCTAGTGCGATTGTGTCAGTCCTGCACGCTTAACGAGCTCCGGCGCGCGTGCCGTTAACAAACATCTGTCTTTCCTCACTGCCCTGTGTTTGTTCTGTTTAAGGAGCGCGCGAGGGCGATGCGCAGGATTACACAGTAATACAGAAGTATTTTGATACTGAATGAAGAAATGGGTTGTTCCATAAGGCATAAGTTTTCAGATCT
>JAPEIY010000005.1:30360750-30372139 GCA_026122135.1 Cathorops aguadulce | reverse complement strand
GCCCGTAGTCAGCTGGGATAGGCTCCAGCTTGCCTGCGACCCTGTAGAACAGGATAAAGTGGCTACAGATAATGAGAAGATTACCATGGTCCTGAATGGGGAATATTATTATGAATATTCTCATAAAGTAAACCAGTTTTACCGAGGCATAACAAGAAAATTCATACAGAAAGTAGCCTCAGCCTACTTATCTATTTTCAGAAGTATTTACCATCTTTACTGTTACAATATATTATTTCTACTCTATATCACTCTGTGCATATGTCATGTCAATTCATGACTGTTTAATGATCACAAACAAAATATCTATTGTCTGACCCAAAGGAAAACTTATCAACTTTGCAACCACACACCTGCGCTTTACTGTTACTGTACTGTTACTGTAGCCACGCTTGTTAATGTTGTATAAAATTTCTCTCCCTGGATTCCCCTCACCTTGTGCTCTCATCTCGTCCCTGCACTCATTATCAGTGACCTCACTTTTCACACTACAGGATTGGGACTCCCCAACAGGTCTCATTGACTCATATACATTTTCACATTACAGCTGGTGTGGTTTTAGCGCTTGATGCTCTGACTGTGTGTGTATGTGTGTGTCTTCAGCACCATCTGAAGAAGATGGAGGGACGGCGTCTGGACTTTGACTATAAGAAGAAGCGTCAGGGCAAAGTGACAGATGAGGAGATCAAACAGGCACTGGAGAAATTCGATGAATCAAAGGAGATTGCTGAGCAGAGCATGTTCAACCTGCTGGAGAGCGATGTATGATGCGTGTGCACACGCACGTTTCAAATTTTTGTTGTTGTCGTTGGTCTCTTGGTTACTCTTTTTTCCAATATCATTGTATGCATGTGGACTCGTGTGTGTGTGTGTGTGTGTGTGTGTGTGTAGATAGAGCAGGTGAGCCAGTTGGCTGCACTAGTGAAGGCTCAGCTGGATTACCACCGACAGGCCACTGATATCCTCAAGCACCTCTCCAGCAAGATGGAGGAGAGGTAACTTCACTTTCATACTACACATCCCACAATGCACCTGGGATCTGTTTATTACACCAATCAGATCATGTGCAACCACATTCCATGAAGACAGACAACCGTGGGAATATAAGGCCTTAGGGGGAGAAGAGTTTGGGAATATAAGGTCCTGGAAACATGGGACCATGACAATACAAGAACTTGAGAATAGAGGACTAGCCTTGAGAATATAGAAGCCTTGGAATTTTTTTTTTTTGTGTGTGTGTGTGTGTAACAAAGGATAAAAGAGGCCTCCAGTAAGCCAAGGAAAGAATACATTCCTAAACCACGCATGGAGCTTCAGCTGCCCAGTGAAACTCACAATGGAGGAATACACAATGCTAAATCACCTGCTCGCTCCCCAGGTATATATACACACACAAAAGGAAAACCCACACAGAAATGCACGCACACACAGAAATGCATGCACACACACAAACAAGCACATAGAGTTATTATCTAAAGTTAAAATATTATTTATACACACACAAAAACTTCAGTCTCTCTCTGTCTCTCAAATTCAAATACAGCTTTATTGGCTTGAACTGTCATTAACAACTAAATCTTCTAGCATCTAAATCGTCTCTTTGTCTGTAGCTCCTCTGGATCAGCCGTGTTGTCGCGCTCTGTATGACTTTGAGCCAGAGAACGAGGGTGAACTGGGCTTTAAGGAAGGTGACATCATCACGCTGACCAATCAGATCGATGATAACTGGTATGAGGGGATGATCCACGGTCAGTCGGGGTTCTTCCCCATCAACTATGTTGACATCCTGGTTCCTCTGCCTCATTAGGCCCCACCCCTTGCTATGCTCCACCCACTTTACCACCATTTCTGATGATGATGAAGCAGTTACTTTAATTAATAACGCACTCTGAAGTGTTTGTGTGCCCGTGCAGTGTTGCGTTTAGAGGCGGCTCAGGTGTGTGTGTGTGTGTGGTGTGCACGCTTTTCTTCCACTGTTGCTGATTTATCTATTTTGTTTCCTGACCTGTATAATTGTTGTAGTTATCACTGATACCAAGTATATCACAGTGTTCCACACTTTTCAACACTATTAATGTCAGTGAAATAATGTGTGAATATTAATAAGTATCTTGTTATATTTGTCACATTTATGCTTTAACTGCTTTAACACTCAGGTTCCAACCTTTTTCACCTTACACTCGAGCTGGAATTTACGCTGTGGTTTTGTTCAGTAAGCGTGGTTTTTAACAAACAGTTCGCAATAATTTCTGATGATCAGTTTATCCACATTAACACGATTCCATTTCTGGCTGGTGTCAGAAATAAAACTGACAGGAATCGTCCGAGCAACGTTCTACAGGGTTCCGTTGCTGAGAACTCTGATGTTTACGTCACACGTGGCGAGATGATCACTTTTTATTAATTGTAGGCCTAATCATGCATTTCCACATCATGAGAATAATAAGTTGTGATAACAGTATAATGGCACAAAATATAAATAACTCATGCTGTTTTTGGACTTCCATAATCCTGAGTATGTAAAAGCGATTTAATATTAAAGTGTTAAAGATGAAAATGTAAAGAGAAATATTTCAGAGTTGTTTTCGCACTCCGTTACGCTCTTCTTAAGGCTGAATATAGAGATGTCTCTGAGAGCCATGTGACGATGAAAGCACCTTCATGAGCTCACAAACTCAGACATCATCTCTGCAGCTTTGTATTGTCCGTCATGGCCGAGTGCTCCAGTCCAGCAGGTGGCGTTGAAGATCCTCAAAGTCGTTATTAGTGAATTATTCGGCTCAGACACGCCTTGATTTTAACGATCAATTGCAGGCTGGGTTACATCGCTCCACACATCGTCCTTTTACTCTGTAACCATCGTGTTGGTGGAAGAAAACTGAACATCATCTGTGTGAAGTTCACTCAGGCCTGTTGAAATGATATAGGTTTTAAGTTTGAGGATGGAGCTTCACTCTGATTGATTGGTTCTCCAGGGTTCTCTTGCATGCAATCAAAACCCTTAAATTGTAGACCAGAAACTCCAAAGGGTGCAGTGTGTGAACGCAGTTAGGACATGCCCTGTTTATGCGCTTTCATGTCTCCTGAACTGCTTGTTTGTTCGATCATTCCTCCTGCACACTGTAAATGACTTGCTCATAATGTATGAATAATAGCCACTGGTGAGAACACTCCAGTTCCTGTGATTTGTAGTGTTTTTATTCTTTTGCACTTTTCAATCTGTTTGTGTGAGCTGTATCTCCATTATTTATATTATATTTATATTGTTTGTTCATTAGATTTATTTGACTGTTGTGTAGTTTCAGTTCATGTGGAAGTGACATTCCTATGTACGCACAACCTGTGTGTGTGTGTGTGTGTGTGTGTGTGTGCACTTTATCCTGTACAGTGTTACACAGAGGACAGTTGAGTTCTGTCTGTCTGATTGGTGGATTTGGTGTTTCTGTATCTGCAGTCATGTAAAATGAACTTTATGGGATTTTTAGTCACGTGTTTAAAGGGAAGCTGTTGAAATATAATAGTGAGGATTATTTCTTTTTCCACCTTGAGTGTTAAATGGAGTGTGTGTTTTTTCCCTTTTTCTTTCTCTCTGTGTGTGCACGTTTCACTTCACCACTGATAAACGTGTCTCTGGCTGTAACGTTTATAAGAGAAGTGTGTCTGTTTTCTCCGTTTTGTTTGTCATTAACATTAGCATTTAGAGTTCACATGAACTCTGTGTGATTACGACCATTCAGGATTGTTTTTATTTTGAGTGAAGTGACACGTGACTTATGTATTTACACCAAGAGTGCACAGGATCACGCTGCTCTCCACTGCGCTGTCTCAGTGATAGGACGCTCTTTAGCTTGTAGATAAATATTAACTCTCAATGTTTTTTTTTAATCTCTAAAATAGTCAAATTAATAAACATCTCTGTCTCACACGCTGTTTTAAGAAGTGTGATTAAATTAGCTATTAACAAGCTCAGAATGAGCATTGAAAATGACCAATGGATTTTGTCTCATTGAATGACGCCCACAAGATGAGACTCCGCCCACTTTTATGATGCATTTACATAAGTGATCCATACCGATATCATCCAATATGCTGAATAAATATCGCGATATAAAGTTTATCTATTTAACCTCGCTAACTCTGCTGCTGAATCTATCCAGGACTCTGAAACTAGTCAACAGTTAATGCCTAATTAATCAGTAATTTATGAATAATTGATATCCAGCAATCAATATCCAATAATCATGACAGCAATAACTGTCCCAATGTGAGACATTCACACTCCTGAGCCCTCCTTCACTGCACCACCTATTTCACACTGTGTGTGTGTGTGTGTGTGTGTGTGTTAAAAAAAACAAAACTGGCATTTTTTTTTGTGTGAAACAGAACCTGAAGGTGGATTAATTAAACGTCAATGTGATGCATATATTTATCTCCTGTATGGGCCTGTTGAGTTTTATCTATGTACATATAAAAATCGTTCTCTCTCTCTCCATATATAAAATGAGTGTGTGTGAGTACACATTTCTCTCTCCTGTGCTGGATGAACATAATCTCTAAAAGTTGTATCGCTTGATGTGATCACACAAATGTCTCACACACTTCCAATAAAATGCAGTGTCACTAGTAATGACTCTTGAGTCTCTCTCTCTCTTTCACACACACACAAAATGTATTCACTTTGATTAACCCTTGTACAGCCCTCAGGTCAAATTGATTCATAAATAATTTTTAACAAAAGAAACATAGTTTCATATATAACTCAGTCCTGTTACTCATATAAAGAGTATGCAGCCATCTTTGACTTCCAAACCTTGTAAAAAAAAAAAACAATGTTGCCTGAGGTTGACAATACATATTTTGAATAGTTAAATGTGTTATTGTAATCAGTGTTGAAAAGATATAAATTAAGTTTAATTTGGGAGTGGTACAACAAGCAAATGGCACCCATTTAGTGGAATGTCCCAGTTAGGTTAACATGGGGCAGTCATGGCTTGGAGGTTGGGTTGAAATGCCCTTGAGCAAAGCACCTAACCCCCTACTGCTCCCCGGTTGCTGTAGCATGCTCTGGGTATGTGTGTGCCTGTGTGTGTTCACTGCTTCAGATGGGTTAAATACAGAGGAGGAATTTCACTGTGTGCTTAAGTCTGTGCTTGAGTGTGTGTGTTACAAATAAAGGCTACTTATTTTTACATGGAAAGACATTCTGTGCAATTGTGTGCTTCAGACATTATTGTAACAGTTTGGGGAAGAAACGTGTGATGGTCAGGGGTGCACATACTTTTGGTCATGTAGTTTAAATAAAAGTTGCACAATTCGGTACATATTAGCACCAATAATACTAAATATATAATACATAAAGCAAACTTTTAATTAACATATAAACGATAATGGCAGAAATTCTGATGAATCTTAAACATATTCTGGACATTCTGTGGCTGGGTGTGTCTATGTATGTATGAATGTATATTTATATATATCATCATTCATCATTGACCTCCGTCCATCTTAAAGAGACGATGGGTTTCGGTCATGGTCGGCATCTTCTTTCATGGCTGCACAAGTCAATTATTGAGTGGCAATCTCTGCCACATCCTGCACAGGTGAAAGTGGTAGTATTGGCAGAAGGTGCCTTCTGTCGCCACTGGTCTCTGAGTTGGGATCTGGTAGCGTCAGCTTCCTTCACCCCTGCTTTGACTGACTGTCTCCATGCTGACTGGTCAATTGCTGTTTCCTCCCATGAGTTTACGTCGATGTTAGCCGACTTAAGATCTCTCTTGCACACATCTCTGTACCTCAGGTGCGGGCGGCCGGTTGGACGTGAATCGCACTCAAGCTGGCCATATAGGAGATCTTTCGGAATACGTCCTTTCCCCATACGACGAACATGTCCGAGCCATCTCAGGCGGTGTTCGCTGATCATTGCAAATAAGGTCCTGGAACTGGACCTCTCGAGAACAACAGTGTTTGTGACCTTGTCCTGCCATTTAATTCCTAGGATCCTGCGAAGACACCGCATGTGGAAGGCATTGAGCTTTGCCTCTTGTTTGGCATATGTCGTCCATGTTTCACTGCCATAGAGGAGAGTACTTAGCACACAGGCCTGGTACACCTTTAGCTTGGTGTTTAATGTCAGGTTTTTGTTTTCCCAAACTCTTTTGTTGAGTTTGCTCATAATGGAGGCTGCTTTACCAATTCTTGTGTTTATTTCAGCATCCAGAGACAAGTTGTTTGTGACAGTGGATCCCAGGTATGTAAATCGATCAGTCACAGCAAGCAGAGAGCCGTTGATCAATATTACCAGAGGGCTTGGAGCATCTTGGGCCATCACCACAGTCTTCTCGATGCTGATTGTTAAGGCAAACTCTTTACAGGCATTTGAGAACCTGTCCATCAGGCACTGGAGTCCATCAGGTGTATGACTTGCAAGGGCTGCGTCATTGGCAAATAGTAGCTCCTTAAGGTGCACGCGTGTTACCTTTGTTTTGGCATGTAAGCGGGCCAGGTTGTAAAGTTTGCCATCATGGTGGATGTGGACCCCATCATCGGAGGACTGGAAGGCATACATCAAGAGCAGTGAAAAAAAATCCCGAACAGCGTTGGGACAAGTACACAGCCCTGTTTAACTCCACTGAGAATTGGGAAAGGCCTGGAGGTACTACCCTCAAAGCTGGCAGTGCTTTTCATGTTGCTGTGGAAGGACTTGATTATGCTGAGTAGCTTTGGTGGCAACCTATCTTTTCCAGTGGCCTGAACAGTCCGCTACGGCTTACGAGGTCGAAAGCCTTTGTGAGGTCGACAAAAGCAAGGTAGAGGGGTTTCCGCTGCTCCCGACATTTTTCCTGTAACTGCCTCACTGAGAATACCATGTCGATAGTGGAGCGCCCCGCTCTGAACCCACACTGTGCTTCTGGGTAAACACGGTCGGCTAGTACCTGTAATCTGACAAGAACCACCCGAGCGAATACCTTCCCAACTATGTTGAGAAGCAAAATCCCACGATAGTTGTTGCAATCGGTTCTATCCCCTTTGTTTTTATACAAAGTCACAATATTGGCATCCCGCATGCTCTGTGGCACCTCACCTTCATTCCAGCATAAGCAGATAAGTTCATAAAGGTGTGGGAGAAGTGCTGGTTTTCCTTCCTTAACTACCTATGGTGGGATTGCATCATTCCCTGGTGCTTTTCCACTAGAGAGGGCATCAATTGTCTTCTCTAACTCTGCCATAGTAGGCTCTGTATCTAGTTCTTCGAGGACTGACATTGATGGAATGCTGTTTATGGCCTCCTCGGATACTGTGTTCTCTGTGGAGTACAACTTGGAGTAATGTTCAACCCAGCGATCCATCTGTCCCTGTCGGTCAGTGATGATGTCGCCAGTTTTTGCTTTTAAGGGGGCTGTTTTCTTGATGGTTGGACCAGTGATGCCAGTGATTCTGGTAATGCCTTCGTACATGGCCCTAACATTGCCAGTCGAAGATGCATGTTCTATGGAGGAGCAAAGCTGTAGCCAATAGTCATTTGCGCATTTCCTTGCTAGTTTTTGACTACTAGCCTTAGCTTTCTTTAGCAAGAGTAAGTTCTGCAAAGTGGGGTCCCTCTTCCATTTAACTAATGCTTCTTTTTTGGCCCGGGTTGCTGGCTCCATAACCATAAGGTTGGCTTCGTACCAGTCAACATTTCTCTTTTCCTTCCTCCCAAATGTGGCAATAGCAGACTTGTGTATAGCAGCACTAAGGTGCTGCCATCGTGTTTCTGCTGACACAACATCCCTGGCCAGTCTCAGGCCGCTGGTAAAGATATGGAATTTGTTTTTGCTGTCAATATCTTTGGTACGGGCAGTGTTTATCCTTAGGAAACTCCTAGGCCTCACATGGTACAGCAGTTTTCTTCCTTGTAGCACTATTTTGCTGATGACAAGGGAATAATTGGAGTCACAGTCAGTGCTGTGGTAGCTCCGTGTGCTGTGTATCTTTTGGAGGGTTTTCCTTCTGGCAATGATGAGGTCAAGCTGGTGCCACCGATGTGATCTGGGGTGCATCCAGGAGACTTTGTGCTTTTCCTTGTTTGGAAAATAGGTATTTGTTATACAAAAATTCCTGGTGCAACATAGTTCTAAAAGTCTCTGTCTGTTTTCATTTATTTTGCCCACTCCAAAATGGCAGATGCATGCCGGCCAGACATCGTGCTCAGCACCAACTCTGGCGTTGAAATAGCCGAGCAGGTAGATGTCCTCTGTTGGAGGCATTTGACTAATAAGCTCATCAAGCTCATTGTAGAACTTGTCCTTTGTCTCAGTAGGGGAGTTAAGCGTGGGTGGATAGACAGACACAAGGTTTACTGGACCGTTTGTGGAGTTTAGACGAAGGCACAGTAGCTGTTCGGTACCACCAGAAGGTGCTTCTATCATTGTTAGGAGAGATGTTCTTACTGCGAACCCAACTCCGTGTTCACATCTGTCATCCTGATGTTTCCCCTTCCAGAAGAAGGTGTATTGGCTTTCTTGAGGTGAGCCATCATTTGCAAGTCTAGTTTCTTGGAGTGCAGCAATGTCCACATTTAGTCTGGCAAGTTCAGCATCAATGACAGCTGTTTTTTTGGTTGTCATTGATAAGTTGTAAGTCATTTGTCAATCCTGTTAACATTGTCCTAACGTTCCAGCTTGCTATACAAAGTGCTGGAGACTTCCTTTGCTTTGTGCGAGCAGGTGTGCTGAGTATCGGCCTGCTTGTCAAGCACGAGCGCCCTAAGCCCCTTACACCCCAAAGGAGCAGCAGACCGTGACGGGTCAGCGCCCTATTGGCTGGGGACTGCCCAGCTTCAGGCGGGCGGTAACTGATCAGTGGAGCGTGGCGGCTCCTCCCACCATTGGAGTCAGCCCGTGGCGTCCTTTTTCTATGCCAACTGAAATAGGACTTATTACCTGTAACTGATGACTCCCGTGTTGTGTTCTTGCTTGTACCACAAAGATGGAGTGACCTCTCCATGATGCAAAATGCCTGGGCAGGGTTATGGAGATCCTGGGTTGCCCAAGCGTCAGGACCCCCCTCTCGGCCTCGCTGATGTGGTCCAGAGGAGAGCAGTGCAATACATCTGGCAACAGCTTGGCTGCAGGAGTTGCCAGAAGAGTTGGCTGGTAGCCAGGTCAAACCGCCTAACGGAGCTCCGCTCCGAGTTTTCTGTCAGGGTTTACTTTAGCCTTCTACTATCCCTAGCACTCACAAGGCAGTGAGACTATTTACCCATAGATGGGGCCCTTGACAGGTGCTGTCACTCCGGGCCAGAGCGAGCCTGGGAGTAGTGATAGCTAAGGGGTCACTCCACTCCCCCCACAGCCACAGATCTCCTGGAATGTGGCCCTATCACCCAGGTCAGTCCTGGTTATGACGTTTTATATATATATATATATATATATAAAATGTATTAATGGAACTGGAAAATGTAATTTACAAACAATATAGCATTTTAGAACCGTAAATTCAAGAAAATACGAAATACTGAGGAAAATAAATCGTGCTATTCAAAAACTGCAGGTTTGTTCATCATCCTGAGGAATTGACTTCCGGCTCATTTGGTGATGTCATCACGTAGCAGTACGTTGCAATCACAACGCGAGCGCTAGAGGCGCTGTGGAGCTGAGGCGAGAGAGAGAAGAAGAGAAGAAGCGACAGCGCTTCATGTTAAACTCGTGTGATTGTACGTTTCTATTCACCAAACACCGCTCATTCAATCTTTTCTCACATTTAAACTCGATTTATTCCTGACAAGATGGACATGAAGAAGAGGATTCACTTGGAGCTGCGGAACAGGACGCCCTCAGACGTGAGCTACACTGCGGAACACTTTTAATAATCATTAGAGTATAATAATGCTGGTTTAATGTCAGACTGGACTTTTACATGGTGTAACTGGAGTTTAATCCTTACAGCCGCACGTGTGTGTTCACACCGCATGCTGCTGTGTTCAACTCATTCTGACTGAGTTGTTTTTGTTTTGTGCATATTTCTGTGACCCGAAGTCTTATAGGTCTGTACATATATGGAGATTATCAGTATTTTCTGTACACTGGGCTTATTTGCTATGTGGATGCAAATGTAGGTCACGTGACTTGTCCTTGAAAGTTAAACATTTGCGTTTTAAAAACGTTATTTTTATGTGTTCTGGCCACGGCGGCACACCTGGTTTATATATCACCCTGAGAGAGAGATTTAACAAACATAACCGCGTTGGGAGAAAAAAATTCATTTACATAGTGGCTCGCTTTCTTCCCGCCATGAGCTCTGCGTCCTACACAGAATCGTGCAGTCAGATACATTCTGCATCCCTTGTACTTCCGGTTCTCAATCCTATTGGATGAATCGGAGAGCTAGCCTAGCATTTAACACTTAGACTTTCTTCGCTTGTATTTGCCGGGAGCACTTTACAGGATAAAGCGGCTAGAGATGATAATAATAATACGTCTCATATCAGTGAAATTAAATTAGTTGCTGTAATTATATTGAGCCTGTTAATTGCAGAAGTTAATTTGATAACCGCGGTGACGGAAATAGCCTTCCTAATAGCTAAATGTTAACAGTAATATTTAATTTGAACAATATATTTCAGTGGTGAAACAGGGACGATCTGAGCTCTCAGTATGTCTGGTAGCATTTGAGCGAATCCTGCTAAACGCGTCGGAATTATTTTCAACCAGGCGGTTACAAAACTTACCCAAAAAGGGTCCTTTGGGGGTTCAGGCTGTGTTGGAGGAGGCAAGATCCGGTGCGGCATCGACTGTGGATAGCTTTTACATGGTGTGATTTGGTTACCATGGCAACGCAACGGCCTGCACTGTGGAGACTTGGCGATGCTAAGAAACAATAAACTAAACTAAAACGTACAAAAATGGAAAGTAACACGAGCGGTTATTTTAAACGACTATTTTGGGTGTAAAATAGATTTATCGTTTTTTTTTTTATTTAAATTTAAAATTGTAACGTATTTAAGTTTGAAATAGTGTAAAACTAGTAGAAAAGTTAGTTTATTCTTGAGCTTTAGCTCCAGACACTGGAAGTCCATGTTCCTCAGTGCTGAGCTAAACAGCCGACATCACCTCAGCTCACATCACTTTATTACGGTTTTAGGTGACCTTATTTCAGTTAAATTTGTGGAAATATTTAATTTTTATAAAATAAACTGAAAGTTGTTAATTTATCAACTCAAACATTTCAAAGTTGCATAAAAGATGAAACCAAGAGTATAGGCGAGTGTCGTATTCATCGACCCCTTTGGGTGTATATGGAATGATTTGGAATGTTCAATGACTTAGTTTTCAGCAAAAAATTGTATGTAATAAAAATTTATGTATTTTTTAATAAAAATGTCAACTTTAAAATGAATAAATACTAGATT
>JAPEIY010000005.1:30088514-30099864 GCA_026122135.1 Cathorops aguadulce | reverse complement strand
GTCTCAGCATAGTAAGCCAATCAGAAAGAAAGGCTGAACGAGCAGCGTGCCAGATGAAAACAGCTTTAATAAAGTAACGCATAGTATTTTATTGAAAGTAACGGGAACGGCGTTATAACGATGTAAAAGTAATTAGTTAGATTACTCGTTACTAAAAAAAAAAAAAGTAACGCCATTAATTTCTACCGCCGTTATTCCCATTACTGGGTATGAATATCCGATAGAGTTAAACAGGCTCATTTTTGTGGGTGTACCTTTAAATTAAAATATGCAAATAACTTCACTCTGATTGGCCAACGGGTATGGATGATAGTTTTACGTTATCCATTAACAGCAAAGCAGTTTATATATTTAAATATAACTTGTGCTTTTTTGTCAGTTAAGAAAATGTCAATTTTAATTATATTATTCCCTTATATGCTTTTGTAAAGTTATAGGGGTTTTTGGTTCCAAAAAAAATAACTTTGCAAACACAGAAGAGAATAATATAAAATAATTAAAATAGGGCTTTCTTCCTTTAAGTAAATATTTCTGAGCTTCAACACTAGCAAGAACAAACAATAGCACATATATTAAAAAAAAAAAAACTATAACCAAGCAGAATCAAGCAAGCTATAAAAATATGTTAATATTGGCTAAACTGCTGTACTTCTATTTATGGGACACTTAAAACTTTTTTTTTCCTGTCTGTATCGAGGATGCTTTACATTCATCAAGCTAGTGTGTGTTAGCATATGGCCTCTGAAAATTGATACGATGCCCTTTTTTTGGTTGGAAGGTAACTAGTGAACGGAGACATCTTTGCAGATCAGTAGTTTATTGAAAGTTGAAAACACATTCAGACGGAACCTGCTGAAGCCAACGGGAGTTCAACACCTGACCCCAAGGTGAAATATAGGCTGGAGAAGGGGAAATAAAATGAAAATCAACAAAAAGCAAAAAAAGTGCTAGACATATAACAGCGTATCAAAAAAAAAAAAAGGCCATGCAAAGTGGTTTGTGACAAAGAAAGTCAGTGTGGAATACTGCAGGGAGGAAAACAAGCTCTGCTTCAGCAAGCCACTCTCAAACTTAAAAAAAAAAAAAAAAAGCAGCTATCGTAAAGACAGTACTAATCTGAGATCATCAGTACCGCTAACACTGCCTTACCATCACACACGCCGTTAGCAATGAGCTAAAGGAACGGTTCAGCCCAAAACGAAACATACAGCATACATTCAATCAGCCAAGTTTCACACTGGAGCTATGAGGCTAATGCAGCTAACAAGGAACACACACTTTATAGCTACCAGTTTAGCAATGACGCATTGTACGATACACTTATCTATAAACTTTGACAAAAAGAACATCGTCAAGATAAAAATGCAAAACTGTAGGGTTTTTTTTTCACCAATACATACTTTTTTTTTCCTTTTTAAATCAGTACATTAGACAAAAGGTAGGGGCATAAATCTTGAAGACATGGCTGATATTGGATTTGTTTGTTTTTAACAAAAGACAAGACAACCTGCTATTTCATGAAACTTTATGTACAAATGTTGTTTTTTGAGATAAGCATAATGTTAACCTGGTAGCTATAAACCGTTAGCTATATTAGCATTAGTGTAAATCAAAACGGAGCTTCTGGATTAAAAAAAAAAAAGTGTACGTTTTATTTATGGCCGAACTGTTCCACGTGACCAGGCATGTGCCGATCGTCGATCACATCACAATAGTTAACAAAGAGAGGGAAAGAAAAATAAAATAAACGCTGGCTCCTGAAATAAAGTCCGTCTGTTAGGAACACATTAGTTGAACAGTGTCTTCTTAAGGGTTCGTATTTTGGATCTGTGAAAGCAGCAGCACCGGAGTCCGTCTCACTGAAGGCAATCCCATAATTCCTTTCACTTACGATGAAGTCGAGTCCCAAAGGAGATGCTGCCGAAGGTCCCAGAAACAATAATAGCGCTTAATTTAATATCGGCACATGCCCGAGTCCTGATGAGTTTAGTCCTTTTGTCTTTCACAGGATGAAATAGATCGAGAGAGAGAGATGGGCAAGAGAACAGTTTAAGGCACCACCACTGTTTTTTTTTTTTATTAACTAACAAAATAAATAAGTGTACAGTGAGCGTTTTATCTCTTCCATTTTTTTCCGAAGCGTTGACGTTCATGTCCATTATAAAACGTGTGATTCAGTTCCCCTTTGTCACACATCCATCTCTTTGTTCTACAGAAAATAAGCCACGCCACCTTTTTCTTGCAAAGAAAAATTTTGAAAAAAACAAAAAACAAACAAAACCCAAAAAGAAAGCGATGAATTTTCAAAAACGACTCAGTGTGTGAGAGAGAGTTCTGCTTTTTTTAATCTTTCACATCAAATGGTGGTTCTTATCATCGTAGCTGTTGTTGATAGCCGGTCAGATTCCAAAAAGGAAAGGGGGAAAAGAAAAGTAAAGGAAAAATTATTTTGTAAATTTTCGGCCCATTGATGTGACGAAAGAGAAAGCGAGTGAGCGAGCGCAGTTCAGGATGACTCCGCCCGCTCAGCGGCGCGGCCCGGCAAAACGATTCTCTCCGCTACCTCGGCCCGAACCAATCGTGGGCCTGGAGGAGGATGGGGGTGGGCCACGCCCATCTCGGTCACGCCCCATCCCATTACCCATGATGCCCCTGGGACCACGGTCTCCACGGCGACTGTCTCCAGTGGCCCTGGTCTCACGCTCTCGGGCGGCGCGGGTTTTCTTCTCCTCCACATTCAGACGAACCTCACCACGGAACATGATTGGCTAGGGAAACAACACACTCCATTAGACACACATACACACGATGCACATACCTATGCTATACATTACACTAAACATTAAAAGGCCCTTCCTCCTGCCCATTCACACTGTAACCCAGCCCACTCCAGCCCATTACACAACCCAAAGTCTCACTCCTATACATGCCTCTCTCTCGTGTGCACACACACCTTGGCTGCCAAGATCCTCTGCACAGGGTCCAAGTCATCAAACACAACAAAGCCAAAGTTGGGCAGTTTCCCTCCAACGCCCTTCGTGTTTATGCGCATCTCCACCACTGTCCCAAACGCTGAAACACATGCACGCATGAATTACTAGAGTCAAAAATTTACCCCAAATATAGTCCACTAGTTAGGGCATCTTTCATTTAGTTGACATGTGTATTTACTCATGAAGAATTCCTTGAGCTCTCCCTCGTCTATGTCATGTGGAAGGTTTCCAACAAACAGCTGATGACTGTCGGGGTGACGCATAGTCCTGCGCCCTTCAACCTCACCTCCTTCAGATTCCCCACGACCTGCACATACAGATTAAATTCATGACTCCAACACTATTATTAACTTGCATCATGTTAATCTTTTAATTAAGGGGCCAAGCACCAACCATTTTCATAACACTGCTATGAGAGTCAATTTTATATACACAAAAAACTTTATTAATTAAAACCTAAAAACTATATGACTGGACATGGCCTACAATAATTGCTTCTTATAACATGCCTAAACAAAATTACCTTTAAAGGCGAAGTAAGGTTTCCCACCTTGTGCTTCAGCTGAAGTGCCATCTGAGGGAGTGGGGCACACACACACGTTTAACACAAAGATTTCTGTCTCTTTATTCATACCTAAACTACACAATACATAGAATTCTCATTGTGTGCACGTGCATGTGGGTGGGATTATATACCAGGTCTAGATCCACGTTGTGTGAACCCGGGTCTCTCACGTCGTTGGTCTCGAGGCAATGGAGCATGGGAATCCTGCTTTATTTCAACTCTGGGCTGGATGACAGACACCATTTAGAACAATGTAATTAAATATGCAAACAACTGTACTGGAGGTGTGTGCGAGTCTCTAATCTGTGTCTTACTGGTACACTGGAGGCCTTCACAACATGAGGCGGAATGCCAGAGGTAGGCAGAGAGCCGCTGGGTGGCAGATTCTTACTGGTCACTGAGGCCCAAGAGAATGGCTGCACAGATGATTGACGGTATCATTAACCAATCAGAAGCCTCCAATTACATCATGTAGTATGAGAGATTGATTAAATGAGAAATCATTGGCAATCCTTATAATTCCTTATTTTTAGTTACTCAGGTTCAAGAATTAGACTGTGATGTCACAACTTCTGATATCATGATATTTAAGATCACACGAAGTTTGGAATGCATGTCATTTATGTAAAATGGAAATTAAATGCTCTTCCTTCATTGGTTGATTTTATACATGCTCACCTTGGGTGGTTCAGGGGTCTGAGGGGGTGGAGTTGGGGCTGATACAGGGGTCGGAGGTTTCTCCTCCACCTCTTCTGGAAGCTTCTCTTCTATATCAGGCTCCACCTCCTCAGGCTGAAGTTCTCCCTCAGCACTCAGGTCTGCCTCTGCTTCCTGACTAGCCTCAGGCTCAGGCTGGGGTTCTGGTTCTGCCTCTGGCCCCACCTCTTCCTGCTGCTCCTCCACACCATTACTATGAAACATCATAATGTCTTAATTGACTGGACAATCATCATTGGTGAGTGGGTGGGTGGGCGTTTAGCCAAAATCAATGTAGGTGCACGCACTTGAAGGTGTACGTACCTGACGGGTGGAGACTCGTAGTAAGGTGCACTGTCCTGTGCAGGTTCTGGAGAAGTGTGGGTCTCCACCTGCTCTTCCTCTGCTTCCTCTTCCTCAGACTCTACACAGACAGTGTTACTCAGTTTATCATAGCAATATTGCAACTGCACAAAGCACAAAAGGCTCTCTTTACAAGGTGTGTGTTGCTCCAACAGACTTGACTCATTAACACACCATTAATTAGAACGTGTGAACGAGCAAGTGACAGACAGACAGACGGACGGACGGACTTTACCTCCCAACTCAGCCTCGGAGTCTCCGAACACTTCCTCCTCATAGCGGAAGATATCATTGTGAACATAGAACTTGTTCACTGCAGAACCCTGAGACAGGGAGTGAGAGAGATGGGTCACACAAAACCTTTATTTACACAGCAGCAGAAAATCTGTGACCAAATCAGATTTATTGATCAGTATTTCTAACACTCATGCTCATATTTCCACAATGGTTTCTACAGTCACCAGTGGTTTGTGTACACTGATCAGTACAGGACAGGAAACAACACCATGGCCAGCAACATGGCTACCACGTTTATGGTTCCTCTCCTGACCCGCCCCCTTCACTGTGCGTCGCAAGTACTGAGGTCTTTAAAAATGCATGTGTGTAGCAGTACTGTAACCGTACACTTTGCACATGTGTGTGTACCTCAGGTGCAAGGACGAAGGTCTGCATGAACCTCCTCATGGGTTGTCCCCTGTTGGACAGCTCACCCATCACCTGCACCACCACCCCATCTCCCAGAGTAGCGTGAGCATCCACATGTCGGATCTTGGTGTGACACTCGCTGAACTGCAGGGACATCACCTTCTTATGGATCTCCTACACACACACACACAAAGAGAAACCACTTAAACCACTTTATAGATTTGCTCCACAACTTCACTTATAAACAGTCTAATAAACAATTTTAAGCCTTTATTTGTCACATATACATTAGAACACAGTGAAACTCTTTCTCTGCATTTAATCCATTTGGGGATGAGCACGCATACCCAAAGCAGTGGGCAACTGTGCTGCAGCACCCAGGGAGCAGTAGGGGTTAGGTGACTTGCTCAAGGGCACTTCAGCCATGGATGTAGAGGGAGGGGTAAGTGCAATTCATTCATTCCCCCCACCCACACATTTTTCCTGGTGATCCAGGGAATTGAACTGGTCCAAAGGCTGTCTAACCTTTAGCCCATGACTTCCCCCTAATATACTTTATACAAAGCTCTGGCCTAACTAACACACACACCCTTCTATCTTTATGTGGACACTCATTGACAACACATTTCCTAGCCCCTTACCCTCATAACCAAATGCCCAACACCAACCATTACCTTAAACTAAACCCAATTTTAACCTGAACCTTAAAATAGGCCTTTGAAGAAGAGAGGACCAGCCAAAATGTCCTCACATCCCAAAAGTGTCCCAACTCTGTTGGTGAAAAATGCATTGTATATACACGCACCTTCCTGGATAACAAGGCATTTAGACAAACCTGTCGTAACACACATCTACACCCACCACTAAGTTTAATCATTTTTGTTTCATTTGCATACTGTTTAACAGAGCCTTCATTTTATACTTTTTATTTCCTCAATGGATATGGCACACAAAGTAAAACTAAACTGGGTACTGTGTGCGTGTCATTATTTATTTATTATTTCCATAATAATACATATAGCATAGTGCTTATTAATTATATATAAAAAAAAAACAGGCATCAGTATGAAGAAACTTGACATTTGAGCTTTATATGTAGTAACTACATCTAGTGTTCCGAAATCTTCAGGACAGAAGTTTGCGTCTCTGTGCAATTTCTTGGTAATATGACAAGCTGCATTTTATTGTCTTATTAACAGAGAGCGAAAGAGAGAGAAAGAATGGTGAAGGAACAACTGCTTATACCTTCTATAACATAACGAAGAACAGTAACTATTGCGCAATTACTGTGGCATAAAAAAAATAGAAAAGCACTCGGAGAGCGCAGACCTCTGCCAAGAAACCTTAAAAAAAAATCCGGGATCCAGAAGGTGATCCGGATCAGCGCCAAAATTTAATGGCTTGTTACTTGTGCCCAGTCACACCTCTGGAAAAAATTTCAGAGCAATCCGTTCATAACTATTTCCGTAATGTTGCTAACAGACAAACCAACAAACAAACCAACGCTACCAAAAACATAACCTCCTTGGCGGAGGTAATAAAAACTGTGCTATGGGAAAATAGTCAACCTTGCTGTAAATAAAGTGTGTTAAGGACAAACCGGCGTTTCTTCATTTCTACTCCCTCTGGCTTAAAGTAGCATTTGAATTTCAAAACACAGCGAAGAAAATGTAAAATAGCACTCCAGCAGAGTCGCATGACCACACCACAGCAACACATACACTCAATGTTAGTTTCACACACAGCTGCACATTATAGCTTTTGTGTAATTGTTATTGTGATGCCGACTGCAGTTTCTATTTTGTTGTGTGTTGTACTCACAGCCTGACCATACACGGCCTCCTCGGGTTTCCCACTGCCATCTAAACCTCCATGCACGTATGACGAGTTCCTCCCATAGAACCTGAGAGGAAACATTTTTTGGGGGGGACGCGCGCGCACACACACACACACACACACACACACACACACACACACACACACGTCAGCCAGTTAGGAAAAACACAGGAAGCACTTCACTAGTTAGTGACCAGTGCTCATTAGCAATTTTAAAAAAATGTTACAACAGCACACCAACAAACACCTTAACAGAGTACGACTAATGACCCTGACTGGATAGAACACTGCAATGACAAAATCAACCGTAACAGAAGACTGATAGCCTGCCACTGGTTTTAAACATTAAAGGAACAGAATTATAGGAATGTCCTTTAGCCAACAGTTTCCATACCTAATTGACATCGTCAAGGTAACCAAGCAGAGTTGTTGCTTTTTTTTAATTACTACAATCATAATCAGTGTCGAGACTTCATGAATTGTACCCAATGTACACACCAGATACAACACAAAATTGTGATGTGAAACGTGTGAATTTTTAGACGCAGAGTATGCACACCAAGTCTAATGCGAATTTAATATTTCACGTTCTATTTCAAACTTATTTCATGCTGGTTTTGTGCTGACTGTCAGTAGTATCTTGAGATTGGGTACACCTGTTGTTGGAAGGGAGACGACAACATGGGTGAATTTCATAATCTCGCTGAAGAGTTGGTTATATTTTGTACAGAAAAAAAGAAAACCAAGATGAAGGAATGATTGCAGAAATGCAGCAGCGAAGATCTGTACCTCAAAGAGAACTGGCGATATACTGCGCAAGAGAAACGCAGCCATTTTTATACTGCGCATTGTCAGGAATCTGGTGTGGGTTTTTTTTGTTTTGCTTTTCGAAACAGTTTGCGTTTCACACAAAATTTCTCTATTAAATTTTCAACAGCTCCATTATTGCGTTTATATTTTGTCCTCACTCTCACACACTAACGTACAGATGAAGAACTTGATTCAGGAACGTGCTGTGCAGGCTAAACGTGGAGAGAGTGCCCTTGGCTTAACTTGACTCACCTGTGCAGGTAATCGGGCGCTTTGTTCAGGAGTGTGTAGTACTGCCTGACGAACTCGCGCCCTACGAGCAAAGGGCTCGGTTTCTCCATCACCATCTCTTTCAGGTCACCTGGATATGGGATGCTGAAACAAGCACACATGCATGCACACACAAGTCATAAGAGACTACAAACAAATGTTACATTAAACATTGTCAACAAGACCTTGATTGATTTTTTTTGTTTTTGCAGAGAAATCACCTTTGATTCCACAAAACATTTAAATACAGAAGCTTGCTATGAAACTTACGATACACAGTTCATTCATACTAGCTCGCTTAGTGACTGGCGCATTGTTTATATTTTGGGATAAAACAAGTTCTTTTACACAGACTCAGGGTGTACTCACACTCGGTGATCTGAACCACACCTGACCCTCAAGCTCAGTCCATTTGACCAGTGTGATTGCTGAGTACTGTGCTCAGGTGGGGTTCAGTTGGGCTCGTGCACAGTGTGATCGCGAAGCACATGGGATGCGAGCACTATAGTGTACAGTTCAATTAATTTGAGAATAATTGGGTTAATAACAGGACTGGTTATTACTGACACTTTATTGATGAACACAAATTGTTGTCGAGTCAAGCTGCATTGTGATAAAGTACGTGCACTTGGGACCAGGACATAAAGCACAATATGAGCTCAAGCTAGCATGGGGGGTTGATTGCTCTTGGGAGCGATACAAGGCAATTCCTAGTGAGAGAGAGTACACCCTCAGTGTATAGTGTCTTTGAACAGAACCCTGCACTTTCTCTCCCATGGTGTGGTTCTTTAGCCAAGTGAGAACACACTCATACTAGGACCCAAGAGTGTCAGAGTGACCGGCTTCTGGGTGAACTCTAAAGGCCAGTTTATACATTTGAGTAGAGTCTACTCCATAGGTACGTACGGCTTTGACTCTCTAGGAAATACTGTCGCATGAAACACACCAGAATTCACCAATTTTACATACAGAAGAGCTCATCAAAGAAGCATGAAATGCCATGTTTTCACTGTAGGAATAATAAACAAAAATAAATAAAATGACACGGACAAAATGTTGTTTTGAAACAAACTGACTGGGGGGGAAGGAACCTCGCATGATTAATTATAAAACCAAGTGAATTCTCACTGAAAGCATTTCTGAAGCCTTTTAACTCCTCTGTATTCAGCAGTATGAGCGGCTCAAAGCAAAAGTCTCACTGGAATGAAGCACAAAAATAACGCCGGTGTTTAAATCCACAGGATTAGGTGCAGGATTAAACTGGCCATTATAATACCTACAGCCGCTACAGAGCCTCACACTTTATTTTTAACACAATATCGTGACAGAAGATTTCTGTTTTTTATAGAGAATCAGTGGACCAATCACAGTTGTTGCAGTCCGTGCCGCTGCAGCATGTAGCTACATTTCTGAAGAGGTGCACATGAGGCTACAGCGAAAGGGATCCTACAGCACAGATTTGATGAACAAGTACAAACTGGCCTTTAGTGAGAAAGCAATCTGACTCTAAAATCAACTCACTACAGGAAGTGAAACAAGGGATGATTTTCTGCAATCACAGAAAAAAAACACGGAAATCGTGGAATCGCTTGTCTGAAATGGAGCTACCATTCTGAAACGGAAAATGGGTTCTTGTTGACATTCAGTTACAAAACCCGAGAAATTCAATCTACGCAGCTATTCAACAAGGGTTTTTTTTGGCAAAAAGAAATCGAATTTCAGTGTAAACCGTGTCGTCAACAAACTATCTACGTCCTGCCATGCTGATGTACAAGTCAAATTCGCATCTGCCTGTCTGATGGGACGAGTTGGATATTTGTTGAAAATCACCATTTTTAGAATAATTATTCAAGCGTTACATAAATAAAGTTCCAACAAAACTAGTTCAAATCCCTTTGATCCGGCCATGTTATTGTTTACGAAATTCCAGGGAAACCGAGTACAGCAGGTGCATGTGTAAAACTAATCACAGCGAAATATCTAATTATAGATTATTAGACTTCAAAATGGAGATCAAATACCTCAAAAAATAAATACTTGTGTTGAATCTTCTTTTCATTCGGACATTTATTGTATTTTTCTTTTGTATGGTTCACATTGACCATCACAAATGTTGTAAAATATTTTGAGGGAATTTTACGACAGTGCCAAACTCACTTACTGTGTTTTCATTCACAGCGTGATTCTGTCACCCTTATCATGTCCAACTTGTTTTCTTTTGGTTTCATTTCTCTAAACTAATTTATACTTCAAGTTTTACTGGATTAATCAAAATTTAACTTAATTTCCTCCAGAAGCTTTGAATTTGGGTGAGTCTAACTCTTAAAACTGCAGAACAGGTAATGGGTTTAACAAGACATGCACCATAGCGGGGCATTAGATAGTTTGTTTATTGTTACAGTTAAAGTTTGCGTTTTATTGAAAAATTATAGATCGTTAAAGCAATGACGATCATAACTATACGTGCTTTTTGATAAACTTTGTTAACCACTTTCTTTTCACTGAACTAGTAAATACATAGTAATAAAAAGGTCATGGTCAGGACAAGTGAAAAATCTTGCCATTTGTCCAAGTGGATTAAAAAGTTAATGTTGAGCCCTGACATGATGCTTTATTTCATTTTGATGTCTTTCAGTGGAGGTTACACCATACATTTCTTCAACTTCTCACTCTCCCAATTTGAACCTTAAAGTCTATAATTATGTAGAAACTGAATTTTAAAAAAAATTGCTCAAATCTTGTTTTTATGGATTTCAGAACTCCAAAACTGTATCACTGGTACATGGAAACTTTTCCCATCTCTTATTACAGAAAACGAGGAAATAAATGGAACTGACCAAATCACAAAACTGAACCGGCAATTTTCTAAAATGGAAAATCATCCCTAAACACGCTATGCTACCCGCATAGCTAAAACGCAGAGCAGAATGTGATGTTCTGGAGATTTGGACCAGCTAACACATTCTGGATGCGATATGCTAAATATTTTGAACTAATAATTTATCTAACTCTATAGCAATTTAGTTTCTTGTGACGTTCTTGGGGATTCGTACGCCATCCCCTATGTCATGCATTGACCATTTCTAAGACGAACCAAGCCTTCTGTTGCAACATAGGCTCCAGCTTGCCTGTGAGCCTGTAGAACAGGATAAAGCGGCTAGAGATGATGAGA
>JAPEIY010000005.1:30028260-30038547 GCA_026122135.1 Cathorops aguadulce | reverse complement strand
TGTCCATATTTGCGGCTGAAGCTACTGATGCCAGAAAGTCAACAGTCTCAGTGATGAAATGACTAACACTTCTCGTGACCATGCGTTATTAATTTGTGGCCACCTAATAATCATCTCGTTCCCACACAATAAACAAGTTATGGCCATGGAATAGGATCTCGTTCCCATGCATTAAACAAGTTGTGGCCACGGAATAGGATCTCATTCCCACGCGTTATTAACTCGTGTCCACGGAATATTTTTTTTCCACCCATGTCATCAGAGGGGCACCGTACTTTTCCACATGTAGAACTGACTCTAAAATTATGCCTCTATACACAGTAGTAACATTTCTTTGTCTTTATTTCCTTGCTTAAATGTAATGAGGTAATAAAATTAATTAAAAATATAAAAGATAAACTTCTTTTACAAGAGCCTGAATATGTGACAGCTGTGCTAATACAATATAATACTATATACAATCAACTATGTTGTCAAATGTAGGACTATTTTTGTTTACCACTTATATAAATATCAAATAAACATTGACTTAAAACATCTCCACTTCCAGATACGTTCTGGATGATCAGTATCTCAGTTCCTCCGGAGCAAAGTTTCCAGTGAAGTGGTCTCCACCTGAGGTCTTTAACTTCTGTCGATACAGCAGCAAGTCTGATGTCTGGTCCTTTGGTGAGGTTTTAGGTTTTCTCTATGTGAACGCTGAAGAATAGTTTTTAAATAGTAGTGTGACCTTATAAAATAAAATATTAAAAATTGCTTATAATTTTTTTTATATTAGCTTAATGGTAGATACTACAGAAGATACAAAGTTCTAGAGTAAAAATGATACAGGTAAATTTGACTAACATAATAATTTTAGAAACTAGTATTCATATATACATAAGTAGAATTGAGTTTATTAAGTTACTGGACAGGTATATGTTGGTTCCCCAAGGTACACCTAAGTGAAATTTAAAAATACAGCCATATATCTGGGAACTAGTCTAATTTAACCATTACTTTGAATAAATACAGCATTCTGAGGTGTATGTGTATTTTTATTTTATGTTTAGTATGGTTAGCACAGGTCCTGCTAATATATCTTAATTTCTGACAATAAAATCATTCCTTTTGGTGTTCTCAGGTGTGTTAATGTGGGAGGTGTTTACTGAGGGGAAGATGCCATTTGAGAACAACCTGAACCATGAGGTCGTAACTATGGTGATGCAGGGACATCGCCTTTATCGGCCCAAAAAAGCTGCCCCGCACATTTACGAAATCATGCAGCACTGCTGGCAGGAGGTGAGATGCAATTAATCTGTAATTTTCCAAACCTTCTTTCAAACACAAATTCTTCAATTCAACAATGAATCATTATCCAGTTATTAGAAATGTGTATTCAAATTTGGATATAATGAATGTAATTAACCTTATTATTTAAAATAATTTTGAAGATGCAGAAGTGAGTATTTTATATGAAGGTATATTTACAAAGTGCCTCTTCAGTAACCATTGCTGTTAACACACAGCAAAGTTTAAATTTCACACCATTTTTTTTGTGTGTGTGTGTGTGTTGGGATGGAGAGAGAGAGAGATTCACAACCACAGGAAGTGTGTGTGTTTCTTTAAAATGTTATTTATATCTAGCTAGCCAGCTATAAGTTTAAGTAACCATATAAAGCAAAATTATTTCATTACTTTAGCTAATTTAGCTTTTTAAAAATGAACAATAAAACAAAAATAAAACAGATGAATTTAAATTAAGTTTTAAAAATGATTACGTTAAAAATTAATTAATTAATTAAAAATAAACTCATCTGAATTATGGCTAAAATCATGCCAAAATATTTATGTTAACTTGTATACTAAATTGACAGTTCCATCGATGTTATAGCTACATAAGCTTTAATAATCATCATATTAATGATTTATAACATTATAATGGTCCTAATCAGCATGTTTTTAAAATACTGTCTCTCCTCTTTAGAGACCAGAGGAAAGACCATCGTTCAGACAGATCTCACAGATGATCACAGACGAGCTGGAAACAGATGGCCACACCTCCTGATCTCTGATTGGACGATCTGACTCGGTGCTGATGCATAACTGCTCATATATCTCCTCATTGGACCAAACAAGTGACTGATGGAAACTTGTGGAAGCATTCAGTATGAAATGTAGAGCTACTGCAAGTCAGGAGAGGAGTGTGTGTGTGTGTGTGTGTGTGTGTTTCATATTGTACATTATGCATAATAATGTATCTGACTGCCTGTACAAACGTATAATAAAAGATGAAAATGAAAATCACTACAGTGTAGCTTTATGTGTAGCTTTTGCTTTATGATATTTCACTCATGATGACTCATGCATGAAAACACACACATACACACACAATACAGTCTCCTGTTACAGTGTTTCGCCTCTCAGATGTTTGCAGGCATGACTGCAGGCTTCATGACCATTTTTAAGGTAAAAGACATTTTGCACATCACTCACTCTAAGGACATTTTCTGTTCCACACATTTGTGTATTGCTGTAGCTGAATTAATTTTCACCTTAGATATATTAGAGTGCAAGGTAACTGATAATGCCTTTCTATAAATGATCACTGTGACGTTGCATGGTCACTATACTGACGTGGATGTGAACTAAAACAATATCCCAAAGAGTGCAGAATGAAAATGTGGTTTCCAAGTGATCATGCACTCAAAAAAAAGATATGTTGGATTTACTTAAAAATGTTGTTTCAAGTGGTTCGACATAACTTTGTCAAGTAAAGGTTAATAAACCAGTTTTCATATATGAACTGTGTACTTAAACTGGTTTATTAACATTTACTTGACAAAGTTAGGTGGAACCACTTGAAACAACTTTTTTAAGTAAATCCAACATACGTTTTTTTGTGTGTGAAATTCTTACATCACCTTAAAAGTTACAAGTCTCAATTCATTGTTTTGTTGTTAGTAATTAGCATAATGTGTATGTCTGAAAACATTAGATATAGCTACATCAAAATTATGTTATTTATGTGAAAAATTCTTTGATCTGTTTTGTCACTGAGTAACTGACTGTGTAAATGATGCAAATATTTCAGATTTAGCCAAAAAAGTTAACACAAAGTTGTAAATCACAGGCTATTACAGACTAAGGCTTATTTTTTATTTGAAACTAAAATAAAATTATTTGGAGAACTTGTATTGTATTAAGAAACGTCTGAAATTTATCTCTGAAGAAAACAAACAAACTGTACCGCTGTATGTCTATTGGGGTGTATTTACTTTCATGCAGCTGGAGTGGTGGACTCCTTGCACACTTTCTCATCTATCTATAGCTCGAAGAGTTTATTTGTGGTTTTTCCAACTAAAAACTTTTAAGTTTCTGTATGTATTTTTCATTATGGGGACCAGGAAAAGGTCCACACAAAATCAACACTGTACTTGTGTTATTACACACACACACACACACAGTGAGAGAGTGAAAGATGTTTGTCTTGTGGTGTAACACAACTCTTCACTCATCAAACATTTACTATGTTCAGTCACTGAAGACATGCTTCATATTTCAGCCTGAAGAAAACCCCACAGGTTGTTTACTGAGAATGTGTGTGTGTGTGTGTGTGTGTGCGTGCGTGCACATTTGCATGTGTGCATGTGTGTGTGCGGGTAAGTGATTCCTATAGTTGCATGTTTTCTGATTTGCAATGATAATGCCTCTTTATTACAGTTATATCAGTGCAGTTGTCGTCATTTGTCTTTAATCTCTGATCTTTTTTTTAATCTCCGATTCTTTAGAATGGTTTTGTTTGCTACTCTGTTGCTACTCACTAAAATGCACCGACAAACAAAACTCAAACAAATGGAACAATGTGAGTCTGATTACAATGGGAAATGAAGAAAAAAAAATAGAAAAAACAGTAAGCGAAAAGCTTTACTCAATTTTTATTTGGAATACTCTCTGTTCAAAAAACACTATTCTTGGGCTCTAAATGAAACCATTAAAGGTTCTTCCAGGGGGACAAACTTAAGAACCTTCCAACATCCTAGATTCAACCTAATTTTTCAAAGAGTGCACATATGATGTATAAAAAGCTCTGATAAGAAATTCAAGAGCTACAGCAAGAGTTGTTTCAGAGCTCTTACACTGAATTTGAGAGCTCTGCCATTTCAATTATAGAGCTTTCTAGAGCTCACAAGCCAGAAATCTAGAAATGTTCTAGTAGAACTCCAGTTTGAGGCAGCAGATCTAGAGTTTCTCTAGACCTCTGACATTAGACCCCAGAGCTTTTTCAGAACTCTGAACTTAGAGCCTATTAGATCAGTTGTAGCTCTGAAATTAGAATTTGACTTCTTCTGGAGCTCCAACAATATAGTTTCTAGAAATGCTCTTGAATCTAAATGGCAATGTTTTAGAAAGTGCTTGAATTTAATATTAAAGTTCTAGAAAAGAGCTAGACTGTCACATTAATATTCTACTGCTTTTCTAGAGACATTATATCATAGAGAGGCTCTAGAGATCTGGCATTAGGTTTTTGAGCTTTACTTGCGCTCCCATGCCATAACTGCAGGGCAGTTTTATGTCTCTGATGTAAGATTATAGTTTTGACTTCTGATCTTAGATTGTAGAGCAATTGTGTATATATTACTGCTATATAATCAGTTGTGTGTATGTGTAGATGCCGTGGCAGCCTCCATACCATGGTTCAAAGTTCCGTCATGTTTATGGAATACCAGCGAGTAAAGGCCAGAATTATGATGGCCTGTCAATCACCCGTGGTGTCCATGACAACCATTGCTGTGCCATCAATCCATGCTTCATTGCAGTGGTCACTGAGTGTGCTGGGGGTGGAGCCTTCATCGTCATCTCCATACATCACGTGAGCATGATTATTTTTGTACAATTTAATGGAATGCATGTCTCAGAATGCCAAAGAGAACAAAACACAATGATGTCATCACAAACGTACCAATCAAACACACATATTCAAGGGTGTGTGTGTTACAGAAAGGCCGTTTGGACCCTCATCACCCCCGTGTTTGCGGTCACAGTGCCCAGGTTCTGGATGTTAAGTGGGATCCGTTTAATGACCAGCGTATTGCTTCCTGTTCCGAAGACTGTACGGTTGGTAACTATGGAAATGGCCTTACTGCTGCTATGGCAATCATACTCAGTAACAGCTACAATGATCTCTGAGTGTTAGTCAGGAAAGATGTAGCCTTGATGGGGAAATATGATTGGATGAAACTCTGTGTAAGGCTTTGATTGGATAAAAACATAGATCTAGAAAACTCTGAAGTAAACATCTTTACCACTACCATGTAAGAAACTCACATCTGCTTCACTAGCAGGCATTCATCTATCATTTGCTCCCCTTTCCATCTTATCATCCTTATCCATCTAATTTCATCTTTCTGTGTCTCCATCTCTCCATTCCTCTATTTTTCTTTCCCTCCATCTTTCTATTCCTCATCTCTAACGCCATCTTTGTATCTCTCTATTACTCTATTATTCCCATCCTCCATCTTTTCAACCATCTATCTATCATGCCTCCTTTCCTATTTGTTAATGTCTTTATCACTCCATCTTGTCACACTTCTTAATCTCCATAACACTATCCCTTCTCCATCTTTCTGTTTCTGTCTTTATCCCTCCATTCATCCCTCTGTATCCCCATCTCTCCATTCACTATTTTTTATATCCGCTTATTTATGTCCTTTCATTCCTCTAATGCTCTTTCTATCTATTACATATTAATTTCCATCCATCCATCCATCCATCCATCCATCAATCATATCTCCTCCATCTCTCCACTATCTCTACATTACTTTACCTTCTATCCTCTACCCTGCCATCTCTACATTCCTCTGTGTGTGTGTGTGTGTGTGTGTGTGTGCAGGTTAAAGTGTGGCAGATTCCCAGTAATGGACTGAAGGAAAATCTGATCAAACCACAGAAGGAGTTATTAGGCCACACCCAGAGGGTGGGGCTTATTGAGTGGCATCCAACCGCGAAGGACATCTTGTTAAGCTCTGCCTATGATTACAGAGTACACACAAACACACACACAGATCCACTCATATATACACATATTGTGGTGTGTCTCAATGCTCTGTGTGTGTGTGTGTGTGTGTGTGTGTGTGTGTGTGTGTGCGCGTGCGTGCGTGCTGGAGGTGTGTGTGTGGCGTGTTGACCATGTAGGTGTGTCAGTAGTGAAAATGCCAGTGTATGTGATACACACACACACTGACCTGGTGATGAGTGTGAGCTTCAGTGAGGATGGCAGCAAAATCGCTACAACATGCAGAGACAGACGAGTCAGAGTCCTCGAGACACACACAGGACACACAATTCAGGTACACCAGCTTGTGTGTGTGTGTGTGTGTGTATGCACCTCGATATCACTTCCTATATATTCATACATCCAATGTGTGTGTGTCAACCCACTAAAGGAAATAAGATCACTTCTTTAGCAGTGCAGACCTCCACACAAGAAGTGTGTGTGTGTGTGTGTGTGTGTGTGTGTAGGAGTCATGTAATGGGTCTCATAAGGCCTTCAAAATTGTGTTCCTGTCCAACCGGAACCTGCTGCTCACAACTGGAACCTCCAAATGGAACCAGAGACAGTTTGCCCTATGGAACCCGGTAACACACACACACACACACACACACACAACACACACAAAATTAACATTATGTTTCCTCAGACTTCTTGACATTTGTGTGTGTGTGTGTGTGTGTGTGTGTAAAGGATGATCTATCTGAGCCGTTGTTGGAGGAGGATGTGGATGGAGGTTCTGGAGTTCTCTTTCCATTTTATGACCCTGACACATACATGCTCTACTTGGCTGGCAAGGTATAAACACACACACACACACACACACACACACACACACACACTCTCTCTCACTCTGTGTGTGTGTGTGTGTGTGTGTGTAGGGAGATGACACATACATGCTCTACCTGGCTAGCAAGGTATAAACACATACATGCTCTACCTGGCTGGCAAGGTATAAACACACACACACTCTCTCTCTCTCTCTCTCTCTCTCTGTATGTGTGTGTGTTTGTGTTTGTGTGTGTGTGTGTAGGGAGATGGTAATATTCGGTACTATGAGGTGAGTGCAGAGAAACCGTTCATACACTTCCTGGCAGAATATCGTTCTCCACTACCACACAAGGGCCTGGGTAAGTATACTGTACACACACACACACACTTTATTCTACAGGCCTACTGAGAGAAACATTCTAGATTTTTCTGACTTGTATTACTGTTATTTGGAGCAGGTGTGATGCCGAAGCGAGGTTTAGACACTGCGCAGTGTGAAGTGTTTCGTTTTTATCGCCTTGTTACGGTTAAAGATCTTGTGGAACCTTTATCCTTTATTGTACCACGAAAGGTAAATGGCTCAAACTTTTAATAATTTTTTTTTACTCAAACATAATTCATTTCAAATATTTAATAATCAATCCTGACCATGGTTTTCAGTCTGAGGACTTTCAGGAGGACATTTATCCAATGACAGTAAGCAACGAGGCAGCCATGACGGCTCAGGAGTGGCTCATGGGGCAAAATAAAGGTGAGGCCGAGCCAAAATGGTTGATCTGTTAAACATTCATTCCTTTTATTGATTTAAATTAAACAGGAAAAACACCTCATTAAATATATGTTAAAATCAAGGGGTGCTGTGTTCCAGAATTTAGAACAAAAAAACAACAACTGAGCAATTAAATTAAAAAGTGGTGTGGCAGGTGTTTTTTTTTTATTTTAAATAAAGAACAAATCAAAAGATAATGATCAAGAAGCAAGTGAAAATTAAATTCTGATATAAAAAGAACATAAAAACAGACAACAGTTTTATTTTAAGTACAAAATCAGAACCCCCCAGATAAATACGACCTCTTTACGTGATTAGAATTGGAACTGGATTTCTCAAACAGATGCTGAAAAGACAGTGTACATACAGAGTGCTAATGAGCGTTAATGACAGACAGATGAAGATGTGACTAATCACAGTGTCCTCTGGTGGTGAGATGCTGAACTGTCAGCTGTGACTGTTTATAAATGCCTTGAGACCTCAAGAATGGCACAGGAATAGTTTTAAGCGTTAACAATAAATCTAATATAGTAATTTTATGATTAAAGTGATTTATATAGGTAGCGGTCTGAGTGAATGACCTTGACGTCTGTGACGTCACCGCAGGAAGTCTATCGGTCTCATCGCCATTTCCGCTATACTAAAACACAGAGCTGACTGCAATCCCAATCCTCCATTCTGAGCTAATTTACCGCCATGCCACGCAGATGTGTTGCTGGCCGGTGCAGCAACATGACAGAAGGTGGATTTATGTTGCATTCACGGCCCAAGAATGTTCAAACTGCACAGATTTGGATGTGTTTTGCGAGAAGTTCACGGGCACATTGGGCGCCTACGAAGTGGTCTCTCCTCTGCTCTGTACATTTTACTGAAGAATCGTACGAGACCTCTGATCTGTTGAGGAGCGTTGACTATCAGCCCATATTGAAAGAGGGTGCAGTACAATTAAAGAAAACTACAAGAAAAGGAAAGCATTTATTTAAATTTTTTTTAAAGAAAAGTTCAGTTGCACCAGTCCTCCCGGAGTGAGCCGAGGGTTGTTGCTAAAACCCGGGACGGAACGAGACGGGACATATCACTCGGGCAGTGACCTCCCCGCGGTTGTTGCTAAAATCGGTGACATCCCGTCCCGGGTTTTAGTAATTTCCTGAGCTGAGCAGGAATGGCGGAGTACTCAGTATGGAGAAAATGGAGAATGAGTGGAGCAGCCGTCTGATTTCTAAACTGGATATCGCTGTCATCTCGCCCTTACGTGGAAGAAGTGCATGAACGAAGAACTGAAAGTCAGATTGTTTCAAAACAATTGGCCACAAGCTCGGCCTTCAAGAAGCGAGAACACAGACAGGTAAGATGCAGCTCTCATTTGGTTACATCACAACAACACTCATTGTTTGCCTGCATTTAGATTAATACATGTAACTTGTATTGTATGTTTAAGTTACCAGTATAAGATTATTTAATTTGCTTCAGAATGTGATTGTCTTAGTTCATCTGATTATTTAATAAGCCTTTTATGTTTTATCAGTGAAAATGCATGCATGTACACATCTGCTGCATAAGTTATAACACCTATCCTGTTTTAATGAGAGTCACATGAGACCGTCAGTTCAATTCCATTCAATTCTCTAGACGGCTTTGTTCTCCGGCTTTATTTCGTAAGGTGGGGGCCTCCGTGACTGACGTGTTACTATCGGATTCACTTTCCGATGGTTCAAACTGATATGGTTCTACGTGTATAGCAGTAGCATATACACACACTCCAATTTCAGAACTATCACAGTCAGATGTATTGCTATCTGAGGAATCTGAAGAATCTCCAATAAATCCGAACAAAGAGGCCATTGCAACCATTCTCGCCTGCCGAGTCCGGCTTTGGTCTATAACTGTTAAAGGCCTCGGCTTTAAAACTGGTTCCTGCTGTGATGTCACGCACTCAGGCTTTGCTGGCTCAGCAGGGTAGCTCGAATGCCAACTTTGCAGTCGATTTTAACTCTCAAAAATATAGTTTTTAAATTCCCATTTATGCAGCATACAGGAGTCAAGGATGGAGATACTATCCACTCAGAAATGTATTTTAAAATAAAGGTTCTGTGTATCTCCTTTAAGTATTCATTGCCCTAAGTAAGTTATTTAGTTACTTTTAACCCTCTGGGGTCTGAGGGTATTATCTGGCACTCTATTTTGGCATGCTCTGATTTTGTTGTCAATTTCAACAAATCTAAGCAGTATTTTTAAAGTCATATGACTTTTTTTTATTCAGCACAAGTTCAACTACAATAATATCCATGTTGTATGTATGTCATGATTGTACTTTAAAAAATACATAAATGAAGCTGTTGTAAAAAGCAGTTTTAGAACGGTGTTGGAATGTGTGAAAAAACATGACCCTACCCATTGTGACGAGCCGTTCTGGTCACTTGAGGCGATTCTATTCAGTCTTAGGAATGTATCAAGTGCAAAAACTTAAATCTGCTCCATTGATTTGGACAATTAACTGGTCATCAGAAAATGTATATGTCATATTGTTTATATTGGATAAAGGGTTTATATATTGGATAAAGAGTTAGCAATGGGAGGGGTTTTCAATTAAAAGAGTAAATTAAAGCCGCAAGCGGCGATGATGGGCCCTCGCACCTTCATGCAGTGGCTCGGCATGCTGTCTATGCTCCCAGCAATGTTTTTGTTTGTGTAAGCAAGATACACACAATGTGCCCCT
>JAPEIY010000005.1:29562248-29573874 GCA_026122135.1 Cathorops aguadulce | reverse complement strand
CCTGAAGAGTGAAGCGATTCATGAAACAGGCTTGTCGGGTACATGTAGTTGCGTACCTTTCTCTTTAAATTTAGATATATATATATATATTGTGTGTGTGTGTGTGTGTGTGTGTGTGTGTGTGTGTGTGTGTGACCTTATCAGAGTTGACTAATAATCCTAACAAAAGGCATTTTGTCTCTGCAACAGTTTTGCACAATGTGTACATTCAAGAATGTAATTTCTCTACTGTTCTATTTGTTGCTGTCAGTTTTATTTCTTTCAAACGGATCCCTGAACTCAGCTGCAGACCTGCTGAGAATAAATTTAATAACCTGAATTGTTTATTCTAAACAGGGTGAATATAAGATTTCACAGAGCAGTGCAGACCAGTTTATATAAAAAACTAACTAATCCTGAATGTAGACCTTGCTGTCAATGAACATCTCGGTTTGTACCAGGCCCAGTGTAACTGTATTCCATTTAACATTACTATCCTGATTAATAGAATATTATTAAAGAAAAATGCACCATGCTGAATGCTGACATTATAGCAAAGACAGACAGGTTTGATAAGTCCACCGACAGGTTTCTACATTCAAATAATTAGTCGATTTGTGCAAAATTTTTTAAATACATTAAACTAATTTAAGGGAAAAGTTTGAAAGATGATAAAGGATGCGTCAGTGCTGACTCTTCCTCAAGCATTTCCAAAATGGTTATGGACTTTTATTCTGTTGAATCGTTGTGATTGTAAGAAAGCAAGATACTAGAAGTATTTTAGTAGCAAGCTGAAGTATGAAAACAAAAAGTAGCAAAAACATTTGAAACTAATTTTGTTAGTGACTTGGATGCATGTGTGCGACAGGGAATCCTGCCAAAACCACAAGGTCTCAAGTTTTATTTTTTCCCACCTTCATATCATCTTGGAAATTTGTGAAGGAAAAACTGAAATTGTTGTAAACATTTTTCATAAAATGTGTTTGCATATAATCCCACAGTATTTTTTTAATAGCAGGGGGTTCTGCTAAGAAAACAAAATGGTCAGCAAAGCAATACGTTACAGGCATTTAGCAGACACTCTTGTCCAGAGTGTCATAAAACGAGACCCTGACATACCCACAGCAGCGGGCAGCCTGGGGAGCAGTTAGGGGTTATGTGCCTTGCTCAAGGACACTTCAGCCATTCTTGCTGGTCTAGGGAATTGAACTTGTGACCTTTTGGTCCCAAAGCTGCTTTTCTAAACTTTAGGCCATGGCTATGACCAACGCTAATAGTGTGCTGTGATTGGTCAACATGCGTTAATTCCACTGGAAGTCAGCATCATTCGTTAGTACTCATTAAAACGCACTTTATTATATGAGTAGGCTTCATATAAATTTGGGCATGGTGTTAGTATTTGAGGGCAGGTGCAAGTTTTGGAGGGCAGGGTATGGCACCCTGATAACCTAAACTGGCGAGAACACTGGATAGTAGCAAGCTAGCAGGGTAGTTTATGTTTAGCCAGTCCTGTGATGATCCTTTGGTGTAATGTTAACCACCTGATTCATTTTTAATCCCTTATTTTACCTAACTATTAGCTAGCTAGCTGTTTTCCTTTAGTATTTTGAATTATCTTTAGTCAAGTTACAAAAATGTTCAAATATTAAAAAATATGAAAATATACTTTGTGAATTCATGAGTCATGACACAATGTTTCATGTTTCTTAAAATGGCAGTCAGTATGGAATTTGGTTAGCATGTTAACGCTTGGTGTAATTTTCTCTGTTGTGTGTGCTTTTCTTTTAATTTAACAACGTATCTGTGGAAAATGTTGTTATTCCTAATGGTTCTGTCTCATTTCCAGTTTCAGTCTGAATTTATAAAGGATTTAACTGCCACATGCTACCGAGCTCAGTCTGTAGCTAGTTTAGGCTAAGTGTCTGTTTCCTAGCAACAGTGTCCTCATAACCTTAACCAGTATAATGTGTCTGTTGAATTCAGACCTATTAATCCTATTAAGTTTGTGTCGTGTGTAGGAGATCGCCACGCACCTGGAGAAGGACTCTGAGAGACATGCCGTGGTTCAGGAGGCTATTGACACCATGCAGAGGGTCGCCTGGCACATCAACGATATGAAGAGGAAACACGAGAACACCGTCAGACTGCAGGTAACACACACACACACAAACTGTGGCTTTTTGTCTTATTAACATCAAGAGACAAAACCTGAGGCTGGTGAGGGAACACCTGTTTGTAGCTGCTGTAATGGAAGCAAGAATATGGACTTTAGTGATGTGAATAAAACACTTGGGGGTGTGAAATTTGTGGTAAAAATTGTCACACACACACACTCTCTCTCTCTCTCTGTCCGTGTTCCTCCCTCTCCATCAGGAGATCCAGAGTTTGTTGACGAACTGGCAGGGTCCTGATCTGATTGGTTACGGTGAGCTGGTTTTGGAGGGAACGTTCCGGGTCCAGAGGGTCAAGAATGAGAGAACGCTCTTCCTCTTTGACAAACTCCTCCTCATTACCAAGAAACGAGAGGAGACCTATGCCTACAAAGCACACATACTGGTAAGACGCACACTCACACTTCTGTATATTTTAGATGTAGATCTTGAATGATTGTAACTGATGTTATGTCTCTCTTTGCAGTGCTGTAATCTGATGCTGGTTGAGGTCATTCCTAAAGAGCCGCTGAGCTTCAGTGTGTTCCACTATAAGAACCCCAAACTGCAGCACACTGTGCAGGTACACACACACACACACACACACACAATGGAATGTCGTGCCTTAGGGAGGTGTTTTGATGGATGGCCCTTGAACTTTGGCCCAGTAACACCACACCCAGTACACAGGAGCCCCAACATGCCTGTGGGTGTGTGTGCGCATGCAAAAACCAACCCCAAGGTCAGCTCTGTTACAGCTGGTCTGCAGGTTGCAACTTGACAGCTTAAAAATATCATTGTGAGTGTGAACTCTGTCACATTACAAAACTGATATGAGCATGGCTTTAAATTTGTCATTCTGAAATGCTTATTACAAGTTTGTAAAAAAACATCTGGTTTTGGTTGCCTTGCTGGGTGTGTTCCATTTGCAGGTCATGGAGTTATTTTTGGGTCAGAAATCACTGATTCCTTAATTTTCAGTAATTTTATGAATTACACACAAACACACACACACAAATCTTAGATTTGTAAATGTGACCTAAACTAACGTAATTGAGTTTATAAATCTCAGTACATAGTTATATTATAGTTTATCGCACATCCCTAAGCAATAAATGAATGTTAATTTGAAAGTAAAATGCATTCTATTTTAATTTAGTTATTCGTTTTAATTAATTAAATTTTGACTTAAGTTTTTAATTAATAACTATATAAATTAGTAATTTTATTTGTCAATAATTATAACAATGATTTTTACATAATTATATTATAATTATCAATTAATTTAAACTTTTAACTTTTTAAAAAATATATATTTATGTTGTCTTAGCACTGAATTTCTTCATTCATTCCTTGTATGTCAAATATAATATATGGAGTAAGGTCACTTTTTATATTACATACTGTACATGTCCAAGATAAATTATTCTAAACAACATAATGAATGCCATTTACCTTCTGTTTGTAGGCCAAGTCTCAACAGGACAAGCGAACATGGATCCAGCACCTGAAGAGGCTCATTCTCGAGAACCATCCGGCAAAAATACCAGCCAAGGTCAGGACACACAACACACAATCGCAGTTGAAAGTAGGAAGACATTTGTAGGACTAACTAACAGCTTTATTCCTAAACTCTCAAATGTTAGCTAGCCTGAAAATAGCTCTATTTATACACACTAGCTCAGTGCTAATAACTAGCTGTCACAAAACAAATACAAATGGCTGTTATAAACACTAAGTCTGTGTATCAACAGATAGATTACAGATCAACTTCTTGAAGCTGTATGATTCTAAAAATATAGCTTGTACTTTCACAAGTATTTGATTTATTGAGAAATGTAGCAAATAAAAAGAAAGTAACTTTCTTTTAAAAGTAAGTAAAAGTCAAAACTTAAGTACAAGGACAATATAATTATACTTTGTTACTTTTTACCTCCTTTTCACCAAGATTTGATGTAATAACACATTTAACTTACCACTTTTGCTGGTATTTCAACTATATTTAACAATATAAAATTATAATTATTTTTGTCTTGTATCTGGCATTCAAAAATTGACCTACATTCAAAGTATGACAAAGTTGAGCAGTTAAAGACCTTGTGCAAGGACAGTGGCATTCAAGCAGCCCTGGGACTTAAACACATAACCTTCCAGTCATTAGTTCAGAACCTTACTGTAATTTGTCGAGAATTTGGGCAAAGGTGTCATTAACATGGTATTGGTGCAGATCTTTTCACTTCTCACTGCTCACCCAGTTGATGTGACCTGATTCCTGAAATAAATTTAGGGCTTCAAAAGAAGCTTTTCTAAATGAAGTTGTCCCCTGATGTAAATGATGTCCTCTAAAACTTAAAAAAAAAAAAGTACATCATGCCCTCAAAACCACATCACAGGGGCCAGTTTCCAGGCTACAGACTAATCTTAGCATTAGACCAATGAGTATTTTTAACAGAGAAACACTTTGACCCTGTAACTGGGAAGAAATTAAAAGTAACCGGATGTTATGCCTTTCTGCAGGCCAAACAGGCCATTCTGGAAATGGATGTGCGTAAGTATAACCTTGAATATTCCTACTATTGTAATATTTCTGTAGTTGTACCTGTATCGTTACTTATCTAGCACCAGTGCTATAGACAAACTTCAGAAAACTGACCTTCCATTGGGGTTCCTTTGGTTAAAATTGTAATTGGATGTTCATAAATTTGGATGGATTCTTTTTTTAGTGTCATGTTTGTTCACCTTGAATCCCTGTAGACCAGTGTAGCCCTGAGGGCCAGAACAGAATTAACCTGAAGGAAGGTCCTTCCCCCAGAAGAACGCGCAGGAAGACAGGTATGATTCACAGGAAGCTGAATAACCATCTTTCTTTCCATTATACTCTAAATTACTTTCATCCTTTACCTCTTTTCCCAGAACCCTTGTCCAAACTCCTCAAAAACAAACATGCAAGTAAGTAGGACTCCAAATGTGAAACATGTAAAGCTTATGAATGACCTTAATAATGGTATCTTGGCATCTGATATGTTTTTAAGGTAATTCTATGTTCTAATTTTTTTAACAGTATCCAGTCCAGATATACAGAAGGTATGTTCGTTTTTTGAAATGCACATAAAACCATATAACTCAAGCAATTGGCAAAAAGTATAATAAAATGATCGAAATGAAACAAGGAAAGTAATTAATTATCTTTTTTTCTGGATCCCTTATAGCGAAGCAGTTTTGGAGCAACCCTTCTGTCTCCTGTAGTCCATCTCGGCACCATTGGTCGATCTCGCAGCCTTGTCAGCCAATCACAAGAATCACTAGACCCTGGTGACCATGGTGACCACAGTGACCTTGACGAAGGGTTACATCCACAAGATGCTGATGACGAAGATGACAGTGGACTGGTAAGTCCTACTTTGACCTGTAACCTTCAACCCTCAAAACTGGTGAATTATTTGTAGCTTCAATATCTTAAAAAAATATAATGTTCATAAAGAGTAAATACAGCTTGTTTATAATTTACCCCCTAAGTGATCTGGACCAATTGTCTAAAAAGTAATATTCAAATTTTAAATGTGATGTTGTAGGATGATCAATGGCTTTGAAATCCCCACTCCCTTTTTTTGGAAGGTGTTACTAGAAATCTAGCCCTAATCTTGTGTAAAATTTTGTGGACATTTAGGGTTCTGTAGGTAAGCTACGTGTCCCTGGAAAGAGTAGCAGGAAAAGGCTAAATGCCCAGGTGTCAGTGGACAGCATCGACCAATGGAAGAACCACAGCCTTGACCATATTGATCTACAGGTGACATAAATGCAACCAAGAACCACACAAAATAAAAAATCGTGCTAAAAACATACTAATCTCTGGTTCTTCTTTCCTAGACAGCCAAAGAGTCTCTGCAGAAAGAGACGGTGCATGCACCCATCTTACGGGTGACCTGTCCTCCTGAAACACGGGCAGGTGATCACTTTTCCCAGTTGCTGGGCACAAGCAGTGGGCATTCTGTCCCGAACATATGGGCAGACCACAGAGTGCGTCGTGCCATGTTCCCTACTCGTCAAAAGACTGTCCAAATCGATGATGATGAAGACATTTATCAGATGTTTGTGCCCACTGAGAACAATGCATGTGGTCATGATGCAGAAAGCGATCATGACACAGTTGATGATCGTCCTGGACGACCGTGCAGCTGGCATGTTGAACAGGCACAGTCGGCACAGTTAGACCTCCCAGCCAACAGAGGTAAAGTGTTACGCAGGGCAAGTAGTGTTGGAGAACAACAAAGCGAGCGACAAAGTCCTACAAAGAGGGCTATCCTAAAAGAGGAAGTGCACAATAATACAGAGTCATCAAGTAATGAGATATCTGGATCTTCCTCAGCAGAACAGCTAACGATTGATGATATTGAGAATGTTTATGATAATATTAGCTATGAAGAACTGCAGGCTATGGGACTGATTCGGAAGGATCTGGAGGTTAATCAGTACTCTTCAGAGGTCAAACCAGTTGTACCTCCACAAATCTTAGTTTCTCCAGTTGAAATGGAGAGTTCATCTGAAAGCAACAGGTCCTCAGGCCAAGAGGGGGCACCATTTGAATCTGCCGATGTGCAGACACCAGAGGAAGAAGAAAATGTTTACGATACCATTGTGTTCCGTGAACTGCCACCTTCTGTCACTGAGACAGGAAGAGGAAATAAACAAGCAGCTCAACAGGATAATGCGCAATCACCCAAAACAGATTTGACAGTTAAACAGAGCATAGGAACTGTTTCTGATGAAAGCCCAAATCTGGATTACAGCAAAGTAGCAAATCGACCCCTTCCTGAGATTCCCACTGTTTCAGTTACTGATATGGATATACCTTTAACTTTGGATAAACCTTCTGAGCAGTCCATAGCTGATCAAGTGTCGGACCAAGTTGATGAGATCTGGAATGATCTGGAAAACTACATCCGTAATAATGAGAAGAAAGCAGACAAGCTTCCTGCTGCATTCCCTGTCAATAGACCAGAATCACCACACAAGTGTGATTCTCAGGGTAAAATTGAAAGTTCTTCAGATAAATTACACAGCTCTCCAACAAAGGCAGTCAAATCTCAGCCGAAATCACAAGAATCCCAAGACAAGACACGAAAATCACATCAGTCTCCCAGCAAAAAATGTAATTCTGGACGCAAAACTAATGACTCTCATGTCAAAACAGATGGTGCTAAGAAGGTCAGGAAAAGCACCTCATCACCCAGTTCTCCAGCCTTCCACCCCATTCCAACTTTCAAATTCCCAGTGCTTAGTGTTCCCAAACTTGTGCGAGAGCCTACATTTGAGATAGATGAGCCTGAATCCCCTCCTTCTACGCCTCCTGCTACACCTTGTGTTACACAAGTCTCGAGCGTTCTTCCACAAGTCTCGAGCGCTCTTCCACAAGTCTCGAGCGCTCTTCCACAAGTCTCGAGCGCTCTTCCACAAGTCTCGAGTGCTCTTCCACAAGTCTCGAGCCCTGTACCACAAGTCTCGACCTCTCTTCCACAAGTCTTAAGCCCTGTACCACAAGTCTCAACCTCTCTTCCACAAGTCTCGAGCCCTGCACCACAAGTCTTGACCTCTCTTCCACAAGTCTCGAGCCCTGTATCACAAGTCTCGACCTCTCTTCCACAAGTCTCGAGCCCTGCACCACAAGTCTCAATCTCTCTTCCACAAGTCTCGAGCCCTGCACCACAAGTCTCAACCTCTCTTCCACAAGTCTTGAGCCCTGCACCACAAGTCTCGACCTCTCTTCCAAAAATTTCAAGCACTGTCAGCCACACCCAAGTCTCAAGCCCTGTTACCCACGTCCAAGTCTCCAGGTCTATTCCTGAAATCCAAGTTTCCAGCCCTGAACCCCCGCCAGGCACAGTCAAGAGCATACGGAACAAACTAGCCAGGCTTAGCAGTGGAAGCTTTCGCATGGATGATGAGGACCCTCCTACACAGAAAGATCCTGAGCTACAAGCACTATTTACTGGTCTGGACCCTTCATTCCTTCCTCTGGCATCCTCTGGTCTTCTCCTGAGTGGAGACGCTGGAGACCAGCTGCTGGAATTGGGGGAAAAAGGTAGAAATAGAGTTTTCCTCATGGCCAGACAGTACAGCCAGAAGATCAAGAAGGCTAATCAGCTGTTGAAGATGAAGAGCATGGACCATGAGCCCAGCTGTGCAAGACTCAGGACCAACAAGTCAAAAGATTTAGCGGCCATTCTGGAGGAGAAGAAGCAAGGCGGAGCAGCCATAGGTGAGCTATCAGGATGTGTTTGGGTATTCATCTTGTGCTTGTGTACTTTATGTTGTGTCTTTATTAACCTTTATTTTTTTTATTTTGGTATTTATTTTATGTATTTATTAACAAACAGTTAAAGCTATAAGAATAAACTAAAATTAAAGCTTCCATCCCAGTTTGTCACTTACTTCAGTGGCATACAGTATTGTTTGCTATCTGTTTTTCCCTGAATCTCTCTCTTTTTCTCTCTCCTGCCTTCTTGGATCTTCCCAGGAGCAAGAATAGCTGAGTATTCCCAGTTGTACGAGCAGGTGATGTTTAAGGAACCTACTACTTCTACTCCAGTGCTGAAATCTTCAGCCAGTGTTTCAGGACCTCATCCATTTTCCTCACGCTCAGGATTGGCTTCCTCCCCATCCCTGCCTGAGAGCGCCTTCCCAGAGACTGACTGGTTAAACTGCACCTACAGCAATGGCGAACTTGCTGGGTTTGTATCCTGGCCTGCTGAAGTCGGAGGGTGCTCTTCAACCCCTCAGCGAAAATTGTCCTCAGCAATGTCTGTCCCTGCCTTGAAGGACATTCCGCCACCTCCAAGCACTCCATCCAATCAGCGGTGGAGTGCTTGTGTGACTTCAACCAGCAAAGACGACTCTGAACACATTTACAGCACGTTGGGGCAGCAGAGTTTTAAAACTCCACCCTATAGCCGCTGTCAGTCCTCATCCTCATTGGTTGAGCAGCAGCAAGAAAAAGAGAACAGCAGGAGTATGAATAATCTGGGACACACCAGTCATCCAGGGAGGGTGACGATTGCAGAACATGGTCTTGGGCCTCGGCAACATAGCCTACCTGAGTATCCTGCTCAAATAACCTCAGACCTTTCCCAATCATGTGACGTCACACTAAGGGACTCGCAGCAAGTGCTGGTGCTGAACAGACAGTCAAATCTGAATGCAGTCAGCGCTACACAGAACTATTTGGCCAACTTTAAAGACAACGGTGAAGATGATGATGATTATGTTGAAATTCGCTCCGAGGATGAGAGTGATGGCATGGAAAAGGGTTGTACAGCAAGTCCAAATTCAGCTCTGCACAGCTACATCTGGAATGACCCAAATGAGAGTCAGCAAGCACTCAATCAGCCCAAAATTGTCCAGTCGCTGCGAGAGAAGTTCCAGTGTCTTGGTTCCAGCAGCTTTGCATAAGACAGACATGACTACCAATGTGCACTCGATTACAAAAATAAAGGCAATTACAACTTACCACATGGAACATGTTACACAATGTAAAGCACATTTATGGATTACAGGATTATGACAACAAAATGATGACCACGCAGTTAAGTTAAATATTTCACATCACAGCTTCGGGGAATCTACACTATATGCACTATCACAAATCATGCAAATATGACACTTTGTATTTTTCATTCATATAATGACTCATGATGCACTAAACATGACTTTCCATTTTGCCTTGGGTATCATTTCAGTTAAAACATTTACTATTTAAATTCCTTTTTTTTTAAACACGGTATTAATTTTGGCTTGAACTCGCATGATTGGGCTGAGGTTCGGCTGTCAGTCTGAGAGAGTGGACTTTTAAGTGTTAAAGATTTTCCATCAGATTTGAGGTTTTATGGCTCCCTTGTCACTTAGACTTATTCCCTTATTTTTTTATTCTATAGGTGCTCCAACCTATCCATTGTCAACACTCCAGCATTGCCTTTCTCAAGCCATTACTTACCAACCAGTTTGCTAACAATTCCACTGCAAAGCTTTTAAAGTAGCATCTGAATAATTTTAATGTGTTGATCCAACTTAACCATGTGCAGATTTTATGTGAATGTAACCAGTGATACACAAACGATATAATAGTGTCCATTTGTAATTGATCAGGCTGCCTCTGCAATTGCTACATAATGAAAATTAGGTTAATATCCACTGTTACTGGTTATGTCTGCATGATCATTTGTTCTCAGAGGCCAAATATACATAAAAATACACATATATTTTACTAGGAATCAATAAGAGTCAATATATATTGTATATAAGTCATAGATATATTTTAGATAGTTTGAAAAAGGAGTCCTAGCCATGCTTGCCATTGGTTGGATAAAGGGTTGGGTTTTTTTTTCCTTGATACGTTTCCGTTTGCCTCAGATTTATACAACTACAGAGATGACTACTGCAGTAAGCAACAAAAATGTATTTAGGATTGTAAACAATAGGTCATAATTTTAGGCTAAGTTTTAATCATTACTGAGAGGGCCAGGTTAGCCACAGGTTATTTACGGGCTCACAGTAAGATCAGATGTATATTTCCTTTAGGCTTTTTGGTTTAGTAAAAAATTTTCCACACTCACTCACTCTCATTACTGTAGAACACCACACCAAATTTATCACGAGTTAAACTACATTAACAAAAAAAAAAAATCACTGGTTCATCACTTACACGTCATTTGTCACTCAGTTGACACATTTAGAATTTCAGAATATTTCAGATTTTTATTTATTTATTTGCTTTCATTACTGTTTTGTCAAGATTCCAAGTCTAGCGTAGTGATATTTATTAAATATCTACTGTTGGTAGTTTGCAGTGATTCGGTTTAAGTTGTTTACTGTGACTGTTAATTCTTTTCCCCATGAGCACTGAGCAAGAATATTGCCATATTGGAACAAATAAATGATTAAAAATCAGTTGTTATTATCAGTGTAAATGTACCAAATTAACTAAAAATATGAAGTATATTTATAAGTTCCATGTTTTTTTTTTCTCCATTTGTACATGTTGTTTCTTGTTTCACGGGGGACTGTTATCATTCGTTCATCTGGTTTGCACTTTTTTATTTTTATTTTTTAGTATTTTTTTTATTTGTTAAGGTGTAAATTTTAGGATATGTCATTACGTTGCCATAGATTTGCTCTGTCTTAATTTTAAATTAAATGTACTGTACTTTTGTTTTTATAAAACTGCCTAATTGTAACTGCTCAAGGAAACTGATGCATCAGAGGCAATAAAGAAATGTTCAGTTCAAACATGTTTGTGGTCATCATGCATTTCCATTTCTTTAAGAAAAATTTTCTTGTAAATATTTTGAGAAGCATAAAGTTTAGAGGCACTCATTTCCAGAACTGTCTGCAAAAGTAAACATTAATAGTTCAGGGTCTCCTTTGTCGTATTTTGCGCTTCATAATGCGCCAAATGTTTTAAATGGGAGACAGGTCTGGACTGCAGCAGGCCAGTTTAGCACCTG
>JAPEIY010000005.1:28160611-28174883 GCA_026122135.1 Cathorops aguadulce | reverse complement strand
GTCTGATATACTTGACAATTACTTTAGCTCAGAGCAGAGCAGGTTTTAATGTCAGTGTGTGCCTGTAAGGATTCTGACTAACAGGGTTCTCTTCTGCTCCCCAACAGCCAAGACTGAAGGCAGACCATGTGAATACAACAGCAGGATCTACCAGAATGGAGAAAGCTTCCAGCCCAACTGCAAACACCAGTGCACATGCATTGATGGAGCAGTGGGCTGCATCCCTCTCTGTCCCCAAGAGCTGTCTTTGCCAACACTAGGCTGTGCCAATCCCAGGCTGGTCAAAATTCCAGGCCAGTGCTGCGAGAAGTGGGTCTGCGATGGTGCCATGAAGCTAGAAACTTCTGACAAGCTGTTGGAAAAAGATGCAGTGTTTGATGAGACTGAAAGTGACCTCACCAACAGAAACGAATTGGTGGCCAGTGTGAAGCATGGACTCAAGTCCCTTCCTGGTAAGTGCCAAAGTTCAAGTTCAGTTTTACGCCAATGGTTTTGGAATTGGTTTGACAGTTTGAGTCTAACTTGGTTGCCTTCTGTTATTTGCAGCATTTACAGCCCAGGCTGTGTCTCACATGTTCAGCGAGCAGAAGTGCATTATCCAGACCACTCCCTGGTCTCAGTGCTCAAAGTCCTGCGGCACTGGCATCTCCACCAGAGTTACCAACAACAATGCTGAGTGCAAGCTGGTCAAGGAGAGCAGGATTTGCGAAGTCCGTCCTTGCACCCAGTCCCCTTACTCCAGCTTAAAGGTAAGACATGCCAAAGCTTCTGCATCATAAATTAACCCTCCAACAATACCTCATAATATTAACCATCAGTTTCTGTCGATAGTCAACTGACCTGAGATTGTTCTCCCCAAAACAGAAAGGAAAGAAGTGCAACAGAACCAAGAAGTCTACTCAGGCAGTGAAATTCACCTATGCAGGCTGCTCCAGCCTGAAGAAATACCGTCCTAAGTACTGCGGCTCGTGTGTGGATGGCCGCTGCTGTAGCCCACAGCAGACCCGCACAGTGCGTGTTAAGTTCCGCTGTGAGGATGGCGAAACCTTCAACAAGAACGTGATGCTGATTGAGACCTGCAAGTGCTCCTTCAACTGCCCCCATGCCAACGAGGCCTCTTACCCCTTTTACCGACTCTTCAACGACATCCACAAGTTCAGAGACTGAAAAGGGAATCCTGAGTCAGAATGACGTAACAATCAGCAGTGATGCCGGAAATGGCTAATCACAGCATGGCTGGGAACTGGGTGCAGACCCATTTTAGCCAGCCAATCTACTACCATCTCCAGATTCCCACGGAATCACAGACTTGTTAACTGAGGAGTTTGATGAAGTGCACTGTTTGCTGAGGCCTTGTCAGCGTTTTCGATGCTCGCTCCACACTGGAGCAGTAATTCAGTAGCTTCGTTTCGGAGCGACTTGTAAACTCAAGCAATTTGTAAAAATATAGTTGTTTAAATGTTAAAAACTGTTGTGTATATTTTGATTTCTAAACACAAACTATGACTCAGCTGTAGACTTGTATGTGTATATCTTCAAATAAGCATATGTGCACATACATAATTAAAAAAAAAATGCTCAACTTTGTAGACCATGGTTCTGTAATGCCCACGAGTTACACCATGTTGTGGTTTTCCGACAAATTTGTGGTAACATTCCTCCCTAATGTGGACAAATGCGTTCATATTGTTCGGCAGCTATTGAAAATCAACTCCATCAGCGAATTAGCAACAAAATGAGTTGACAAAAGTTTGAATGAATGTTTTTAATATTGTTATTAATATTATTTATCAAAAGTGTAGCTACTTTATTTGATTATTGTCATACTGGAATAAAGTGTAAAATGATCTAATTTTATATGTTCCAAATAAAAAAAGAAAAAGATTTATTTATGAAACTAAACAATGTCTCTTCATTGCTTGTTTAAGAAATGAATGAAACATCTTCTGTTTCAATAAAAGTTTATGACATACATTATCAAATAATTCAAACAAAAAACAACAACAAGTATGTGCTTGATGTGTTATATAACCGTTTATCCTGGAATGCCATAGTAATGGTTGAACTGCTTTCTTTGGAGCAGCCTCAAGTCAAGGTCTCAACTAAAGCTAATAACAAAACGATTAAAAGCCCTGGCATTAGTAAAAAGGCATGGAATCACGCCAGGAACCTTGAGTGCCTTCCCAACCAACAGGAATCTCTCTTTAGGGGAAACTATTTCCAAAGTGGGACAGCTTTTTTTTTTTTTAAACAGGAGAAAGAGGATACTTTCAGGTCTGAACACACTCACTGCATTTCAGAGTAAAGCTTTATGGTTTGAACAGACTCGAACAGAATGTCACACCTCCAAGAACAATCAAAAGGATAAGAAGCAAAACTCAGGGCAAAATTCAAACTTGAGGAGGCTCGCCTTATCTTAAGCCAACCCAATCAGTAAAAATATTTAACATGGTAACAACAGCAGCTGCATGATGAGCGCAACAATAACAACCCCATTCCACTCATGATGATTAATATTTAAATTCCAGTATCTGCCAAACCACTTGGGCTTGTAAAGACAATATCCAGTGTAAGCATGGCTGAGAGTCTTACAGAAGCTTTAAAACTTGCAAAAGCTTTGCTTCTGACTGTGGGGCAACTGGCTCCCTGTCCTCCATCCAGTCCCCCCCTTCCCCAGGGATGATATATCTACACAGAGGTTTGATCCAGGTGAAATGGAGACTGCTCAGGAATGCAGACGTGCTGATGGCCGGCAGATGGTGGAAAACATTTGGAAGACAGCTTGTTCACTTTTGAGGTTATGGGAAGACCTTGCTCTAAAAATACATCATGCCTGAGAAGCCCAGGTTGTGTTTACTAGAGGTGATGGCCAAATCTTCATCTTTGCTTACATTCCTAGATACCAAAAGCTCCTTTAAACCCTTTGACTTTAAACTAATGAAAGAGCAGACCTGGCCAGGACCCATCCTTCTGATATGAAAGCCACCAGGTCCAGTGAGAAAATAAAATTTCACAAGACAGCTGGATCCATTCTCTCACAAGAGCTCAAGACTGAAATGGAAAACACTTCAGAAGCTATTTCAGAGCTCTGAAACTTTGTACACTTCCCAGCTGTTTCCAACAGGGAGCTATGAACATACTTTATGGTTACTCTTTGTGATCTGCGCTGTGTCGTACAACAAAGCTGGAACATTGTTCAAGTTACTGATCAACAACCCAAGCTTCTGTTTCTCACTAATCACCACCACCATGTGGACCTTGATACGAAGATGGGCTGTTCAAGAGACTCTCGTACACCCCTCGGCCACTGTTGAAACAGTGTTTACGTGACCAAGATGCTTCAGGTTTGTTAAACACGACGTAATGCTTTGGGTCCGACTTCCGACAGGGAGGGGGAAAAGAGGCCATTACGGCATCCTTGGAAGGCGTTTGGCTCTGATGTCAGTGCTTTTACAACTCCTTGGTTCAAAACAGCAGCATTACTTTCACTGTTATTTATTGCGAGACCAGCAGGAGGAGGAGGAGGAGAATGATGAGGCCTGCTCTTCCTCTTTTCAACAGCCACTTCAGGCATCAACACCCAAAGCTTTGCCACTTTGTCATGTAAGATCGTCCCCTGCTGGCAGCACTGAAAAGTGCACACTGGGATCCTTTAATTAATGCACACTTTGGCTTGGTTTTCACAAGCATTATGACAGTCTTGCATTTTTTTTTTTTAACTGTAGGCTATTACTAAGCAACTTTGTCACCAGTTTTAGATTCCATCCTTCTGTCAGAGAAACAAATTATATTTTTGCTACTTGAGAACATGGACATCAGTTTAGCATAGTGTACGATACCCAAAATAATTTATTTAAAGACTACCAGAGGACATCACATTGACTAGAAGAGTTTCTATCGGTTTGAGAACAGTGAGAATCATGGCACGACAAACATACTGTATGCCATGCTGATTTGATTATAAGTAATCTGATTTAAATGACCTGGAGGTGCAATATATCACTAGGTGTGAGGTAACTGGGTGTGTATCAGTGAGAATAAAGAAGGGGCTGCCAAATGTTCAGTAGTTATGTAACTGAGCCAACACAAAGTGACCTGGAGATGCAAGTAATGAGCCTCTGTGCAATATCCTGGCTCCAGGTCCAGTCTTATATAAGCGGAAGTTTCGAGTTCAACGTAAGAAGCAGCCACCTCAACTCAACATGATGGATGCCAGCTTTAACTATCCAGGCCTGCTGGCAGCGTCAACCCAAGTCATTGTCCAAATGGCTGCTAACTAAGGGTGTGGAAGAGGCCCAAGCTGAGATGGTAGGAGGCAACATCTTCACTGCCAAAATGATGCACTCTTTTGCTAAATGGGACATACCAGCATGAAAGCATGATGTGGTGAGGTTAAATCTGCTTATGCTTGATGTACCTAAGGTTCATTCTGACCTGGAAAACATCTGAAGTTTCCTGGCATAAATTTTCAGATGCTTTAAGCTGAATACGGATGTAGAATTGTATTTTCCTTCCAAAATATTAAGTTATGGTACTGAGTGTCCAGAAGCAAATAGCATTAAAAATCCAGTACAGCCCTGACAAATTGGTTAATAACCATCCGATTTTATTTTTGAGGTGGGAAATATGCAGTAGTGAGTGTTTATTGGACAGAAATGCAAAAATACACCCCTGAGCACAGGACGAGACATTAACATGTTCCACGGTTTCCAAGAAATGACAAACTATGTATTAAAAATGAGATATATTCATTCATCTATCTTCACTCAGTGCTTTATCCTGATCAGGGTGGTGGTGGATCCGGAGCCTACTCCAGGAACACTGGGTACAAGGTAGGAATATATCCTGGTACGAACATATTCACACCTAGGAAACAATTTAGCTGAGCCTTATCCACCTACCGGCATGTTTTGACCCAGGAGAAAATCCCCATGAACACACGACATGAGAAACTATACAGTGACAGAACACACGAAAGAACTTTGGCTATACTTTTGTTTGAAACACTAAACAAATAATGCAATTCCTCATACTTAACTCACTTCAATACAGGCACGGTACGAGTCACGTAATTCACAATTCGATTTTCCTACGATTGTTTTACTTGTTTCAAAAAATAAACAAAAATTCAATGAAAAATTTTACCACCACCACAAAAATTTTTATATATATATTTTTTTTCCCTCTTGTTTAACAACTTAAATATTCCTTTTGTTAAATTAAAAAGGAAAAAACTTGCTTCAATTTCTTAACCAACAGTAATTATTTATCCAAATTTAAGCTTGGAATAAAATTGTCTATTAACTAAAACGTTCCTTTTATTCAAAAAAGTGTTAACAGGCCTTTCCTTGATAAACTTTTAGAAAACATTTGTACTATCTACAATTTCTTCTCTTCTTTTTAGCTTTCAGCAGTTTCTTGTTAAATCTATTTGTACAATTATATAACATCTCTTTCCTAGCTTAGAGCTACTTTTTTGTGCCTTTTCACAGTATTCGTGCTGTGTTACTTCTGCCTAAAGTAGAGTCATGTGTAGGTATATAGCACAATTACAGCAAGGGAAAAACTACACAGCTTGATCATTACAACTAATTTTTCATTTCATAGATTCAAAGAGTCGTAAATTTGTATGGCAATTTATTTTTACATGATACATTATTACATGCCTAACTCAAAATACTACAGTTTAGATTTCACAGACACTAACTTAACTGGGTTTGTATATATGTATTTTTATAACATTTAGATTTTTTTTTTAGTATTCCTTTTATCACAATAAAATATCTACAATTTCTGCATCATTGCAAACAATCGCCTTCCTCCAACATGTTTACTGAGATTTGAATAACTCCTACAGGACCATGCAAGTTCAATCTAATTTGGTCTCTAATGATGCTATAGAGCAGGCAGAACATCTTTCAGCAGATTTAAGGCCTTCTCAGTTTTATGACAAGGTCAATCACTGATCTGGTTCCCAGATGATGGCGTTGCTTGGGAAATAAACAAGCATATGAGAAAGAAGGAATGTGTTTCAAATGTCTCCTTTTTAAACAAGCCAAACTGTTTGCTGTTTAAAAATTTACCGTCATTTAACTCACCACAAGCATCTCCAATAGAATCCGCAAAATTAGGAAATAAATTGCGAAATATTACATCAGATCTTCCCAGAAAGACCTTGACGACTTGTTCTTTTTAACAGCAATGCTGACACCCACACAAATATGGGCAAAAGATGTTTGCTATTCCACTGGAAAACACTAACACAAAACACGCTCAATTTAGTGTGCCAAACAAATCTTTCAAAACTTACACCGTGGATCCCAAATCATTTTGCACATCATGCCCATCAATCATGTCTGTGTTTGCTAACCAGAACTCTTAGATGTGGTTCGCTGATTGGATGCCTAAGAGCAAAACAAGACGAAAAGAACAATAAATCATGGCTAGCCAGGTGGTACACATGCACACACACTTCTCCAAAGTGATGCAACATGTTTGTATACGTGGTCCATGCATGCTAAAGGGAACATTTGGGAAAAATCTGGTAAATCATGCAAAATGTTAATTTCCCTTTCATTTCTTGTGCACCAGATGGTGCGTAGAGTCAACCATGTTAGTAAGTGCTCTCCAGTATACTCTGTTCTGTGCAAGAATTTTTGCATCAGTGAGGGACACATCACACTGCTCTAGAAGCCTGGAAACTGTCTCTACCCATCACATATGTGTTTTATTTCAGGGGTCTAAGATTCGGTGATCAGGGACAGGCTTCGGTCTGTATCCATGTAGAGCAGTCAGTTTCTTTCTTCTGGTTGGTTTCATAACTGGATTGTGTTTGCCATGCTGGACAGTTACTCCCGGCGACGGCTAGAAGGCTGATGGGGCTGCCAACTTATGGTATGCCAACATACCAGGAATTAAAGTTTCAGAGTTTCCTTGTCCTAGCCTTTGCCTAAAGAGGCCCGACCTACAAGGTGGCAAGTGATCGGACTGGTAAGTGCCAGAGTAAGTCCACACGCCGGTGGCTCACAAACACTACCTCTGGGATGTCAACCTGCTCCGAGATCCATCACAGTCTAACGGACACTGAAAGGTGACAGTATCCGTGTTGCACCAGATGTGGAGGCACTGTGAAAGAGTCTTTACCTATAGAACCATAAAACCACCAGGAAAGGACTTACGCACTCGGCCCTTCTTTTCACTCCAGACGGAGCTAGATGGTGGTTGTAGCTGGAAGCGTGAAAGACGAAGCAGACTAACACTACACTACAACACAGCATCTTTTCTTTAGGCAATTTTATTTAATTTTGCTCTCAGAAATGTCCTGGATAATTAAAAAAAATTCTCTATTAAATTACAACTGTTAGCTTGCCCTCTGCTGTGAAGCCATATAGGAGTTGGCTAACAATTAAGGAAAAGTTTGGAAAAAAAAAAAAGAAGACTATCTGAGATTTCATGACTGCAAAGCTAACTCGGACCCATCAGCTTTCTAGTTTGCATGTACGTTGCACCCACAACATGAAACGAGTGCTCTGAGAGCACAATATGCCCCGGTACAATATACCGCAAATTAAATTGCAATATGCGTATTACTGTCCTATAACAAAGCCTTTTGCCAAGTTTCATGAAACTCCTCCAAAAATTGTGAGAGGAGTTGATTTCAGAAGAAGGTGATGACCCTTTCTGGGACAGACTTCGCCACAACATAATTCCCCTTCGGACCTCCTGGCCAGCAGGGGATAAAAAGTGAAAACTACTGAACTGACCCATACTGGGATATGTGGAAGTAAAATGGTCACATGGAAGGCATTTTATTCCAGCAAATCAAAATGCTTTACTCCCAGTACCCTGTATCTGTAATTTATTTGCAATGCCAGGTGGCTTATAGAAAGAGGCAGCATGCTGCCCAACAAACATGAACAAGTTCAAAGTGCTATGTAGTAAGAGTGGATCACAGTAGACCACCATCCAAAAAGGTCAGACAAGTGTAGCATTCTGGCCAAGAGAGGACAGTGGCAGAATGCTGTATAATAAGCATGACCCAAAGCCAGGGGCTGCTCAAAGAAGAGTGGACCAACATAGACTGGTAGTGTCTGATAGGACTGTACGAACCAGTTTGAACCCAGGCTGAATTCTGCTCAGTAAAACTGGACATAAACCAAGGTGCTGCTCAATAAGATTGGAGAACGATCGAATGGATAATGGCAGCAAGATGTCAAAGAAGTGTACACCAAAACACTGCACTGTACAATAAGACTGGACAAAGCAGAGGTGCTGTAGAAAAAGACTGCACCCAAGCTGAATTCTGTCCAATAAAATTGGGTCAGAGTTTGAGTCTTACTGGACAGAACCCATCAAGAAAAATGGCTGTCCAATAAGAGTGGACTAGGGCAAAGCATAGCCGGATAAAAGTGGCTGAGGGAAGCAGTTCACTACACGCCAATACAGGGGCAGTCCAAGAAGAGTGGACTAGGGCACAATGTTGTCCAATTTCAATAAGACTGGACCAAGACGGTGTACTAGCCAATAAACATGGGTCAAGGGCAGAATGTTGTACAGGAAGAGCTGAGGAACCAAGAGTACTCTGGATTAAGAGCATTTATAGTTAATTGCCATCCATTTGAAGTGGATCTGGACCATAAGTGAGAATAGTCCAACAGAAGAGGACCACTAATTTCTAGAGCACATGAAACACAAACTGGGAATTTAACTTGGCTAAAAACGTGCACAGCCCGGTTGCTATCGGCTTGTCCAGCCAGAAACCTGGGGTTTGTTAACTTAAAGCTAAAACTCTGGCATGAGAAGAACATTGGCGCTGTGGAAGAGAGGATTTGGTGGGAAGATGAGTGGAAGGAAATGATCAGGCTTAATGCTAACGCTCCCAGCCCATAATGCTACATGGAACACAGCCACTCAAAATCGTAATGCGAGATTGAGTTCTGCTGCTAAGCTTTTGGCAACATGGTAGCTGCTTCATTAAAATCCAATCAAGCTCAGCGTGAGCCTCAAACATGACGTACACACATTTAGAGCTTTAAAGCCCCAGTCGTTTCTCATGCCTGCTGTTAGAAAAGCCTGAGCCAAATTCTGGAGCAGCTATGGAGCTCTTGGACAATCCCTAGCTTGGATTTGAAGGTTTCATTAAATCTTTCAGTTTTAAAAAGTTGAGGCTCTTTGCAATAGTTTTACCTACATGAAAATAAATATTAAAAAAAAAGAAAAATCACAGGACAAACCTGCTCAAAGAAAAACAGGTCAGGAAGTGAGAGAGACAAATTACTTCGAGGCCTCTCAAGTAAACGAACAGACAGACAAGACAGACAGACGCACACAGCGACAGGTCATGTTTTCTCACCACAGTAAAGGGAAGCACAGCGGTGAGCCATGAGGTCATCGGCTCCTGTCCCAGCGGGAGGCTGGAAAACGTACCATCACTTTAGCATATCAAAGTCTGAAAGACTAAAACTACAGTGAACACATGCCTACAGGTGTTAAGAGGGGAAAAAAAAAAAAACCCAAAAAAACCCACACACCACAGCAGGGGCTCAGAGCAATTCCATCACACAATCCAGAAGAAATGTCTGTAGCAGTAATTACAGCTTGTAAACTGTACACATATACGCACTTCACTAGGGAGGTGAAGCAATAGTGGTACACAGATTGTACTTTTACTTAAAAAAATAATAATTCCAAACACACACACACACACACACACACACACACACACACGAGTTGCTAGCTCAGGTAAGTGAGCCCGTCTTTTTTTTTATTTATTACAATATCACAGAAAATGACAGTTAACTGTACACATTTACTTAAAAAAATGCTTTTTATTACTTATGTATACCTTTTACATGCGTTTACAGTACTCGGAAAATCCTGGTCCTGCTTTTTGGCTGGCAGGGGTTTTATTTTTTTCCTCCACCAGGAAACCTCTTAAACGCCACTGTTGAATTCTCAACTCTGATTGGACAGAAAGAGTTGATTCATTTTCTACAAACGGTGGCTCAGACAGCCGTTCTGACTTCAAGGCAAATCATGGGTTTATATTAACGTACTTGTCCTAATGTGTTATCGTTTCTACAGTAACAGCTCTTTCACAGGCACTTGTACAGCAGATGCTCTACACACAGTTTTTAATGTGTTTGTGATCATTAACATGGTGACATCGTCTGTAAGATGTTTAACGTTTATGGAATGATTCTCCAGTGTCAGAGCTTGTTAACAGTCCGAGCCAAGTTTTCTGACTTTACACTTTCATTTTTTTCCTTATTAACTTTGGAGAGAAGGAGGAGAAAGAGGATGGTGATGAAATGTCTGTTTATAGCTGCTATGACACAAGCGAGAATACATTTCATAGACGTTCCATAACAGTTGCTATCAACAGATTATTGCTGTGACAGAAGAGGATTAAAAGCTTATTACAGTCACATTTTGCTCATCAATGATGTCAATTTTCAACACAGGCTCATGCTTTCATATTCCACCTTCAAAATTACCATCAGGAAGGGGAAGAGGAACATCATCCGTTTCCATGGAGTCACCATCATGGCAAGAAGGAAGACACACTGCAGTCTGGACAGTGGGGCTATAAAGGTGACCAAGATGACTTTCAACATCCTCATGAATGGTGGTGTTTGAAGGAGGAGGAAGACGACACAGAGTCTACTGTGTTTTCGATAGCATCATCATTTAGAGGATGTGGAGGGTCGTTGAATTTCTTTTATTAGACTGTGATTACACTGATTGATTTGATGTACCAACCTCATCATCGTGATTATCATTATTTTGAGAATGTGGAGAGTCATTCAATTTCTTGGTGAGTTTTTCATTAGATTTTGAGTGATGTGATGTGTCAAGCTCATCATTGTGATCACTTAGAGGATGTGGAGGGTCATCCAATTTTTTTGGTTAGATTCTGGTTACGTTAATTGATTTGGTGTGCCAACTTCTTCATCATGATCATTTTGAGGATGTGGAGGGTCATCCAATTCCATGGGTAGATCTTCATTAGATTTTGACTGATTTGACGTGCCAACCTCATCACCGTGATCATCATCAATAGGATGTGGAGGTGAAGGGTCGTCCAATTTCATGGTTAGAGTCTCAGAGTTTGATTGATTTGACGTGCCAACCTCATCACCATGATAATCATTATCATTTAGAGGATGCGGCGGTGAAGGGTTTTCCAATTTCATGGGTAGATTTTGGTTACAATTTGACATGTCGACCTCATCATGATCATTTTGAGGATGTGGAGGGTCATCCAATTACATGGGTAGGTCTTCATTAGATTTTGACTGATTTGACATGCCAACCTCCTCCTCCTCATTTATGGGAGATGAAGGGTCATCCAATTTTTTGGTTAGATTTTCATTAGATTTTGCATGATTTGACATGCCAACCTCATGATCACCATTGTTTAGAGGCTGTGGAGGGTCATCCAATTTCCTAGTTAAATTTTGGTTACAATTTGATTGATCTGATGTGCCAACCTCCTCATCATCAATAGGATGTGTAGGGTCATCCAATTTCATGGTTAGATTCTCATTAAATTTTGAGTGCTGTGATAGCCTCATTATCGTGGTCATCATTTAGAGGATGTGCAGGTGAAGGGTTGTCCAATTTCTTAGTTAGATATTCATTAGATTATGAGTGATCTGACATGCCAACCTCATCATTGTAATCAGCATTGTTTATAGACTGTGGAGGTTGAGGGTCGTCCAATTTCCTAGTTAGAGTTTGGTTACAATTTGATTGATTTGACATGCCAACTTCATCATCAACAATACCGTGTGAAGGTGAAGGGTCGTCCAATTTCTTAGTTAGATTTTCATTAGATTTTGAGTGATCTGACGTGCCAGTCTCATCATGATCACCATTGTCTAGAGGGTGTGGAGGGTCGTCCAATTTTATGGTTGGATTTTGGTTACAATTTGATAGATTTGACATGTCGACCTCACCATGATGATCATTTTGAGGATGTGGAAGGTCATCCAATTCCATAGGTAGATCTTCATTACATTTTGACTGATTTGACGTGCCAACCTCATCACTGTGACCATTTATAGGATGTGAAGGGTCATCCAAATTCTTGGTTAAATTTTCACTAGATTTTGACCGATTTGACGTGCTGGCCTCATCATTATCATTTATAGGATGTGGAGGGTCGTCCAATTTCTTGGTTAGATTTTGGTTAAATGTTGACTGATTTGACGTGCCAAGCTCATCATCATGATAATCATTTAGAGGATGTGGAGGTGCAGAGTCGTCCAATTTCATGGTTAGATTCTCATCAGATTTTGACTGATTTGATGTGCCGACCTAATCATTGTGATCATCATTTAGAGGATGTGGAGGGTCGTCCAATTTCTTGGTTAGATTCTGGTTACATGTTGATTGATTTGACGTGCCAACTTCATCATCATGATCATTCAGAGGATATGGGGGTGGAGTGTCGTCCAATGTTTTGGTTAGATTTTCATTCGTTTTTGATTGATTTGGAGTGCCAACCTCATCGTCATCACTATCATCGTCATCAGAGATTGCATGACTGACATTCCTGGTAGCATTTTGATCATCCTCCTTCACATTATCCTTCTCATCCTCACTTAGGATCTCTCCTTCCTCCAGATCCGAATGTGCTGCTGTCTCCTTTTCTGTTCTAGCTTTGTGGCTCTCTGGAGCTCCCAGAGTTTCCGAAGAGGAAGGAGGACAGGACAAGAGGATGCTTCTGTCTGAAACACAAATCAGATTTCAGGTCGACAATGAGACCAAGAGGATATCAGGGTTTGTTTCTCACTGTACATTATTAACAAAAACACCCAGATCAAAATCTAAGCACAGAAAACACGGAGCCATTGATCAAGAAGGGATGAGTGATAGAATTGCTCATTTTGTGCGTTTATTTTATCAAATCTACAGAACACATGGCATTTCTGCAGCACTACAGCTCTGTGCTTTGGCTCCGCTCACATCTATAAAATGCGAACATGCAGCATGAATCGATTCAGAGTCAACCTCACAGTACTACTTCTTCCTCTACCTCTTATGTGAAGAACAGTGCGTAGTGTTATCTCCCTGCACAGCGTACGGTCCTCGCTGACAAAGCTTTTGCTAATGGAGATATTAACAGCTTAATACAGCCACCGAATTACGCAAGTCTTTTTTCCAGTCAGGAATAAGGCCTGGATTGTGTCAGTCACTGAAAGGAAGCATGTGTTTGGACGATGACACTTTTTAGCCCGTCGGCGGTGCCAGGATTCGTCTCCTGAGAGCGGAGGGAGTGTGTTTAGTTGACATTTCAATGAGTAAGTGGGGATGAAAGACAGGACAAACGCTGGCTGAACACACATGAGCAGAACAAGTCAGGCCCGGGGTTGAGCTTTACCTGGGATGCAAGCGTGGTATTCCTCCCAATGCCCTTTTACAACCACATGGAGCTCTGGGTACTCCACCACCGTTTTGAACATCAGGTTCTCTCGGAGACTTTTCTTCAAATCCAGCTCATGGTACCTGCAAAAACAAACCAACACAGAAGAATGATTTCAGATTCAAACTCAAGTCTCGCTTCTCAGCTGTTGTACTGCTTCTGGTCAATCAATTCAGCTTCTCTTTATTTTCCTTTATAATTTGCTCAGTGCTGGTCCCCAAATCAGCAACTGAAATTTCCCACTTATTTATGAATCTCGCTACTGGATTGTGATTGGTCAGAAGGTGTTGAGTAATTTTCTCTATTATATGGTACAAGCTACTTCAGGTAAAATTGTGCGCTCCGACTGGATCCTTGTCAAGCAGAATTTTCCTGTAATGTCAGTGGGCGAATACGGACTTTCAATGTTGCAAAAAAAAAATAAAAATAGAAATAAAAAAAACAGCCAAAACACAAACAAGAGTCACGGAGTTATTCAAGAAATGAGCAATGAAGAGCATTCAGAAACCGCTAACCAAAATTCAGTTTTGAAACCACTAGCTGTTTATTCTGCATACGTGACTCAACTATACTACAAACATGAAATGACTGAAAACAGCGTCTCGCCTCATTATAATGACATTCTATTTTTATCTTAGAAATAAAAAGGCTATACAATAAACTCCTTGTTAAATCACGTTTGCTCGGTCTTTACGGGAAAATATTAGACCAAGGCCTTTTTTTATTATATATATATAAAAAAAAAATGTCCCTCACCTACAGCTCAGTTTGTACTGTCAAGACAAGTATGAAAATACTGAAAAGTATGATCCAACGGTGAATTAACTTATGGTTAATTCACCG
>JAPEIY010000005.1:27868900-27879913 GCA_026122135.1 Cathorops aguadulce | reverse complement strand
TGATTTCCTGCATTCTGGTGGATTTTGGGGTGGCCTTTTGGAGATGAACAATACCTGAATTCACTCAGATTCATAGCGGACACTCTGACTTGGGGACTTAGCTGTCCCCAACCCATAAACTATAACTACAACGTGTCATATATTAAGCTTCTTACTGATTGAATCTGGACACCAAGAGTATTCTTTACTCTTATCAGACAAGGGTATAACTTTTGTGTAGTCTAATGTAAAATATATCTTATATTTTAGTTTCTTGGGGCACTCTGCCTCTGCCATGACGCTCCTGCTCCTATGCGCTGACTGACTGAATCATTGTTAGAGAAGGCATCCCAAGTCTCCCAGAAGTTCCAGGAGTCTCCCACATATTGATAGCGGCTCCCTGATGCCCTCAAATTACATACAATCTCACGGAATCTAGAGCAAGCTTCATCTTGAACTGACCAGGTGCAAACTTGTGTACGTCACAATAGCAGGCCTGTGGTGTGGTGTCAGACTATTGAGTAGGGTAGAGTGCGGTTTGGGATGTAGCCAATTTCACAACATGTATTTCCGGTTTAAGGAACAAAAAACAAACAATCCCAAGTGTATGCACATGCCCTCTGGTGGTTCATATGTGTGTGCACGCGCTTGCAATGTGGCGGCGACGGCACGTGAGGCATGTTTTCTCTCGCCTCTGCGTGTGCTGTTTGGCCAAAGCAGTGGAGAGGAAAAGAGATGAACTGGCCGCCATCTTCCGCGCGCTTCTCCCTCTAATGATGATTCAATCAGTCAGTGCATAGGAGCAGGAGCGTCATCGCAGAGTCAGAGTGCCCCAAGAAATTAAAATATAAGACACATTTCACACCAGACTACACAAAAGTGTACCCTTGTCTGATAAGAGTAAGGAATACTCTGGATGTCCAGATTCAATCAGTAAGGAGCTTAATATATGAGACGTTGTAGTTATCATAGTTTATGGGTTGGGGGCAGATAAGTCCCCAAGTCAGGGTGTCAGCTATGAATCTGAGTGAACTGAGTGAATTCAGGTATTGTTCATCTCCAAAAGGCCACCCCAAAATCCACCAGAATGCAGGAAATCACATCAACCAAATACAAAATTTTCTGGGGGAGTACCCCCATACACCCCACCAATGTATTTGCCCCCCCCCCCAAAAAAAAAAAAAATCCCCGAGGGGGGAGGGGGGAGACCTCCCTGAAATGAATTTTGTCAGGTTGGGATGTCTGAAGATATGACAACATGTCTGGGAAATTTTTTTTTTTATTCATTCTATCATTGTACCATGGACAGGATTGTCAATGAGTGTAATATGCAGGAACAAGTCAGTTTAGTGGTCCCACTGACCAGATGAAGCAAATACTGTAGGTGAGCAAACTTTGTTCAAACATTTTAACATTAACAATATTCATTATTTGGAATAATAACATTAGATTTCTTTTTTTTTGTGTGTTATTAGCTATCATTAGCTAACAATATTGAATTTGTAACACTTGTATAATCCAAAAGATGTAGCCTAATTGTATGCTAGCTATGACTTTCATAGCTTGCCAAACAACAAACAATGTTGCTTACATGCATATACAGATATGGAGAGTCTTATTATGTAATTTTCTAAGGATTAAGGATTGTATTTTGGCAGTTGTGCCACTCCAGTAAAGTTATTGGGCAAAATCCTGCTACTCAACTATAAAAGGTCTACCTCTCTGGCTAGCAAGCTAATAAATCTCCAAAGGCCAATTTGGAATATCACTTGATCCAAATGATCTGCTTAGAAATTTCAGAGTATTCTCTGCACATATCAGCTGTCCTTCCCGACTGGCTGTCTTTCAGTTTCTCTTGAGGTGAAAAAGAAAGACACTTGGACAAGACTGTCTTGCTTCTTAAATCACCATTGATAGCTGCCAAACATTTCTATTCATTTCTTCCCCTGATTCACTCAGGGAAGCTCTTAGAAATTCAGCCAAGTGCTCAAAGCTCTCCAAGAACCTCTTAAAAGAAAATAAATTAGTTTGAATATTTATGTTTCATTGTTTGGCTCATTTTTCATGCAGAACTTTGCTTCTGCTTGCCTTGGGAATTTTTTTTAAATGCCACTCTGAATTGCATACACAAACACATGAGCTATTAAATAATGACTGAGACACTCACCGGAGGGCCTGGATCCCCTTTGAGACCGTCAAAACCATCATAGTTCAAAAAATAGTCTCCATCCTCAAATCCATACTCGTATCCATATACCCCTGAGTCATATGTCTGTTCTTCGCCATATTCCTCAGTCTGTTCCATTTGGTTGTTGTACCCTTGCTGTCTGTATAAGGTTGCACTGTTTGGCTTCATTTGAGGCTCTGAGAGATTTTGGGAGCCATTGCCATTACTCAGCTTGTTTTTCCTGTGGTGAGAGATCAGGTTTGGAGTGGCCCGAGTGGCACGAGGTCTTCCCAGTAGCCACTGATCCTCTGTGTTGTTCTCCTCATAGGGTCTACCTTCACTTGGAGGGGTGCTCGTAGTAGTCCTTAGAGTAAGATCTGGGGATTGCGTTGACCTGAAGGGGCTCGGAGATGGACCAGCAGTTCTAGTGGTACTTGATCTCAGTGCATTCCAAAAGGAGGCAGTTGTAGGGTTAATTTTGCCTATAGCGTTCCTGAGTGTGGACTTGGCTGGGTTTTGTGTGTGTGTGCCAGAGGGAGTAGCAGAGGATATAGGGGACATTAGGAAGGACGATGTGGAAGGGAATGGAGATCGGAAAGTGTCTGCCAATCTGCAGGTTTTTTTAACATAGTTACAGTAATGTGCTGCAACCTGTGCTGATGGATATATCTCCAGCTGGCACAGAGAGCCTTCAAACTGTGCTGCTCTGGAGCTCATCCTTCCGATGGCCACCCAGCCGTTTGAGACCATCATTCGTGGCCTGGTCAGTGTCTCCTCACTATAGTGTAGCTCCCCACATCGGGCAAAGAATGACACAGAGCGTGGATGCACTGCCACTGCAAATGAGTGCCACCGTCCATCCTGTGCTTCATAGCTGAAGTACACGGATGCTTTGTCACCAGTGTACACCACCACCCGATTGGGCAGAAGCTGCAGACCAAACTGGAGCCGGTCCATTCCGTCCCGAACGCTGAACAGGAAGGCATTGGTAGCACGCTTGGAGTTGAGGCTTACGATCAGGGAAAACTCCTTCTCCATGCCTGCGGGAAGGACACTTGCTACAGGGGCTTCAATCATGGCATCATGGTCCAGAGTCACCCCAACACCAGGGGGAAGGATAGAGAGAGATGGGAGGGAAGAAATAAGGGGGGGTGAGGTCATCATCCAAGAGGAGTGGGTCATGTCTCTGTGGCTGGACAGGCCCAGCTGGAGAATAAGATCTACACCTACAAAAAGACAAAAAAAAAAAGACAATGAAAGAGTGATTTAGGCCCAGGCATGTATTTGATCTTTGCACACTGAACCAATTACAGGGATGTAACTGTACTAGAAGCATTTTGTCCATAGCATAAATAACCCCTAGCCATTTTATGCCCATGATTTCCTTCAGTATGCTTCAATATCTGCTGTGCTGATATCGGTTTATCCCCAAGGCCTTGCACAAAGTCATCAGGAGCAGCTGTGGTCCAGATGAAGGGATGACAAAGTGGAGCAGAAGGGCAAGTCCTCAGAGTCGGGCTGAAAAGTTACTTCAAGAACTGTTTTCACAAAGATCTCAAGTTCTATTCCATACTTATTCAGTTCCCACAAATTTCTAGTTGGACAAGCTCATAGGACAAAGTCTAGTACTTCATTCTCACTTCAACTCCAAACATTTTCCCATGTGCAGACAAGCCTAGGAATGTTATGGCAATTTGTAAGGCCAGTGTGAGCTACAGGATAGATCAACTACTGGCTTAAAAGACACGAGAAGCTGTTGAAAGTCTAGAACTTCATTTGTGAACCATTAAATATTAAAGCAATGTTTTAAGTTCTATATATAAAAACATGCAATAGGCAATTTTTATATATATGGCATCAGACTACAGCAGGTTTGAATTAGTGAAGCAGAGAACACAAAGAAGATTCAAGATTCATGATTCCCTGTTTTCCAATGTAGCCTAATTAAAGATCTGTGAACATCTGAAACACAAATGACACTATGTGCTTATATGAAAATCAGGAAATGAATGCCATTTCATAATACAATGGAATCCTGGACATCACATCACATCTTAGCCTTACTCATAATCCGTGAACTAAAATCATGGATCCAAGATCTATCCAGGATATAATAATAATAAAAAAAGAAACAGAGGGCACTGGGTGCTTTCTTTAAGAGTGAGTCAGAATTTTGTCCTATGTTTCTTTTTCTAAAACAGTATGTATTCTCTCTCAGAAAAGGAAAGAACACAGGGATCGAGGGGAAAGAGCTATTTGAGAAAACCAATGTCTGTATTTGTAATGAAAATGCCTTGCCCTGCTGCTGGACCGCCATGATCCTTGCTCTGACATGCTCAAGCTGTTCCAAAGCTCCTGTTTCCTGCCTGCTACAGAAATACAGTGTGACCTGGTCCACTGCTCTCACACCTACACCTCAACCCAGATTTATTAAACATTTCAAAGGAATTGTATAGATCACAGATTAGGTCTTTCCTTCAGCACAGGGATTAATTTAATCATTCTCAAGCTTGTAAATCTGACCTCCAACCTAGTAATCCCAACAATGTCTGTGCTGGTTTTTTTGTTCTCCAGGTAATGGTGGTGTCTAGTGCAACAAAGTGAATGGTAGATAGATACCAGTGACTCTCCTGATTCGAAGTTGAACTGATTAAGCTTCTCAGTTGAGTGGAAAATATCTTTATACTGCATTATAACACCATAGACATGACTACTACGAGACGCTGATCTGAGACATGACTACTACGAGCGCTGATCTGAGAAGTTGAAGATGTTATTGAAATGCTAACAACACCGCTTGCACTTGTATATGTACGATCCATTCCTGACCCCTTTCTGTGGCTCTGATCAGTTTAAAAGCACACAACAAATTCTACTGCCTACTGAAGACACTGTTCCTGCTTGTTGCAAATTTAGAGAAAAGAGCCTTTTACAAGAAGTTTGTACATTACAGTATTACAGTTTAGTAATAATACCAGCAGGTTTTCCTGGTTTTCCTATCCCCGCAGGATCACTGGTTTTCCTGTCTCAGCAGTATCACTGTTTTTCCCATCCCCGTAGGATCAATGGTTTTCCAGTCCCAGCAGGATCACTGGTTTTCTCATCCTAGCTGGATCACTGGATTTCCCATCCAAGCTGGATTACTGGGATTCCTGTCCCAGTAGGATCACTAGTCTTCTTGTCTGAGTAGGAATACTAGTTTTCCCATCCCAGCAGGATCACTGGTCTTTTCATCCCAGCAGGATCACTGGGTTTCCCATCCCAGCAGGATCACTGGTTTTCCTATGGTTTAGACCCTGAGCAGACCTCAGTGAATCCTGGTGTCTACTGAAGGTAATGGACCAAAGATCACCAGAGGCATAAAACATTGGCATGAAATTATCTTTCCAGTGGATCATTTTATTTTGGATTCTACAGCATGTAGTCCACATTTCCAGAACACATGGCATTTCTGTAGTGCTGTCCTTTGGCTCAGTTTATCAGCTCAAAAAAAAAGCTACAACCCAAAATGTTTGATTCACTTCCTTGCAGCTGAAACAAATCACTTTCCATTTAAACTAGTGTTTAAATGGAAGCGGACCAAGATCACCACCCTCAGACGTCCTCAGACATGCCCAATTGTGATAAAATTGATCGCTGTGCCTGCATAAAGAAGTACACCAAAGAGAAGAACACACCAGGGCTTCATTCAAACAGAAATAAACACTGTAGCCTGTGAAAGCCCCTTGAGAAAAAGGTTACATTTATAACTCTGAAGGCTGGCTACCTTACTTGTTGCTTAAAAGTCCATGCAGAAGCTAACAACTGAAAAGTTGGAACTACTTCTGAACTATGAACTTTTTAAAGAACACTTGAAGAACGCAATGTTTGTCTCTTTCAGATCTTACCAAGAATGCTATTTATTACATTATTAGAGGAACTCCATCCACTTCCTGAGTAACATTCCTTCAGAAAACTCTTAAAACCATCCAACACTCATTTCAAACCTTTGGCTCCACTCAGACATCAAAGCATCACAGCTCACATCCAAGGTAGGTTCCGCATGGCCAACCCTGCGAACTTTGACCTCAGGTATAGGTCGTTCAGGTATAGATCATATACTGTAGCTGTAGCTCCAAATACATGGACGGCATTAAAGAGAAACCATGCAGTCCATAAAAAACCACTCTGAAATTACAAATGGGCCTCAGATGACATTACTTGAATGCGTTCCTAATTTGATGTTCAGGATATTTATTGTCGAATGACTATTTTGTCATTTCATCATTATTTTGTCATTTCCTTTCCTTCTATGATCCAGTTTGCTCTATTGTTGCTCAACTGTTAAACTTTTACTCATAAACTGTCCAAAATTTTCTTCAAAACAGCTTTTCTTTTTTTTTTGTATAGTGACCTGTAGTATTACTTTTCCTTTTGTTTAGATGGAAGTGATCTAATTACCAGGATTGGTATCTGGACGATGCAAACATAAACTGATTGAGTGGACACTGGAGAAAACAGAACAATATCCCTTCCAATCCTGTTCAAAAAAATAATAATAATGGGTATTTTATCTGGAAAACTTATGAGTTTTTTTTTAACTGGAAATGTTGACATAAAAAGAGACTTTCGATTTATTTTATGTTTCTTCAGACTGATTTTATATATATATATATTTTCCATTTTTATTGTACATTACCTATCCAACCTGTGCCTCATTAACATTCAGTATGTTTTATTGTTCATGTAAATGTTAACGACCAAGTGGAAATTAAGGTTACATAAACACTGATTTTATCTCCATTTTTTTTTCTTTTTTCTTGAAACATGAGTTCTCTCAGACGGTTTGAGGTAGTCTTTATGAACAGAGCATTCCCTCACCATTCCTACACACAGGCCTGAGGCTCTCCTCTACTCCATTTCCTGTTACTCGTCTATTTCAAATGGGACACTAGTTAACATGTCTGATGTAGAGCAGGAATTTCTCTCTGCTCACTGAGCAATCCGATAACCCGCACTATCTTCACCAAGTTAAGCTCCTTTCTCAACCTCCGGCTCATGGATGTAGCCATTTTTTAAAAAGCAGTTTGGTCACACTGGAGCTTCTGAAGTTTTAATAAGTGCAACTTTCCAGAAGCAAGTTACGCCAAGGGCTTTTTTACCTCCTGACCAGTCAGATCCCAAGTTAAGACACAAGCAAGAAAAACAAACATGGAGAATAAAGTGCTGGTCAAAAACAAGTCTTGGTGAGATAGTAAGTGAAGATGAGGAGCTTTACGACATGTTGAATGGGGAATATTTCCAATATTCCAATGTTGCTGCAACTAAAAATAACACAGTGTGCATTTTTGGGACTTTCACTCACTTTAAGTCAGTCAAGTTGCATAAGCAGCCCAAATTCTCTTCCTCCAAAAATACACAAAGAAAAACACCTTCCTCATCACTAGAGTTACCCCAATCTTCATTTCATCTGCATTACTGATAACAATAAATCTAATCTAGAGGGCAAGCTAAAGTAGTTAGTTATCTGTCACTAACCAGGACTGCTAAGAGTGTTGTTATGGTTACAGTGTGAGTCTCTCTCTCACGCTCTCTCTCTCTTTGTGTGTGTGTGTCTCTCTCTCTCCTTCATGGATGAGGAAACTGCTCTGCATTCAGAATGCATTCTCCCTCTCACAGCACAAGTAGGGTGACCACCCATCCCGCTTTAGAGAGTAGAGAAAAGGGGCTCTCTCTCCCTGACCACAACGCATGTGTGAGTGAGTGAGTGAGTGAGTGAGTGAGTGAGTGAGTGAGTGAGTGAAAGAAAGAAAGCTGAAAAACAAGCTGAAAAGCTAAAATAAAGTGTTTGTGTAAACATCAACTCTCGCCTGCCGTGCTTCTGTGCTCTACCCACATCAGAAACTGTTACAGTGGTGCCGAAACCTGGGAGCACAGAAGGGAACCACCCCATGGAGTCCTCCCCATTCAAAGAGTTCATCCTTGCCCTCACTACCGCCCAGCAGAACCAACATCAAGCGCTGATCACCCTCCAAAAGGAGCAAGAGCAACAATTCGAAGCCTTGATGCTGGACCAGCAGGAAGATCGCCAGGCATTCCGGCACCTGCTCGTGCCAGTAGGGGCGTCGGCCACCATTGCTGCCACCCTCATGAAGATGGGACCGCAGGACGATTCGGAAGCGTTCCTCACTCTCTTCGAGCAAGCAGCCGAGGTATGCCAGCGTCAGCGTTTCCGGATGGGACCGCAGGACGATTCGGAAGCGTTCCTCACTCTCTTCGAGCAAGCAGCCGAGGTATGCCATCGCCAGCGTTTCCGGATGCTAAGATGTCTGCCGCCTCCAGAAGTCCGCGACGCCGACGAGATCATCGATCTGGTGACACTGGAAGAGGTTTATCTCTCGACTTCCAGAAGGAATGGCAGAATGGGTCCAGTGTCACTGCCAGGCGTCGTTGGAACGAGCCATCGAGCTGGCGGAGGACCATCTGGAGGCGGCTCCGACGGCAGGCAGACGAGGTGTCTCCCCTTGATTCTCTTCTCTCTCTTCCTCTCCCCCCTTGTCTCTTGTCCCCCTCTCCACCCTGTTCCCCTGCCACGGAGGCGGTGGTTGGCTCCTCCCCAGCCGGCCCGTCGCACCCGTGGTGTCCTCTCATCTCCCTCTTCTGTGTCTGTGTTGTCTCCCCCTTAGGTGAGTGACACCCATAACACCAGTGCAGAGGGAAAGCATGGGACGGTGTGCTGGCGCAGCGGGGAATCGGAGGATCTCCAGTCAGAGCTCCACAAGGGAGGTGGGTGCTGTAATCCGGATCCCCGACGCACCAGAAACCACCCCCGATCGGGCCGGAACGTATTGCATACTGGTGAGTATTCAAGGGGATACATATCATGCTTTAGTGGATTCCGGTTGTAATCAGACCTTATTTCACCAACGCCTGGTGCGAGGTGAGGTATTAGGGGGGAGCACAAGTGGTGAAAGTGTTGTGTACACGGGGATATTCATCATTACCCTTTAGTGTCTGTCCCTATTCTATTCCAGGGTCAAATGCATAGAGTAAAGGCAGTGGTTAGTCCTTGTCTTACCCACTTGTTGATTTTGGGTACTGATTGGCCAGGGTATAAAAAAACTCATGGAATATTTAACACGTAGTGGGTCCTGCACTAGTAGGTCACGGGAAGATCCCAGTGTGGCATTGACTGGAGAAGCTGTCACAGAGCCATCTATGTCAAAACCGCATCAGAGCGAGGAGCAGCCTGCTCCTCCTCCCTCTCTCAGGGATTCCCTTGGGGATTTCCCATTAGAGCAGTTGTGAAGAAGAGGCTCTGCGGTTTGATCAAGTGAGAGTAATCGATGGTCAAATTCTTCAGTCAAGCACGGCACCAACCTTCACATATTTTGCTATTATTAAAGATAGATTGTACCGAGTGACACAGGACACTCAAACGAATGAACGAATAACCCAGTTGTCAATCCCAAAGAGCTGTAAGGAACTCGTATTCCATGCGGCTCACTTTAATCCCATGGCAGGACACTTAGGGCAGGATAAAACACTAGCCCGAATAATGGCCCGGTTCTGTTGGCCAGGGATTCATGGGGATGTCCGTCGGTGGTGTGTGGCATGCCATGAATGCCGATTAGTAAATCACGCGGCCACTCCAAAAGTACCACTGTGCCCTCTTCCTCGAATTGAGACTCCGTTTGAGCGAATTGGGATGGATCTCATTAGGCCATTAGATCGATCAGTACGGGGATATCACTTTATTTTAGTTCTGGTGGACTATGCAACGTGATATCCGGAAGCAGTGCCTCTCCGCAATGTCTCAACATGCAGTATTGCAGAAGTGCTCTTCCGCTTTATCTCCCGGGTCGGGATTCTGAAAGAAATCCTGACAGACCAAGGCACCTCGTTTATGTCACACACACTGCGTGAGCTGTATAGGTTACTGGGGATTAAGTCTATCCAGACCAGTGTCTATCACCCACAAGCGGATGGCTTAGTACAGCGATTTAACCAAACACTCAAGAACATAATCCAGAAATTTGTAGGTGAAGATGCACGTAATTGGGATAAGTGGCTCGAGTCCATTATTCGCAGTATGAGAGATCCCGCAAGCCTTCATGGAGTTTTCTCTATTTGAATTATTATATGGGCGTAAACCACATGGCATTCTGGACATGCTATGGGAAAATTGGGAGGAGGGACCTTCACCTAGTAAAAATGAAATCCAGTATGTTCTTGACCTGCGCACAAAACTCTACACCCTCATGCACCTAACCCAGGAGAATTTGCGGCAGGCACAAGAACGTCAAAGCTGGCTCTATGACAGAGGCAAGCGCCTTAGAGAGTTCACGCCAGGAGACAAAGTGCTCGTATCATTGCCCACGTCAAGTTCTAAATTAGTCACCAAGTGGCAAGGGCCCTTCAAAGTCACATGGCAAATCAGGGACATTGACTATGAGGTGAAGCGAACAGATAGGGGCAGGGCACTGCAAATCTACCACCTCAACCTTTTAAAATGCTGGAATGAGGGGGTCCCCATGGTATTGGCATCGGTAGTCCCAGAGAAGGCAGAGCTGAGGTCAGAGGTAAAAAAGATAACATCTCGGACCACTCCGGTCCCTTGTGGAGACTACCTCTCACTGGCCCAACTCATGGAGGAAGCCAAGTTGCAGAAAGAATTTTCCGACATGTTCTCACCCCTTCCTGGTCGTACCCACCTCATAGAACACCACTTCGAAATGACCCTGGGGGTGGTAGCGCGTAGCCGCCCTTACGGATTGCCCGAACACAAGAAAAAGGTGGTCAGGGATGAAATCAAGGCCATGCTCAAAATGGGCATAATCGAGGAGTCCCACAATGACTGGAGCAGCCCAGTGGTCCTGGTTCCCAAG
>JAPEIY010000005.1:24649526-24663021 GCA_026122135.1 Cathorops aguadulce | reverse complement strand
AAAAGCTGCACTGTGTGGGGGGCCACTTTTACACTCCCTTGACTTCTCTCTCCCCTTTATTTTGCAGACTGATGCATTGAACAGAGGGCTGGGGGCTGTTTTATCCTAGGAGGTGGAGGGCAAGGAGCACCCCGTGCTGTACATCAGCCGGAAACTGTTGATGCATGAAAACAAGTACAGCACAATTGAGAAGGAGTGTCTTGCCATCAAATAGGTGGTCCTCACCCTCCGATACTACCTGCTGGGGTGCTCTTTCACTCTCTGTTCAGACCACGCACCCTTCCAGTGGCTCAAGCGCATGAAGAATTCCAATGTGCAGATCACCCATTGGTATCTCACCCTCCAGCCATTTAAGTTCAAGGTGATCCACAGGCCGGGGGCACAGACGGTGGTGGCGGACTTCCTGTCCCATCGAGGGGGAGTCAGCTTGAGGCCCGATGGCTCCCCAGCCTGAGTCGGGTGGTGGGGGTATGTGGCAGCAGGGGCATGGCCAAGCAGCAGTCTGTGAATGGAGGGTGGGGAGGGAGAGACCAGAGAAAAGGGGTTCCCTCCTGACCACAATGCATGTGTGTGTGGGTAGAGTGAGTGAGTGAGTGAGTGAAAGTAAGCAAGCAAGCTGAAAAGGTAGTAGTAAAGTGAAATAAAGAGTTTGTGTGTGACCATCAACTAGCCTGCTGTGCTTCTGTGCTCCACCTTCATCAGGACCTGCCACACAGTGATGGAGCCAAAACATGATATGAGAATCAGAACTGTAGAACAAGCGAGGGTCAGGCAATTGGCAAACAATATTAAGGAGGAAAGACAAAGAGTGTAAACAGGAAAGAGAGAAGCAAGAGTCAGAATAACGAGAGTCAGTCAGAAACAACAAGGCTTGGTATGAACTGATGAGGACAGAATGATACTTCACATTGGAGTAGTGTGAGAGAGAGGTTTATATAGGCAGGGGAATAATTAGGATGATGAGTGATAGCTGAGTTCAATATTCTGGAGACAGAGGGCACTGTGAGTTTTGGGGAGTGTAGTCCATGATGTCCATGTTTGTAGTTTGAACAGTTTCAGCAGGTATACTGACAAAGCCCCCCAAGGAGCTCCCACTGAGAGCTATGTTCTTTCTAGGGTGCCCCCTACCTCTGGGTGCAGGTTTGTCTGGATGTAGAGCATGGAATTCTTGCTTAAGGAGTGGATCTAGGATGTCTTTAGCTGGAACCCAGCTCTGTTCTTGGGGTCCATAACTCTCCGAATCTACCAGGTATTCAATCTGCCCTCTTCAGCATCTCAAGTTGAGGATCTTGTGTACCTGGTAGATGGGTTCACCCTCAATGTCTAGAGCTGGGTGCCCCTGGCTGGGTATGTTCTCAGCAAGGGGGCACAGGATAGCAGGTTTGAGATAGGATACATGGAATGTTTGTGACAGCCTGCTGTGAGGAGGGAGTTCTAGCCTGCATGAAACTTCATTGATGCTGTCCAGCACTTTAAAAAGCCTGATATATCATGGCTGGAGTTTCTTGCAGGAGTTGGATTCCCTGAGGTTTCTTGTGGCTACCCAAACTCTGTCACCTGGGATGTATGCTGGGGTGTCTGCTCTGTGCTTATCTGCATATTTCTTGTACTTGGCATTGATTGTCTCAATCCATTGATGAACCTCCTCTCATACTGCCTGGCTGCACAATAACCACTCTTCAATGGCTAGAACTTGACTGGGAGTATTGTCCAGGGGGAACAGAGGTGGATGGTAGCCGAGTATGCACTGGAACGGTATTAGTTGGGTTGCAGAGTGCTTGAGGGAATTTTGTGCATACTTGGCCCATGGAAGGAAGCATGCCTAGGCCCCCTGGTTGCGCATGCAGAAAATCCTCAAGAAACAGCTGATTTCTTGGTTGGCTCTCTCGACTTGTCTGTTAGACTGACAGTGGTATCCATATGTAAGGCTTACTGAAGCTCCTAGTCTTTCCATGAAGCCCCTCCAGAAATGAGAAATGAACTGAGAGCCCCAATCACTTACAATATCTTCAAGGAGACCATAGGGTGTCCACTCTGTGCTTATCTGCATATTTCTTGTTCCAGAAAAACCTGCTGGAATAATAGTTCTGCCATTTGGGCTGCAGTGGGGATGCCAGGTATGGGAATGAGTTTCAGAGCTTGGGAGAAGCAGTCGATGGTTACCATAATGGTGGTGTTACCTTGTAAGGGAGGGAGGTCGGTGATGAAATCTATGGCTATGTGGGACCAGGGTCTCTGAGGAATGGGGAGAAGGCAGAGTTTACCAGCAGGCAGAGTTCTGGGTACTTTGGCTTGTTCACAGACAGAGCATGAGGTGATGAACTGGTTGATCTCAGTGAGCATGTTCTCCCACCAATACTTGTCCCTAAGCATCTGATGGGTGTGTTGGTTGCCTGGGTGTCCCATGGCAGGTGATGCATGAGCTTACATGATGAGTTTACTTCTGAGAAATTTGGGCACATATGGAAGACTGTTGGGAAGTTGTTGAGGTTGAGAGTTCCTGATTTATCTGTCTAGGTCTCAAGTAATGGACTATAGAAAGCACCAAGATGGGAGGATGGGATGGGCAGCAGAGTCCTGGTGAGTGAGAGCAAAGATTCGCAAGAGCACATCAGCCTTAGTATTATTGGAGCCAGGGTGGAAAGACATGGTGAAATTACACCTTGCAAAGAAAAGAGCCCATCTGGCCTGGGGAGGGTTTAACCACTTGGCTTTCCTGAGATATTCTAGGTTCTTGTGGTCTGTAAGGATTATGAATGGGTGATTGGCACATTCTAACCACTATTGCCATTCTTCAAGGACCAGTTTTATCGCAAGTAGCTCCCGATTCCCTACATTATAATTCCTTTCTACTGATGAGAGTTTCTGAGAAAAGAAAGCTACTGGATGAAGTTTATGTTTCTCCCCAAAACATTGGGATAGGACTGCCCCTACTCCCATGTCAGAAACATCTACCTCCATGGTGAAGGGCTTGGAGGATCAGGATGTTGTAAGATGGGAGCAGAGGTGAAGGCTTGTTTGAGACAACAAAATGCTTCTTCTGCCGAGGGGTTCCACTGAAGGTGTTTTGGTCCCTTCTTGAGTAGTGCTCAAGGGAGCAGCAATTGAGTTGAACCCTCTGAACTGGCAATAGAAGTTTGCAAAACCCAGAAAACGTTGAAGGTCTTTAATGGATATGGGTGTGGACCAAGATGTAACTGCAAAGACCTTGGATGAGTCCATACTCACTCCCTTGACACTGATGATATATCCTAGGAAGGAGGTACACTTCTGATGGAACTCATATTTCTCTGCTTTGACATAGAGATGGTTCTGAAGCAGGCATTGGAGAACCATTCTTACATGCTCTTAGTGACTTCCCTTGTCTGGTGAGTATATCAGGATGTCATCGATATACACAATAGCATATCTGTCTAGCATGTCCCATAGCACATCATTGATAAGACACTGGAACATGCTAGGTGCTGCAGAAAGGCCATACAGCATTACCCGGTATTCAAAATAGCCAGTGGTAGTGCTGAATGCGGTTTTCCACTCATCACCCCTTTTGATCCTGATGAGATTGTATGCACTATGTAAATCAGGCTTGGAGAAGATCTTTGCTGATCTGAGTTGTTCCAGGGCTGTGAGAACAGGCTGAATTAGATAAGGGTATTTCACTGATACCTGGTTTAATCACCTGTAATCAATACATGGGCATAGACCCCTGCCTTGTTTCTCCACAAAGAAGAAGCCAGCTAAACCTGGAGACTTAGAAGGATGGATGTAGCCCTGCTTGAGGGCCTCCTGAATGTACTCCTCCATAGCTGTTTGTTCCTTCGGAGAAAGAGGATAGATACGCCCACGAGAAGGTGACATGCCTGGCAGGAGGTCAATGGTATAGTCATAGGATCTGTGAGGTGGCAGCCCACAGGCTTTTCCCTTGCTGAAAACCTCCTTGAGGTACAGATAGCATTTGAGAACGTTATCCAAAGTGTCAGGTTGAGGCAAGAGTTATTTGAGGACAAGAAATGCAGCCTTGAAAGCATGTGGGTGACCACTGTAGTAATCTTGGTTTTGCCATGAGATCAAGGGGTCGTGAAGCTGGAGCTAAGGTAGCCAAGGATGAGATTGTACCTTAGGGTGGTGGTGACATAGAATGAGATGAGCTCAGTGTGGATGGCACCCACTTGGATGCATAGAGGAACTGTGCGTATGGTGACAAAACCATCTCCTACTGGTCTTCCATCAGTGCTCCAAATGCTGAGCGCACTTTGAAGAGGGGTTGTTGGCAAGCTGAATTTCTGAATGACTGAGTTGCTGATAAAGTTCCCCTCTGCCCTGGAATCAATGAAAACAGAGAGAATGTGGGTAGAAGAAGCCAACTTTAATAATACTGGAAGCTTGAACGATTTGGAATTGAACCATCTTATTGGACTTACATTGCATGGAGGACCCTCTGTAGGAGATGAATGGGAAGGACGAATGGGACAGTGATTGAGCTGATGTTCAGGACTTCTGTAGTAGGAGCAAAGCCCCTCCTTTCTTCTCCTAGCATGTTCAGAGGAAGTTAACTGAGTGCTTGAGACGTCCATGGCAGAATTGTCCTCCAAGGTTGGATCCAGTTTTCCACTCTCCTGTAGGGAGGGTTGATGAGCCAAGAGATTACCAAGATGAATTGCAAGGTCAATAAGAGAATCCAGCATTAGTTGTTCATCTCGGCAGGTGAGTTCACTCAGAATCTCTGGGCGCAAACCTTGGTGAAATACAGCTTTCAGAGCGGGATCATTCCATCCACTAGTGGCTGCTAGCATTCTGAATTTCAGGGCATATTTGCCATGCTTCTGGTACCCTGTGATATGGTGAGTAAACTTTCACCTACTTCAATCCCCTCGAGTTCGTGGTCAAAAACCCTTTTAAACAGAGTTAGAAATTGCTCATAAGACTAAGTCAGCTCGCCGCCCTTACTCGAAACTGCACTGGCCCATTGGAGGGCTTTGCCCATGAGAAAGGAAAGAAATGTAGCAATCTTGTGCTCATCATACATGCTAGGCATAGCTGCAAAGCACATGAAGCATTGGAGAAGGAAGCCTTTACAGGCGAGAGGGTCTCCACTTAATTTCTCCGGAGCTGGAAGTTGTAGCGCTGGGCTTGGAGATGATTCAGACATGTTAGGAGGGCCATTTGACATCACAGTTGCTAGTTGGGCCATTCTTGTGTTGAGGTCAGCTAGCATCTGCTGACGCTCTCCTAATAAGCGTCCTTGGGTGTTGAGAGCAGTTTGCGTCACCTCTTCCGTTACATCCATGGAGGCGAAGTATCCTGTCATTGTGCAGGCACTTACGGATGTATGTGCAGAAGAGTAACGAGGAGCAAACAGTGATGAAGCTATACCTAGCATGTCTGACGTGAGATAAGAATCAGAGTCGTAGAACAAGCGAGGGTCAGGTGATTGGCAAACAATGTGAAGGGGGAAAGACAAAGAGCATAAATGGGAAAGAGAAAGCAAGAGTCAGAATAATGAGAGTCAATCAGAAACAACAAGGCTTGGTATGAATTGATGAGAGCAGAATGATACTTTGCATCAGAGGAGTGTGGGAGAGAGGTTTATATAGGCAGGGGGACTAATTAGAATGATGAGTGACAACTGAGTTCAATAGCCTGGAGACAGAGGGCACTGTGAGTTTTGGGGAGTGTAGTCCATGGTGTCCATGTTTGTAGTTTGGACAGTTTCAGCAGGTTTACTGATAGAGCCCCCCGAGCTCCCACTGGGAGCTATATTCTTTCTAGGGCACCCCCTACCTCTGGGTGCAGGTTTGTCTGGATGTAGAGCATGGAATTCTTACTTGAGAAGTGGATCTAAGATGTATTTAGCTGGAACCCAGCTCTGTTCTTTGGGTCAGTAACCCTTCCAATCTACCAGGTATTCAATCTGCTTTCTTCTACATCTAGAGTTGAAGATCTTGTTTACCTGGTAGATGGGTTCACCCTCAATGTCGAGAGCTGGGTGCTCCTGGCTGGGTGAGTTCTCGGCGAGGGGGCCTGGGATAGCAGGTTTGAGATAGGATACATGGAATGTTGGTGATAGCCTTCTGTGAGGAGGGAGTTCTAGCCTGGATGAAACTTTGCTGATGTGGTCCAGCACTTTAAAAGGCCCAATATATTGTGGCTGGAGTTTCTTGCAGGAGTAGGGTTCCCTGAGGTTTCTTGTGGCTATCCAAACTCTGTCACCTGAGTTGTGTGCTGGGGTGTCTGCTCTGTGCTTATCTGCATATTTCTTGTACTTGGCATGGATTGTTTCAATCCATTGGTGAACCTCCTCCAATACTGCCTGGCTACGCGAGAACCACTCTTTGATGGCTTGAACTTGGCTGGGAGTGTCATCCCAGGGGAATAGGGGCAGCTGGTAGCTGAGTATGCACTGGAATGGTGTTAGTTGGGTCGTAGAGTGCTTGAGGCAATTTTGTGCATACTCAGCCCATGGAAGGAAGCATGCTCAGTCTCCCTGGTTATGCATGCAAAAGATCCTCAAGAAACAGCTGATTTTTTGGTCGGTTCTCTCGACATGTCTGCTAGATTGAGGGTGGTATCCAGATGTAAGGCTTAGTGAAGCCCCTAGTCTTTCCATGAAGCTCCTCCAAAAATGAGAAATGAACTGAGAGCCCCGATCACTTACAATATCTTCAGGGAGATCATAGTAATGAAAAATCTGCTGGAATAATAGTTCTGCCATTTGGGCTGCAGTGGGGATGCCAGGTAAGGGAATGAGTTTGAGAGCTTTGGAGAAGCAGTCAATGGTTACCATAATGGTGGTGTTACCCTGTGAGGGAGGGAGGTCGGTGATGAAATCTATGGCTATGTGGGACCAGGGTCTCTGAGGAATGTGGAGAGAGCAAAGTTTACCAGTGGGCAGAGTTCTGGGTACTTTGGCTTGTGCACAGACAGAGCATGAGGTGATGAACTGGTTGATCTCTGTGAGCATGTTCTCCCACCAATACTTGTTCCTAACCATCTGATGAGTGCATTGGCTGCCTGGGTGTCCTGTGGCAGGTGATGCTTGAGTCCATATGATGAGTCTACTTCTGAGAGGTTTGGGCACATATAGTAGATCAGGTGGAAGACTGTCGGGAAGTTGGTGAGGTTGAGAGTTCCTGATTTCTCTGTCTAGGTCCCAAGTGATGGTCTGTAGAAAGCACTGAGATTGGAGGATGGGATGGGCAGTGGAGTCCTGGTAAGTGGGAACAAAGATTCACGAGAGGGCATCAGCCTTATTATTCTTGGAGCCAGGGCAGAAAGAAATGTTAAAATTAAACCTTGTGAAGAAAAGTGCCCATCTGGCCTGACAAGAGTCTAACCACTTGGCTTTCCTGAGATATTCTAGGTTCTTGTGGTTTGTTAGGATTATGAAAGGGTGATCGGGACCTTCTAGCCAGAATCGCCATTCTTCAAGGGCCAGTTTTATCACAAGTAGCTCCCAATTCCCCATGTCATAATTCCTTTCTGCTGATGAGAGTTTCTTTGAAAAGAAGGGTACTGAATGCAGTTTCTGTTTCTCCCCAAAATGTTGGGATAGGACTGCCCCTACTCCCGTGTCAGAAGCATTTACCTCCAGAGTGAAGGGCATGGAAAGATCAAGATGCTGGAAGATGGGAGCAGAGGTGAAGGCTTGTTTGAGATGACAAAATGCTTCTTCTGCCAAGGGGTTCCACTGAAGGCATTTTGGTCCCTTCTTGAGTATTGCTGTCAAGGGAGTGTCAATTGAGCTGAACCCTCTAATAAACCAGCAATAAAAGTTTGCAAAACCCAGAAAACATTGAAGGTCCTTAGTGGACATGAGTGTGGGCCAAGACATCAAGTCAAGTCAAGTTGATGATTTGTATAGCGCTTTTAACAATAAACATTGTCGCAAAGCAGCTTTACAGAATTTGAACGACTTAAAATATGAGCTAATTTTATCCCTAATCTATCCCCAGCCATAACCTCAGAGACCTTGGATGAGTCCATACTCACTCCCTTGGCACTAATGATGTTTCCTAGGAAGGAGATACACTTCTGATGGAACTCACCTCTCTCTGCTTTGACATAGAGATGGTTCTGAAGCAGGTGTTGGAAAGCCATTTTTACATGCTCTTGGTAACTTTCTTTGTCTGGAGAGTATATCAGGATGTCATCAATATACACAATAGCATATTTGCCTAGCATGTCTCATAGCACATTGTTGATAAGAAACTGGAACATGCTAGGTGCCAAAGAAAGGCCATATGGCATTACCTGGTATTCAAAATGGCCACCGGTAGTGCTGAATGCAGTTTTCCATTCATCACCCCTTTTGATCATGATGAGGTTGTATGCACTACATAAACCAAGCTTGGAGAAGATCTTTGTTGATCTGAGTTGTTCCAGGGCTGTGGGAAGAAGAGGAAACGGATAAAAGTATTTCACTGACACCTGGTTCAATCCCCTGTAATCAATACATGGGCATAGACCCTGCCTCGTTTCTCCACAAAGAAGAAGCCAGCCAAAGTTGGAGACTTAGAAGGACAGATGTAGCCCTGCTTGAGGGCCTCCTGAATGTACTCCTCCATAGCTATGTGTTCCTTCTGAGAAAGAGGATGGATATGCCCACAAGGAGGTGACATGCCTGGCAGGAGGTCAATGGTGCAGTCATAGGATCTGTATGGTGGCAGCCCACAGTCTTTTCCCTTGCTGAAACCCTCCTAGAGGTCCAGATAACATTTGAGAACATTGTCCAGAGCGTCAGGTTGAAGGCTCTTCACAGAGGTGGAAATGAGAGTTATTTGAGGATGAGAAATGCAGCCTTGAAAGCATGTGAGTGACTACCGTAGAATGTCTTTGTTTTGCCATGAGATCAAGGGGTAATGAAGCTGGAGCCAAGGGTGAAATTGTGACTTATGGTGTTGGTGACATGGATTGAGATGAGTTAAGAGTGGATGACACCCACTTGGAATCATAGAGGAGCTGTGTGTAAGGTGACAAAACCATCTCCTATTGGTCTTCCGTCGATGGTCCAAACGCTGAGCACACTTTAAAGAGGGGTTGTTGGCAAGTTGAACTTCTGAATGACTGAGTTGCTGATAAAGTCCCCCTCTTCCCCTGAATCAGTGAAAGCAGAGAGGATGTGGGTAGAAGAAGCCAACTTTAACAACACTGGAACCTTGAATGATTTGGAATTGAACCGTCTAATTGGACTTACATTGTGTGGAGGACCCTCTGGAGGAGATGAATGGGAAGGACAAATGGGACAGTGATTGAGCTGATGTTCAGGGCTCCCATTGGCAGAACTGTCCTCTGAGCCTGGATCTGGTTTTCCACTCTCCTTGGATCAATGAGCCAAGAGATTACCAAGACAAATCGCAAGGTCAATGACAGAATCCAGCATTAGTTGTTCATCCAGGCAGGCAAGTTCGCTCAGAATCTCTGGGCACAAACCTTGGCGAAATACAGCTTTCAGAGCAGGATCATTCCATCCACTAGCAGCTGCTAGCATTCTGAATTCCAGGGCATATTCGGCCATGCTTCTGGAGCCCTGTGATATGGTGAGTAAACTTTCACCTACTTCAAGCCCCTCTGGTTCATGGTCAAAAACCCTTTTAAACAGAGCAAGAAATTGCTCATAAGACTTAATCGGCTCGCCGCCCTTACTCCAAACTGCACTGGCCTGTTGGAGTGCTTTGCCCGTGAGAAAGGAAAGAAATTTAGCAATCTTGTGCTCGTCAGACATTCTATGCATAGCAGTGAAGTACATGGAGCTTTGGAGAAAGAAGCCTTTACAGGCGAGAGGGTCTCTGGTGAATTCCTCTGGAGCCAGAAGTTGTAGCGCTGGGCTTGGAGATGACTCAGAATGTGTTCGGAAGGCCTGCGACATCACAGTTGCTAGTTGGACCATTCTTGTGTTGAGGTCGGCTAACATCTGCTGATGCTCTCCTAATAGGCGTCCTTGGGTGTTGAGAGCAGTTTGCGTCACCTCTTCTACTACATCCAGGGAGGCAACGTGTCCTGTCACGGTGCAGGCACTTATGGATGTATGAGCAAACAGTGACGGAGCCAAAACATGAGACGAGAATCAGAGTCATAGAACAAGCGAGGGTCAGGCAATCGGCAAGCAACATTAAGGGGGAAAGACAAAGAACGTAAATGGGAAAGAGGGAAGCAAGAGTCAGAATAACAAGAGTCAGTCAGAAACCACAAGGCTTGGTATGAACTGATGAGAGCAGAACAATACTTCGCATTGGAGTAGTGTGAGACAGAGGTTTATATAGGCAGGGGGACTAATTAGGATGATGAGTGACAGCTGAGTTCAATAGTCTGGAGACAGGGTGCTGTGAGTTTTGAGGAGTGTAGTCCATGGTGTCCATGTTTGGACAGTTTCGGCAGGTTTACTGACAACTCACTAAATTTTGTTTGCATAAATGTAGCAACACACACACGCACAGAGAGTATTGGAACATACTTTACATTCTGTGGCTTGGAGAAGCATCCCACCCTACCTGTTGCCGTAGTGATACCGAAATGGACCAATCAGGCGGTTTGTGTGGCGACGAGTTAATCACACTCCTGGACCCAGGGTGGGGACCATGTCTACACACACACACACACACACACAACACAGGGACAGGAAACCAGTGCACCCAGTAAAAGCATAATTACAAACACACACACACACACACACACACACTGTCTCTCTCTCTCTCTCTGTATTCAAGCCTACGATGGGCGTGATACACCCTATGACTTAGAAAATTACACACACACACACACACACGAGTCTCCCAATGGATTCACAGCAAATACAATTTGTTAAATACTTATATACAGTTTTATATATTATGTTTATGAGAAAAAAGGAAAAAAAATCAGTATATTACAATAAACACATGAATAATGTAATGAACTCCAATCAGGAGAATACCAAAATACCAAAATTGTGCACATCAGTACTCAGACCTCAAAAATAACTCTCGGATAAGGCACTGTTCAGAAACTGCCTCAGAGTGAAGCACAAGGGGCGGAGTTTAAGTAAAACAGAGGCGTGTCTCAGTTGTCTGTCTGATGGTTTGAGTTTACCAATCAATATTTAATTTTGGCTGTACATACACAAAAAGTAAAACTATGACACACCAAGATCAATATTAAATAAAAATATGAAACTATTAAGTAATTGATAACTTTGTCCTTTGAAAGTTCACAGATTTTTTTTTTCACGGAGGGCACTGCACAGCAAATTCCTAAGTGTTGAATTAACACTTTCAGAGTTAATTTGGGTCCAATTGGACCTATAAAAACACAGTAGGGTGTTGCATCAACACTCTACGTGTTAATTCAACACTGGGGATTTTGCTGTGTGGAGGAGAAAGCATCTTAATCAGAGAACTGTTTATCTCAATAACTGATTGTTAAATGCAGCTCTCCACGTCGTCAGCAGCAGGAATCAGCAGTTAGCCGTCAGATCTGAATCGGATCTGTGAGGTAGGTTATGCTGTGGAAACACACATGCTGGAAAATATGTGATAAGTCTTTTCAGAGGTCTAACATTTCCACTTGTGCATCCAATAAAAGCAATTCAGGTTGGATCTGGGCAATGTGATCTTTCTCTCCATAATGAAAAGTCATTTTTAACCACTGATTAGAGCTAATAGTATCAATCATCAGTGTACAGTATAAGACACATCCCATAAATACTAGCAGCAGAGAAACAGATCAGCTGTATGCCATGAAATCAGCCAATATTAGAATTCGAAATAAAAGAAAGAAATAAGCAAGCAGTTTATAAGTCATATGCCATGAAATCAGCTCATATTATCCTCTCCAGGGGCTTAGAAATAAAAGACAGAAAGAGCACAAAGAAAGAAAGAACAATACATAAATAAGAGAAAAGAAAGAAAGAACAAATGCATAAATAAGAGAAAAGAAGAAAGATGATAAAAGAAGAAAGAAATAACAATACATAAATAAGAGAAAAGAAGAAACAAAGATGATAAAAAAGAAAGATAAATAAATAAATAAATAAATAAGAGAAAAGAAACAAAGAAGAAATATGATAAAAGAGGAAATAAATAAATATGATAAATAAAGAAAGAACAATACATAAATAAGAGAAAAGAAGAAACAAAGATGATAGAAGAAAGAAAGAACAAACAATACATAAATAAGATAAAAGAAATAAATAAAGACAAACAAGTAAATACATAAGAGAAAGAAAGAAAGAAAGAAAGAAAGAAAGAACATAAATAAGAGACAGAAAGAAAGAAGGAAAGAAATAAAGAAATATGATAAAAGAAGAAAGAAAGAACACAAAATTAAATAAACACCATGATACACTGCAGTTTATCTAACATTAGCTCGCATGCTACAGCATCCTCCTCCTGGTTCTCTTCATTCTCTGGCCCACATACTGTAACATCAGCTCGCGCTACTGCTGGAATCGTGATGCTAAAGTTCACAAGGATAACTAATGAGCATGTTAATATAGTGGCGTAGCTTAGTTAATGTTATTAAACATTTATACTATATCATGTAATTAAAGCCAGTATTTTATGCTACACAGTACAAGAAAATTGAACTGCGATAGGTGATGTGATGTTATGATCTAATTTGTGACTGAAATTTAAGTCAAGCTCCTCCCTCTTTGACATGCAAGAGGACGCCACACTGGGGGATAAAGGCCACCAGAGATTCTCAACTACACACACACACACACAGTTACATATATAGATTGGAGTGGTGTTCTTGTGTAAACACATGCAGTGGAAAGACAGTGAAGGACTGCAGGACAGCTTGGGTGTGACTGCCTCTCATCACTCTGTTTACAACACTACAAGTGGTGCTTAAACTATTAATACAGCTGCATGGGAATATGGCGCACATCTGGCTGAAGAGTGAACAGCACGGATTTCCCATCATTCCACCACAGGGAAAGGAGGGTCGTGAGAAACCATTAAACTGTGTGTTTACACGAGAACCTGAGAAAGTGAGAAGAAATGATCAACACATCAGCACACACTTGACTCGACTGCGGTTTGAGGTGAAAGAGTTTTACCTGAACGAGTTTATAGAATGAAAGGGAAACTGTAAATCGGGTGTGGTTAATTTTGAGTAAAGCACCAATCACAAAGTCTTTTTTGTGTGTGTGTATGTTTGATTTTGCTAGACAGGTGTATTAAGCTGAGACTTTCAGACAGAGAAAACTCAATCAAATGTGCTCATCAGAATATTAGGCCACACCCACAGAGTTCTCACAGTTTCTTCTGAGATTCTTGGTTACGTGATAAAGTGCGTTTGAAGAGAAAATGCTGAGTGAACAACAGTTTCTAGCTATAATAGTGCATTTTGCTTTGTGAATATTCCACAACATTAAATGTCACTATAAAAGCATAAAAAGAGTAATATGCCATTCATAAATTTAAAACTAGATAGAACTCGACGCCAACGGCATCGATGGGGATGCCTCCACCCGGTAGACTACACGCCTTATTAAGTTGTGATTTGGGGATGGACA
>JAPEIY010000005.1:23189929-23200682 GCA_026122135.1 Cathorops aguadulce | reverse complement strand
CAGCTGACTACGGGCGAAAGGCGGGGTACACCCTGGACAAGTCGCCAGGTGTGAAATTATTTAAAATATTTTTTGTTCTGAAATATTTGTTACTAGTCGTAAGATATACTCTCTTCATATCAGCATTCTCAAAGGACAACACTAGCTTCCTCATATCTCAGTGCTTTTAGCACAGGAATCCAGTTACCTTCCAGCCAGTGTAGCAGTAATTAATTAAACAGCAGTGGTGTTCGCGAAGGCCAATGCTCATGCAATCAATCTAGTGCTATCGAGAGCTACTAGCACAGACTAATAACTGAGAAACTAAGATTTCTGTCTCCAGACTCTTCTTCCATGCATGCGTGCCAAAGTATTTTTCATTCAGACTCAAGTATTAATTTCTCTGTATAATCTACTGAGTTACTTTTAAAATCAACATCGACCAGTACGCACAACATCACGACATGGCAGTCAAAATTCTCTCAAAATCTTCTGTTTTTAATGAAGCAAACCTGGAGGACATGTTCGTTTACAAATTGTCACAGTTGCTCACTAGCACTGACGTTTTATATCTCTGACGTGTGACATCTTGTTCTCTTGACAATCATGCAGTATCATAATCCATATTCAATGCTTATTCTCCATTGTGTCGAGTGACACGTAGGATAAGCGATATGATAAATATATTGCATGCTATCAAACCAAATGAATGAAACCCAGTAGAAGGGAAGAGAATACATGTTTTTATTCCATCAAAAAGTGCCTTGTATGTATAATAATTTCTGATAATTTCATTCTGATGATGTCACTAACAGTGTTTTCCCACTGCCTTGTCAAAAATGGTGACCGGTTCAAAATTAAAATTCTTTTGATTAACTTGGATATTATTTTCTTTATGGATGTATCTATATATTATATAAAGAACATTACAAAGGAGCACAAATACATGAAGTTTATCTTCTCATATTGAAAAACATTTTCAGCATTAAAATGAAACAGCCAACACCAACTTGTAAACAGAGGATCTAGAATACTGACAAAGATCTGTCTAGTAAAGTTACAAAAAAAAAAAAAACCTGAGTGATGCCCTTTTGAGTTTGATTCCTCTCAAGGTTTCTTCATGTTGTCTAAGGGAGTTTTACATCGTAATCCAAAAAGACACATGGGAGAGAGAGAGAGATACACGAGAGAGACACACACACGCGAGAGAGATTAGAGAGCGAGAGAGAGAGAGAGAGAGAGAGACAAGTGAGACACAAGAGAGAGATTGTCACCATCACCTCAGACTTGTTCTTTTGGGATGAATAAATTTAACGATTAAATTAGTTGATGGGTTTAAAATCTATTTTTGTCTAAAGCTCCTTTGCAACAATGTTCTTAAAAGCGTTATACAAATAAACTGACTAGGCTTCATCCTGAAATATGACCACAGAGAAACCAGCAATAAATATCAAATGAGTGAGTCACATAGTGATGATATGAAATGCACACCAAGTTAATTACATGACTGCAGGAGACACGGAAGACTGGCATTGGAGTGGCATCAGGGTCGGGATCCCTACACAGACACAGAGACACACAGAATATAAGACTGGTGAATACAAGTTCAGTAGAAATCTACAGTAAATAAACAGTAAATTTATAATTTGTATTTTATTTAGAAAGAGATGATCTTCTCATTACGTGTCATGACCGAGGAGGTGTCTCATGGATTTGTGGAGAAGAAAGGCCATACTGAGCTTTGGGTCCCTGCTGGTTCAGTCTCCACCACTGAAAGTCCAACACCTAGAAACAGAATTTCTTATTGCCACACACCAAAGGCACCATTTTACATTTACTGCTCCAAAACAGAAACTGGTGTGTTTTATACCTGACAGTCACATGGTTAGAAAAAGGGGAGTGCGGAAAGATATTGGCATTAAAACAGAGACTATAATTTATCTGACCATCACACCATCAAATTTAATGAACAGACCTTCTTCTTCTGACTTTTCTGAGCCCTCTGGTGCTGCATCATGATCATGCCTTTGTCCTACATAGAAGAAATTATGATGAAAAAATATGAAAATAAATTGAGGCTTTCAGACAAACAGATAAGAAATATCATTTGCTTCTTCCTTACATGAATGTATGTGAAGACACATGCACCAAAAAAAAAGCTGACTTTTTGACTTCATGTAGCTATAGTTTAATAGTCATGTTTCTTTGAAAGTCTCTTATTGTAGTGTTGTGGTTCTCTCAGCATCTGACCCACCATGCACAGTAAACATGCATAGACTGTACATGAACACTACATACCCAAAAGTATGCGGACACCTGACCATAACACCCATTTGTGCCCATTCCAAAACCATGGACTTTAACATGAAGTTGTCAGATGGATTTGAGGAGCTTTACTCTGATATCATTTGGAGCGTTACTGAAGTGTTTTGAATATTTCTTCTTCAGACGAGGAATTCCAGAAAGGCTCCATCCCAGGCAAATAAAAACACACTAAAATACTGATATTGGCCATCTTCAGTGTGAAATGTTGTGGGTGACTGAGACACACCTCCACATGTAAAGACGTTCACGAGCCTCTCGCAGATCTCAGACACACAGCTGAGCGCTGCAGTACACACACCTGAGTCAAGGACAAGCAAAGAACAAAATTCATTACATCACTGTTCATTTTTCCTGCCGCTAAGTCTCCTCTCCATCATCGCTATCACCGGTTCGGCGACTCCTCAGTGCGCGCTCCCGTGGACTGCTCACGCGCACCGTTCACCGACAGGATGTTTCTCAGTCCGCGAGCGTTCGCCGAGGCCCCGCTATTTTCAACCATGTTTGATATTCGGATGAATCGTGCAGTGTGAACCTCTCTGCGACTAGCAGCAAGTAGCTCCAGCGCTAACAAACAGCCAATGAGACTCTGAGATGAAATCAAACTCATTAAAATATCAGAGCCTTAACTTGTCGCCTTTAGAGCGCGCGCATCAGCCAGATGTTACATTCATTTTGGGACAAACGAACATAAATATAAACAATTTTCGTTCAGTGTCTGATCGCATGGCGTGCACTGTTTAGTCAGGTGTCTAATCTACACTGTCTGGCCAAAAGTATGTGGACACCTGACCATCACACCGCGTGTGGTTCTTCCCCAAACTGTTGCCATAAAGTCAGAAGCACACAGTTGTCTCTCAGGCTGAAGTGTGTTCCAGCATTACAATGCCCCTGTGCACAAAGCAAGTTCCATGAAGACATGGTTTGCCAGGGTTTGAGTGGAAGAACTCTCGTGTCCACATCAGTCCCACTGAACACATTTCAGATGAACTGGAACACTGACTGCACACAAGGTCACTTTTTCACCCGTACAGTTGTGACCGAATGAGCAGAAATCCCCACACTGAAATCTATTGCAAAGCCTTCCAGAAGAGTGGAGGTTGTTATAAAAAATGTTAAAATAAATTTGACTATTTTTTCCGTGCAGAAGCACATCAGTATTTTGAAGAGATTAATCAATATTGCTATACTGTATGGCTCATGATACTCTCAGCCTAAACTACAGATAAACCATATTAAAGAAGCAGATTGATCTTACTGTCACAGATGTGTTGAGCTGGAGTCATAATTCAAACCTAAAACAGCCGACAGGTTTCCTTTTTGAAATAATCTCTTATTAAAATCGGTCCGTTTGTCTGAAGATGGTCAGCGCATTTGTAGCCGCGCGGCGGGTTATACATTCACACTGTGCCGCGATCTGTCGGTGTTTGCGCTTTTATACTGAGACTTGACAGTGGTGACGTAATAGAGTTTTCCGAAACACTTTCAGATTTACTCGGCGTTCCCTTCCTTGTTGTTTAAACTCTGTCCCTCACCCCAATGCCTTCACACTTGTTCGCTGCTGTGTTTCTGAAGTGTTTCCGCAGAGGCGCAGTAAGATCATGGACCAGTCCAGTGCAGCGGGGACTGAGACGCCCTGATGCCATTTTAGCGTTCGGCATTTCAGAAAGACAATTAGCGAAAAGTGAGACACGAACTATAATTTCTTAACTGTACATTTATGAGGCGTTTTACGGGCCTTTAGCCGCTTGGGACTCGAAACAGTGACCTGCCTTTGTCTAATGGTAAACCCGCCTCTCCAGTGCACTAAACCGCGACCCAGAGGAAGAAGCGGCTCTCAGTGACTGGAGTTTCTCAGACAGTGCGGAGGGACAAAATACCTCACATCAGGGACTATAAAGTATAATAGACATTGAAAAATCTTTATTTTTTCGTAGTCCGAAAAATAACCCGAAAAAAGGCGTAGTTTATCTCCGAAGCGGAAACAGGAAGTGTTTAGTCAACAGATTATGTTTCTAAAGTGACCGCGTTTGAGGAGACACAGAAACGCTGCTTGTAAGCTCACCTCAGGTCAGGATCCAAACAAGCAGGAAAACATCTTTCTCTCGGGGTTCAACCCCAAAACAGCCCCATCATAATGACCCATAAAATAAACAAACACAGCTGGATGGAGCCTCGATTAAAACTCTGTGGCGTTTCATTTTATGGAGTGAAGGTGAATATTAAAGGTCTTCAAGCAGCGGCGACCGAAAATAAATAAAAAGTCCAGTGGAAATCCGTTCGTTTCTCATGGCGATGTCGGACTGTCTTTCTCGCCGCGGACACGCACACAAAGGCACGCAACTCCTGACGTCATCACGCATGCTCAGTGAGTTGCCGTACACTGCAGATAATAAGACTGGATTTCAGCTTTGAATTCATGTTTTGTGTTTATGAAAGCTGAGCGGAATAAATAAAATGTTGTTTATTTAGAGTTCTGTGTTTTGGTTGAGTTTATTGCCAGAGGAGTAGCAACAAAATCAGGCTACTTACTTTACCTTGGGCCATAATGCAAAGGCAATCTCTCTCTCTCTCTCAATACACCGATCATCGTAAGAAAGAACACTCAGGCTGATATCAAGTCAGCGGGCTTTAGTTGTTATCAAACAGTTCTCGGCCCTCGCTGGGCTTGTTTATTTTGAGTGCTGTGACTGATCTCAAAGACACGGCGTATTTGTGCCACGGCTCGGAGAACTGAGATTCCTGTGTGTTTGGATTCTAGCTCCATGTCAAGTTACAAGCAAACTTCCTCACTGAAGATTCAGATGTCTGACGGATTTAGCTGAATGTATTCAAAGGAAACGTTTCTCCCTCCCACCGCGAGCAGGAACAGGAGGGAGATAAGGACTGACTCTCTTCTCTGCTGCTCAGTTCCCTGCTGAACTGTGGAGGGGGAATGTGAATATTTTATCCGCCGGCAAGTGAGGATGTGTTTGCAGAAACCTGGAGATTTCAGAATGACGAAGAACTTCGTAGTTTTTATTTGGAATTTATTTTGTGCAGCCCTGTCTTTAACTTTCACATGTAACAGAAATACTTTTTAATTTCCAGTGAATTATTGCTATGTTCAATCTTTTTTTTCCCCACAAAATGTTGTGTGAATGTCTTTGTCTTAATCTGATGCAAACAAATGTCCTTTTATGCTCCTTTTTGTGCAGTTTACTGACATTAATCCCGTGACTGCTCACACACACACACACACACACACACTAAAAAAGTCCATATTCAGTGTAAGCTTCGTGTTCTGCTTGTGTGTGTGTGTGTGACTGCAGGAGGAAACTTAGATCCATTCACTGAGAAAAATCTCCCTCTGGAAAGAGTGGAGTTTCTGCGGATTCTCCGCCCTGTACAGCCGCTCCTCATCAGTCACTGCGCATTTCCGTGTTTCAGTCCTGCAGGCTCGAGGGCTGTGTGGTGGAGGTGACTTTCCGGAATCGCGGACATCTTTTATTTCATGTTTCTCCGAGGTCTCTAGGCCGGTGGGCAGAAGAACTTTCTGATCTGGTTTTCTGAGAAGCGACGGCTCCATTTGAAACCTGCTCATTGTGATGGCGGTGTTTGGTTGTTTTGTCGGTTATTAATTCTGTTCGGGTTGAGACCAAAGAGAAGGATTTTTTTCTGCGTCTTTGTATTATGGCCCGAGTTCCGGGTACAAACAACGCCTCGACCTTCCCTCAAACGCCTTCATCTTGTCACAGCAAAAGAGTCGAAGTGGAGAAATCCACAGATCCTCACCCGTCGTTCCTGGCGCTGCGGATGTGGACAATAAGTCGGAGGTTTCAGAGTCAGAGCACAGTGAAGTAATGATTATTAGGGTAAGTTCGAGTTGCAGCTCAGGCCAATCCGGCGGCCAATGGGTCGAAATTCGGGGCCGTTTATCGTCGTAGGACGGACCGATCTGGTCCTCTCAGCGTCGGGGCATAACGTGTTAGTCATTTAAAAATAATATTTAGTAATGGGAGTTTTAGTTGCAGTTGACCGGGATAAGGGATTTTCAGGTGACTCTGTCTGGATAAAAGCTTGTAGTCGGTGGTGGCTCAGTGGACTCGAGGAAGATTTCGACTGAACTGCGTTGAATTTGAGAATGAAGCGCGAGGATCACAGCCGATACGGCGGAGGTTCCGACCGCGCTTCGGTGCTTCTCAGTCCTCTGCTGGATGTCTGAGCGCTGCAGGAGGAGCGCATGATTTGCATTCACTTATTTCACTCGTATTTGCAAATCGCAGAGTGAGTAAAAGGCTGACCATGACACTGGGATGGCCAATCTGCTACTCATCTCTCTGCATGACTTTTGCACCTGGAGAAAAGGATACAGCGACCGTCAGAAATCATCTGGACAGGTAATTCAATTCACTTGGACCCTTTATGATTCTTTTACAACTTTATAGATGCTCTCTTTTTATTTTTTTCCGGAATCGACAGCAATGTTAGAAACACACTGGTCCAACAGCACCCCAGGGAAGAGGATGAGATCCTGTCGGATTTCCGCAGGACATCTTCTAAATCATTGTCTCTCACCACGTATCCGTCCTTATTCTAAACCGAAAAGAATGAAATGAACATGGACTAAACCCGCCTCCTCCTGTATCAGGAGTGTATAAAGGCCGGACCTGTAACTTCTGCATTGTCACTCACTGGTCTGCTGAAAGTCTGCTGACCTGCACTTCACAACACTTTCAGCGAATTGTCCACATTCTCCGGGGTGAGGAGACAAACGCGTCAGTCGCCGTAACACTCCGTCGTAAAGGTCTTTACACACCGGGGACTTTTTCTTCCCGGGCGATTAATTCGCACATCGACACATTTTTACGCACTGTTGTTTGTGTCATGAGGACTTTCACACAGAACACCAATATCACGCAGCGAAAAAGCGACACATATTTTTTCCCTCACCAATTTCGATTTTTCAGGCCGTGAATAAAGAAATATAACTAACCACGCTGTACTGAGAGCTCAGTCTCAGCATGAGCTGGGGAGCGTGTGTGTGTGTGTGTGTGAGAGAGTGTGAGAGAGAGAGGTGTAAATATTCATTGCTTACTGACTGGCAAACCAACCAGCACCTCATTTACCTACCATCAGCTTGGTGGTTATTTTTTTTTTTCTTTGAACACACAAAGTATTGAGAGAGAGAGAGAGAGAGAGAGAGAGAGAGAGAGAGAGCCTTCACCATTAGGTTAGTTTCTTACATAGCTTACCTTATTTCTACTGTTAGATAACCATCGAGGCACTGGTTTTTGCTTTTTTTATTCCCCTGATGCAACTTACCGTATTTCGGTATTCTATTCAGCACTGTTATTTAGGCATTTGTTTCTTGCACAGTTCTTATTAACTACTCACTCCCCACCCACCCGCCCTTCCAGCTTCTTGTATTTTCACTAATACGAAATTGTTATAGACTGACTTCTGGCACAAGAATTTCCCCCTGGATTAATAAAGTTTTATCATAACTTGTCTGAAAAACAGCTCAAAGATTAAAATAAAAATATTCAGCATTTCTTTCTCTCTAGCTCCTTAATGCTACTTCACCATGGATCCCTCACAGCTCACTGAGATTATCACCTGTCTTCAAGAGGATCAACAACAGCGAAAGCAGTGTCTGGAGACCCTGATGCAAATACAGGCACAGACCCAACAGATGCTCCAGAGCTTCATGCAGCAAGTGGAATCTAAAGATCCCAAGAAAGCAGTCTTGCAGTGGTCAGAGCATCATCGTCAGAGGTTTCGCTCTTTGACCCTCAGTGATGTCGGCCATCCATTTGCATTTGCACAACAGCTCCAAGACAACTGTCAGAAGTGGTTGTGGGCTGAGGATCAAGATGCCAGAAGGATTGTAGAGTGGGTGGTAATGGAGCAGTTTATTGACCGACTTCCAGATGTGACAGCCAAGTGGGTCCAGTACCAACAACCAGCAACACTAAATCAGGCTATCCAATTGGCAGAGAACCACATGGCATCTTTCTCTCTCCACTTCAGCATCTACCCAAGTGAAGCAATGATTAAGGCACACTGGGTGAAGGTGAGCTGTGTGCACTGGTTTTCCATGGAGAGTGAGGGTGAAGGCATTTGTCACTTTGAATGACGTTTGTTAAACATTTAATTTGTAGGCCACGAAGTAGATGCATGTGTAAAATGGGGCGAGACAGTGACATGAACTAGTTTGAAGTTATGAATAGGTAAAATATTTGAGCCAAATGTGCTCTATAATATAGTTTCACACTGTAAGATATAATTCCTTCACAAAAGTGAATGCAGAGTTTGGAAAAAGCCTTTTTGAGATAAAGACAGTAGCTATCCACCAGCTACTTAGAAGTCCACCCTAGCGCCTGTAGCATGAAATCAGCTGGAAAGGTAATTTAATTCACTTGGATCATTATGATTCATTTACAACTTTACTGATCCTTTTTCATTTTTCTGGAATTTCATCAGTCGACAGCACTGTTAGAAATACACTTGTGCAACACCAAGCGTGTGGTGGTAAATCACAATTCGCATCGGATTCAGCGTGAACACTTTCGGTGCAACAATTTCACACACAATTTTTTTGCACTTTTGTATCACAGTTTTGAGTTGTATCTGGTGTGTAAAGGCTATTATGGGAAATTGCTTTTAACTCCCTTAAGGTCAATACATTAGGTATAGTAACGCGAATGGATGTATGCTTCCTGTTTGGAAATTAGAATTACTTTAGTCAAATACAGCAAATATACCTGTTTGCACTTTATGTGGAAATGTTACAGCTTGATATGCAAATATCTGCAAATGTAGCCTGTTTTTGCAAAATATGTCTAAATGGAAACCAATATAGATATTAATTCCTATATAAATTGGAGGAGTTTTGCTAAACGATGTAGAATGCCATATAATGACTGTGTAATATATTATCTATATAAACCTACAACATGAAGCCAGATGTCCTCCATCTTATGTTGAAAATATTTATTCACCTTTTGCTGTCTCACAGTGGTCAGAGCAACATCACCAGAAGTTCCGTTCCTTACTCCTCAGTGACGTTGGCAACCTATTTGCATTTGCACAGCAGCTCCAAGACAACTGTGAGAAGTGGTTGCTGGCTGAGGATCGTGACCCTGGAAGGATTGTAGAGCAGGTGGTAATGGAGCAGTTTATTGCCCAACTTCCAGAAGTGACAGCCAAGCGGGTCCAGCACCAACAACCAGCAACACTAAATGAGGCTATCCAATTGGCAGTGAATCAATCATTCATTGTTGTTTGTATTAATTTCTAGTTGTGTAGTTTACCAATAAATGTAAACAGGCAGATGACATTGTAACCACATGAAAATCCAAGTTAAAGGTCGATTTTTTTAAATTGAGATTTTAAATTTACATCTAAAAATATAAAATGTCTAATGACATTGTAATATGTGGTAGATATTTACAACAAACGGCAAAAAAAAAATTTTCTGAATGGAATAGAAAAAACCTGAATATTTCAAGCATGTAATTTTTTTTTTCATATCCTAGGAATTTAATTCTGGTCTAATTCTATTTATTGCAATTGGATTCCAAATACTCTATAAGCATTCCATTCTTTTATTTTTTTTTAAATTATGTTTATTGGTTTTAACAACATAAAACAAACAACATATGACAGAACTCGGCTCACAGACTCAAATATACATACAGACAGTTGGCGCATTAATTATATGATGACATAAATTGAAGAAATAAATGAGTATGAAATTGAAAATGAAATATAATAAAATAAATATTAAAATAAAATAAAGGTCCTATTAATTTTTTTACATAAATCCTCTTATTAACAATATTCAATCCCATAAAGGACATGAAAGGTTCCCATGTTCTGCAAAAAATGTTATCCTTATCATGCAACTTACATGTCAGATAATCCAGTGATATATATTCTATTACAACTTTATGCCAATGTGTTCTAGAAGGGGGTTTATCTGTTATCCAGTTTAACAAGATACCGTTCTGTTTTGAATCAGAAAAAAAAGTAAATCACAGCACTTTTTTAAACTACTTCATCTATTTCAACAATGGCTATGTTAAGAGGTACTCTTGGCTGTATTTTTTTTTTAACAATGACAGTAAATACCACTGGATTTTCCTCAAATTGCTGATCGTGCTAAAAAAAAAAAGTCCATCTCAGGTAACGAGCTGTGTCATCAGATGACAAGATCAAAGGGGATGGGGGACTTCCTGTTGATTAATTAACCAATAATAACTGTTGTAACTGAAACTCACCTTTGTAAAGTTGTTTTTTATTGGTTAATCTGAAAAAGTGTCAATAATTATGGACTGTCGATAATTGTACTCTGTGTGTGTGTGTGTGTGTGTGTGTGTGTGTGTGTGTGTGTGTGTGTGTGTGTGTGTGTGTGCACAGACAGAGAGAGAGAGAGAGAGAGTACAAATATCGACAGTCCATAATTATC
>JAPEIY010000005.1:20990941-21001070 GCA_026122135.1 Cathorops aguadulce | reverse complement strand
TAGGGATAAAATTAGCTCATGTTTTAAGTCGTTCAAATTCTGTAAAGCTGCTTTGCGACAATGTTTTATTGTTAAAATCGCGATACAAATAAACTTGACTTGACTTGATTTATATCTGCATGATTTGATGCATCGTGCTGATTAGAGAACTCATCAAACCGCTGCAGGTGGATGTAGGAGTATTCCTAATAAAGTGGCCAGTGAGTGTGCATGAACAACATGGTGAGATGAATAAATAATAGATAAAAAAGAGTGAAATCACAGAGTAATTAAAGACACTTCAGTGTCTCGCCGTCAGAAAATTCACGTGAAGTGAAAGACAGATGTACGAGTCAGAATGTGAAACGTTGAGTTGAGATGGGTTTATAACCCGCATCCCTCCAGGATATACAGTTATGCGGTTGTTTCTGATCTTTGCATCATAAAAAAGTGCAGATTTTTAATTTCTCATAAGAATAAAATGTTTAAGAGCGTTTTCTTTTGCAGTGCAGTACGATGGTATATTACTGTAGGGCAAAACAAACAATAAGAAGAAGAAGAAGAACATGAAGTGGGGGGGGGGATTCCAAGAATAAACTCCAAATTCCTGAAGATAAAGTTGTTAATTTCTGAGAAAAAAAACTCAGTTATCCTCTATTATAATATCATAGATTTATGAAAAAAGAGTCACAACTTTACAAGAAACAAAACTCAGAAAAATTGTTTGTTTGCTTTTCTTGTCAAGGAACCAGATTGTTTCACTCTGCAAGGTTGGATGGTTGCACCGTCATCACACCCACACCACTAGAGGATGACATTTTTCGGGAATTCCCGTGGGTCACGGGATTCCCGCGGGATTCCCGCGGATTGGGAGTCAAAATTTTATCAATCCCGTGATTGGGATGGGACAGGAATAAACATAAACGGGAGCGGTCAGGAGCGGGAATAAAAATGTATGGGAGTGGGCAGGAGCGGGCTAAAAATTCTAAAAATAGATGGCGATTTTCATCTATTTAAAACAAGCCCAAATTACACCCGTATATTGTTGCAGTCGTTTTTCAGTGAAACACGGCCAAAAGAACTAAAAAAGAACTACATATCCAACAGTGTTTTGACTTCCCTTCTGCGCCAGCAGCCCCGGAACTTAAACTCTGAGCATCCGCTCCACAAGTTCAAATTCGTTTCGCGAGAGACGAAATCACACTACGTTACTGAATCATGGATAAAAGCGAAAAGGAAAAGATTCAACGTAAGATATCAATTAAGGACAGTGCTGTACAGTTCAACTATTTAAACGGTAGGTCGGCTGTACTGCAAAAATTTTCGCGCGTAGTGTTGGACGGCAGAGAGACAGTGTATGCCGCCTGTAGAACCTGCAGGACCTGCGTTAAATACACGGCCGACTCCGGGACAAGTGGGCTGCAAAGGCATACATGCAATGTGGTAACGGAAACCGCCCAGCCCAAGTTGGAGTCCTTTTTGAAAAGAAAAGTGCCTGCTAACGTGAAGGCACGATTGACTGAAAAACTGGCTCGAATGTGCAGCCAAGACCTGCGCCCCTTTGCCCTCGTGGAGGGGCAAGGGTTTCTGGCAGTGGCACAGGAGTTGCTGGACATCGGTTCAAGACATGGGGGTGCCATCTTGGTAGAAGATGTCGTGCTCTCTGCGAGGACCGTCTCCAGACACATCGAGGATGAATATGAGAAAGTGAAGGCCATCGTTATGGAGGAGCTCAAAAAGGTACGTAGGATTAGTCAGTGAATACTTGAACCCTGCACCTATGTATTATTTTCATATTCACAAATTATTGCTTTATTGGACATTTTTGTTGTGGATTTTTATAGTGTTATATATTTTAATTGGGGCTAGGCACCGAAATTAGGTTCCTTTCCTTCATGGCACGGACTAAAATGTTTCTTCTGGGTACTGAAACGGGCCTTTCCTTTCGGTTCCACGTTTTGGTGCCCAGATGTCCATCACGTCAGTTAACTTTTGGCATTTAAACCCGCGGGAACGTTAACGTTCCATGAGCAAGTGGCAAACAAGCGAGTGATCTAGAAGCGAGTAGCGACGTGTGTGTGAATAGGCTGGACATAATCGGACTCTTTCGCGACGTGCCTCGGGCTTTCTTGCACACAGTCATGTAATCCAAATAAGTGACATCCTGCAACATGCTCACTTCCCCCAAAGTCAGTACGATGGATATGAAAACAATTAAGCACCGGCGATACTACTTTCTCATATGAAGTTTTAAAGTGAGGTTATAAAAGAACAAAACCAAAAGTTCATTATGTTAAGCCCTTCACCTGTAGTGTATCATGATCAGTCATTGAGTAACAACACAGCAAATGTAAAGACTGTTAATTGTAAATATAGATTAACAGTAGCTGTATTGGTTAACTTCACTTTTGTGGGCATCTGTGGGTTGTTTCCAAAAGACCTCTCAATGTACTTGTATAGTTGAGTGACCAATAAAGTACTACTACTAATGTGAATCGTGTTAATTGTACATGTGAATAGTGACACATTCTATATTTTATATTTAGAGCAAAGACCATGCGTTCACCACTGATCTGTGGTTGGAGGAGAGGACCAACACAAATTACATCACAGTAACTGCACACTACATCCACAACTGGGAAATCAAAAACCGAGTTCTGGCCACAAGGGAAGTCATAGGAGTTAAATCTGGGGACCACATCCGAGCCATCGTCGAGGATACACTTATGGTATCTTTCTAATTGTGTTCATATGTGCTCAGCAAAGCATGCTGGATGTGTAACATTGTATCATCTTTGGTATAGTTTATTTACTATAGTATTAAGTACTATTAAGCTTTTCAGTGTAGTTTGAAAGTGAAATTAGTATTCTGATCTAGTATTGAATTATGATTATGATGTTTTATTGTCATTGTCATGGCTGTCACTTGCTAAACTTAGGAGTTTCTCCGTCTTTCCCCTCATCCCTCCTTTCTTTGACCCATCATAGGAATTTGGCATCCAGAGCACAAAGAAAGTCTTTGTCACTGACAATGGGTCGAATGTGGTTGCGGCGTTCAAGGACTACATCCGGTTGTCGTGTGCTGGACACAATTTAAACCTGGCCCTGAAATACACCTTCGACCAGCTGGAAGAGGACCACAAAGTTACGAAGCTGTTGAAGGACTGCAAGATCCTCGTGTCTCACTTCAAAAAAGCAGGGTAAGATCAGATGATATACTCATTCTTGGCTTGCCTATTATGGTTAGATAAGTAATCATAATTAATTGTTATTTTTTATTTATAAATAATACATGACATTCAAAAAGATGAATTCTTGCAATTGATTTTTTTTCACAACTGTATATTTTGTTGAATTGTTATTTCAGGCGGTGGTATTTGCAATAACTTGTTTCCTGTGGACTGTCTCCAAATGTTCTTCAGCTTACAGAAGGAGCTGGAGCAGACATTGAAGCAGGCAGTGGACACAAGGTGGAACTCAAAACTTCTGATGCTCCAGTCCATCAACGCAGCTTGGAAGTCTGGAAAGCTACATAATATCCTACTGGAACGCAGAGAGCTCCGCTTCCTTCATAACATCGACTCAGACCTTCTGGAGGACCTAATCAATCTGCTTACTCCTTTCGATGAGGCTACTAGGCACCTCTCAAAGGACAACTCGCCTACCCTTCACCTCGTCTTGCCAACTAAGATAACACTGCTGAGGGGGCTAATGATCCAGGTTGACGACAGCCCAATTGTGAAAGAGGTAATATTAACATTAGTACAGTGCTGGTTTTTACTGTAGTTGGAAGTAATTCAAGTCACAGGTAGCCTGTAAATATTCAAAATATTGTATTTATCCACTCCGTCACCCTAGATGAAACGAAAGTTAGCCCAGGCAGTGGAGTTGAAATTCAGGATCCACCTCTACCACAAGGTAGCCACAGCGCTCTCTCCCTCCCTGAGGAGTTTCCTGAAAAAGACTCTCAATGTTCAGGAGTATGAGGAGGTCGTCAACGCCCTTGCAGCACTGTCAACAGTGCCAGAACAGGGAGTCAGAGTCCGTGAGGAGGAGGAGGAGGAGGAGAAAGAGGGTGAATAGCACTAGTAAAAGATTATTTACATGAGAGGTGGGCAAACTCAGGCCTGGGGGCCACATGCGGCCCGCTGAGTCATTTCATGTGGCCCACACAGCCTTTACAAGAAAGACAATGTAAAATCCAAATTCATACGGTCACTCAACATTCTTAAAATGGCTACCTACAACAGGGGTCTTGCGATTATATAGTGTGCACTTGTGTGCTGTGGAGTGCTGTCACAATGACAATGGGCAATGGGAGTTGAAGTTTCCCAGTTGGGCTTTCACTTTCACGGTTTCACATTCTCTTTCTCTCTCACACACACACACACACACACACACACAGCTAATCTATATAATAATGTCATCTTCCACAGATATACGACTGAGTGCAGAGACCACAGAGGTTCACAACTTCTTCGCAAGTTGTGTAGAAGAGGAGGAGAGGGAGGGCTGTGCCGAAAGGGAGGTGGCTTCAGGTCGAGATTTGGTGATGCAGTACATGTTGCAGAACATCAACACGCACGGTCAGTCTCTTCTTGCTGTCTGGCAGGAGATGTCAGGTGGGCTAGTGCCGGTTGCCAAGAAACTGCTGGCAATTCCAGCAACCAGTACTCCCTCTGAACGTTCATTTAGTGTCGCTGGGAGACTAATTGAGGAGAGGCGCACCTCCCTTGATCCAGGAAATGTTAATTCACTTCTATTTCTTCACAGCAACATTTAAAGCGTGCTCACACACACACACAGTGTTTGGAGAGACTTTTGGACTGACATGCCATTGCCACCGAGCGAGTCTCCACTTCACCTGTACACACACACACACACACACACAACAGTGATGATTGGAGAGACTTTTGGATTGATACGCCATTGCCCCCGAGCGAGCCTCCACTTCACCTGTATATACACACACACACACACACGTCAGCGTACTTCATCTTTAATTTTCATGTTTGCAGTGTTTTTAGTGTGTTTTTAGTGTGTTATAGGTTTGTTGTGTTTTTATGTTGCATGTTTTGGGGCTGGAGTGATAATTGGGTTTGCTGTGCTCACTTTTTTGTCTTGCTGTGATTTTACTGTACACACACACAGGAATACTTGCCATCGTCACTAGAAGGGGGCTCCACTATTGACTTCCTGACTTGAGTTTTGCTTTAAAAAAGCCAACCTTTTGAAGGGTATCCGGTTGCTGTAGGGGGGGACCAAAGGCAGCGTACGTGTGTGTGTGTGTGTGTGTGTGTGTGTGTGTGATTTGACCAACTGAATAAAACTGTGCCTACATGGCAAGTTTTGGGGGTTTTGCACATGTCTAACGTTGCAGTGTTCATGACTAAGAGCCCAAAAGGTAACTTATAAAAAAAAAAAAAAGAGAGACATTTAAGGAAAATAAAAGTTGATGATGGTATGACATTTGCATCTCAGTTATTTATGTGACCTGTTGCGTAAAAGTAAAATCAAGTGTCTGATGGTTGGGTTCTCTTACCCTGATAAATTAGAGTGGAATGTGTTGTAGCAAATATTTGAGACCATTTAATTCAATGAAATCCATGAAATAATCAAAATCCATGAAATCCAAATAATACAATGGCATTAAGTAACTTTTTTTCACATGCACACATGGTAAACCAGATGCCTATTGTTCACCTTTTGTGGTGGTTGTACAATTTGATATTTTCAGGGGCAACCAGTGTCATTTACTACAAGGTTGCATGAAAACAAGACAAATGGGAGTGGGACTGATTTTGAGTGGGAGCGGGCGGGATTGGGACTCACCCTTTCAGGAGTGGGACGGGATGGGATTTTTTTTCTGGGAGCGGGATGGGACGGGAGTGAAAATCCACTCCCGTGTCATGCTCTACATGAAAGTATAAATTCCTCTACTGTTCCTTACCAGTCAGACAGAACTGAAGAAGCCTTTCGGATGAGAGGTGAAACGTCTTCGAGAATCTTCAAGCAAGTTCAGTTGCTCTCTCTTACCACCTACAAGTCCCCAGTAAATCCATTTTATTTCAAGACAGTTTGGGAATGTTAAGGTAAGGTGTAGGAAGTAGGAGTTTTCCAGTTAGTCATGGCAGTTTCATTGTCGATTACAAATACATGTCACTATCTCTAGCTACATTCGTAGTGCTGAAGATCAAACAAATTGGATGTATTATTGCAGGCCGTATCTCCTCCAGGTCAAGAACTTGCATTCACGTTTAGTCATTTGGCAGACGCTGTGATCCAGAATGACAAGGAAAAAGTGGTCCACTGTGATTCGGCTCCTCATTGAAATGCATTTCTGTATGTTTGTGCATAAAACTGTTATTTTTGAGTCCGGATTAGAAACGTGAACTCATGAATTATTATTTTTTTTTTAATTCCTGATGCTGTTTATCGTATACAATTTTCTGGATTCAAACACTGGATCAATCAGCCCAGAATAAGGCTAACAGTGTGTGTGCGTGTGCTTTTAGCTTTAGTCCTTTTTATATATATATGAACCAGTAGTTCCTTAGAAGGCCAGGTACTACAGACTTTAAACACTGAACACAGACTACATGCAGATTTCATGTGCTGAATCTTTTACCTTATTTGATTTGATTTTTAACATTTTGAGTAGTTCTTAGACTGCTACAAGTGTTTAAACTAGTAGCCACATTTTTATAACAAGTAGATTTTGCATGAAGCTCGGTTCCTCAAACATCATGTATTGTGTTTGTTAAAGGAATAAAAATGTATTTTTTTGTACCTGTTAAATTTTTTTGTACTTTTGTCTTGCGCAAAACATGCACACTAAAATCTTTCTTACCCAGCTAGGAACTACATAGTGAGTGGAAATTTAGATTCTCGGAAAACAAATTAATTTCTTTTTCCAGAGATTTAAGCTTTTTTTTTTAAATTGACATGTTACTTTTCTTTGCCAGCAGGTGGCACCACACACCTAATCCAAGTTCTATCAAAAGTACTATCTGCAAATGTGTGACTTGTTAACCTCTAAAAAGGGTGCCATGGGTCTGAGATGATTTGCTGCCCATTACTACAGTTTATGACACATCCCTGTGACCTGGTGCAGTGGTTTCAAGAAGCGTTGTAGAGGTCCACAAAAGGGTCATGAGGTCATTTCGAGGCTTCTTGAACCAGCGGAGGGCGATTCGCTACTTAATGAAGTCATGTCTACATCTTGGGCCATGCTGACGTTAATAAGGGACGATTCTTGATACTAATCACTGAAGCAATTAAGTCTTTGGCTCTGTTGGCTCAATTTAATGTTCTGTTGGAGCATCAACATTGACGTTGAGTACAGATGGTAGTTAATGAGGTGTACAGTACGGACATGATGGCTGGAAAGCTGGATAAATGAATGTACTGTAATGAGTGCTCTGGCTTTGGGATTGTCGAGAGCTTTATAGATCCTTTCTCTCTCTGATTTACAGTGTGTGAAGATGGGGAGCAATTACTGCAGTGTCTTCTTTATGATGAGTCCAGTGCTGGGACAGAAAGAACACGGGGGGGCCGGGAAGGTTCCTACACACAACCCACCCAATCATCTAATGTAGGAGTGTCTGATTCATACCTCAGCACTGTACGGTATATCGTAACCTTATCTGAACCTGTTATGTTCTAATGTGTCCATCACATCGCTGTCTCCTAACCTAATAAGCCTCTTAGAGCTGGTTTGATGGACTGAGTCGTCTATATCATGGATGTCCCATTCTTCTACTGAGCAATACCTTTAGCTCACTTCACTTCTTTATTGTCCACATGGGAAATTTGCCTTGCAGCATGGCTCAACACAAACGGACAGTAGACAAGGGACGAAATAGAAGACGGGCAATAAAACGGACACGGAATAGTTAACCGTTTTTAAAAAAATAGATTTTTCATATTGTAAAGAAACCCAATAAGGTCGTGTTTAAAAGCTACAGGTTTCTACTACTGGTCTCAGTCAAGCAAGATTGACCAATTAAAATTTATAGAGCGGTTTCTTGAGCACAACCAAGTACGAAAGCGCTATTTTCAAATGTGTATCGTTACTCCAAATGCCTAATTACTACATTTCAAAATGGTGGGAAAGTCTTCAGGAAAGACAGCGGACCAGTTTCTTGGAAAGCTGCATTTCTTTTTGTCTTTTAAAGTTCATGAAAGAGGAAAAAAATAGTGAAGGAGCAAGTGCCTTATGTTTATAGCTGCTATAATGTAAGCGATAACAGGAATTAATTTGTTTCATGGAAGTTCCTCAATATTAATTTTGTAAATCAAATAAGCAGTATGATGTTTTTTTTCAGTAATAAAATGTAATCCTTGGCAAATTGATGTTAAATAAGAGGAATACAAGTCAAGATAAACAGCTAGCTATTGTACCGTTGTGGTGGAATATTAGCATTTGTTAATCTTATAAGCCTAACTTGCTATACGCTTGCTAAACTCTTTAATTCGGTTGATTGTGCTACAAATCATTTCTATTGTTTTGGCAGTGATTTGAAAATACTTTTTGCTTCTTTCTGAATTTTTTTTTTTTTGTTAAAGAAATACAGTCAAGCCAAAAAGTCTGCACACCCCTTTCGCCTTCTCCACGTTTTATTACGTTTCAGACTACTTCTACAATAGATTGAGGACATTTTTTGTCTCAAAATTCTACACAAAATAGCCCACAATGACAAAGTGACGTGACATAGTTTTTAGAAAATATGCAATTTTATTTGACTGACAAAAATAGGTTATTTAGGGGTTACATATCTGTACACACCCTTAGCCTAATACTTGGTTGATGCACCTTTGGCAGCAATTACAGCTTCAAGGCATCTTGGGAAAGAAGCTACGAGCTTGGCACACTTGTTTCTGGACATTTTTGCCCATTCCTCTTGGCATATCCTTGCAAGCTCCATCAGGTTGGATGGGGAGCATCGGTACACAGCCATTTTCAGCTCCTTCCACAGATGTTCAATTGGATTCAGGTCTGGGCTCTGGCTGGGCCACTCAAGGACATTCAGAGACTTTCTTCAAAGCTACTCCTTTGTTCTCTTGGCTGTGTGCTTTGGGTCGTTGTCATGTTGGAAGGTAAACCTTCACCTCAGTTTGAGGTCCAGAGTGCTCTGGAGCAGGTTTTCTTCAAGGATCTCGATGTACTTAGCTACATTCATCTTTCCCTCCATCAGGACTAGTCGCCCTGTTCCCGCTGCTGAAAAACATCCCCACATCATGATGCTGCCACCACCTTGCTTCACTATAGGGATGGCATTAGCCAGGTGATGAGCGGTGCATGGTTTTCTCCAGACCAGCTTGGTATTCAGGCCAAAAATTTCAATTTTGGTTTCATCAGACCAAAATTGACCATTGTTTCTCATGGTTTGAGAGTCCTCTAGGTGCCTTTTGGCAAACTCCAAGCGGGCTGTCATGTGCCTTTTACTTAGGAGTGGCTTCTGTCTGGTCATTCTACCATAAAGGCCTTATTTGTGGAATGCTGCCTGGATGGTTGATCTTCAGAAAGGTTCTCCCATTTCCACATGGATATGCTGGAGCTCTGTCAGAGTGAACCTTGGGTTCCTGCTCACCTCCCTGGCCAAAGCCCATCTTCCCTGATCGCTCAGTTTGGCCAGGCAGCCAGGTCTAGGAAGATTCTTGATGGTCCCAAACTTCTTCCATTTATGAATGATGGTGGCCACTGTACTCTTTGGGACCTGTAAAGCTACAGCAATTTTTCTGTACCTTTCTCAAGATCTATGCCTTGATACAATCCTGTTTTTGAGGACTGCAGATAATTATTTTGCTCTGACATGCACTGTCAACTGTGGGACCTTATATAGGTAGGTGTTGCCAATCCCCAATCATGACCAATCAATTGAATTTACCACAGGTGGACTCCAATTAAGTTGTAGAAACATCTCAAGTAATATCAGTGGAAACAAAATGCACCTGGGGTGGCATGGTGGTGTAGTAGTGGTTAGCGCTGTTGCCTCACAGCAAGAAGGTCCTGGGTTTGAGCCCCTTGGCTGGCGAGGGCCTTTCTGTGTGGAGTTTGCATGTTCTCCCCATATCCGCGTGGGTTTCCTCTGGGTGCTCCGGTTTCCCCCACAGTCCAAAGACATGCAGGTTAGGTTAACTGGTGACT
>JAPEIY010000005.1:20694165-20706649 GCA_026122135.1 Cathorops aguadulce | reverse complement strand
TATATATATATATATAAAACCTGTTATTACTAGAATAACAGAAGGTGCCAAGGTTTTTTTTTTTTCCCCCTCCCATGCGTTAGAGGAAAGTTTGGCCAAATGGGAATTGCCTCTTTTAAAAGGGGCCTTTTATAATCTGACGATTTAGTAGTGCTTTATGGGGTCATAAAATGTAGGCGCAGTGTTACTGTGGCATATCGTAAAACTGAGTCACTCCACCAGAGTAAAATAGCTGGCCGGAGTGTAAAACTCACCGCTGTGCGAGTTCATGCGCTGCATCCACGGGTAGATCTGGATCTGGTTCCCTTTTTGCTCCTGCGCAACGCCTCGACCGTGTTCCAGGCTGTATTCCTGAGCTACGTGGCTCTGCGCGTTGATTCCCATGCTAGTTTGCCTGCAGCTGGGAAGCACTTCCTTGTCTTGGAGGAAGACGTTAGATCCGTACTCGTACGGTCCCCGGCTTGACCCGAATACAACGTTGTCTTGTGGCGAATAGAAAGGGGACGCGTAAATCCGGTTCTGAGTCACAGTGGAGCCGTAAGACGAGAAATGTCTGACAGGATCATACGTGGTCGTGTTTAGTGGCATGTTAGGCAAAACCTCTTGGCCACCGGATAAATGACAGGAGAGTGACGGGTTCGCGAAATACGAATTCATGCCTTCCTTCCCCTATCGCCCTCTCATCAACTCTGTCTCCTTTCTAAATACCCTTTGCTCAGGCTCTCACGTTTCCTCACTGTGCGTCTAAGTGTCTATGTTCCTCTCCCATATACTCGCGCTTGTCTCTTTCCTGGTTTGCAAACTCTTTTTTTTTTTTTTTAAAGTTCAGTAGGATTTCAATAATTTTAATTTCAAGACTCCGGTTAAGACGCGCAACCCAAGTGTTATAGCCAAGGCTTGGCTCAAGGAAAGACAATATGACAACGTCACCTGACTAGTTTCCACCAATTGAGAGCGCTGTATACAGAGGAATATGTAGCTTGTAGCTTCATATTCCACTGGCTTCAGTTGATAATGTATAAGGAAAACAGACTCTCTCTCTCTCTCTCTCTCTCTCTCTCTCTCTCGTGTCTCTCTTCGATAAAAAAAAAAAAAAAATAGTGATATGACCTACATATGCAATCAATAAATATACTACCAATGCATCAGTGTAAGTCAGGGAAACAAACAACTTGTGCCAGTGAGTAGAAATATTTTAATTTTACCGATGTTAAATTGGACTAGAAGGTGCTATATCGAATCACCCGCACTATTAACACCATTTACAACCCGTAGCAAAGTATCTTCATTGGCATGACACTTAAAAGGTGATAGGTTTAATGGTTTTGTTTCAACCAAAACGCTGAATTACAGTGCAACTTGTCTCAGCTTGTCATTATAATACGAGTGAGAATTTTGCTTAACATGTAAAACTCTCCTGCATTTTTTTTTTTAAACAAATGTAAGTGTTTGATCATGGCCAATGATGTATTATATGCTTTATATTGCTTCAAGACACGTGTAGCAGCAAATGTATTTATTCTGAGCCTTTCTGGTGCCTTGTATTTCAATCTTATAACATAGAGAATTATATTTTAAGGCCGAAAAATTAAAGAACATATCATTATATATATATATTCCTTCATGATTGCCAGTCATGAAGCTTAAATGCAAAAGACAGGCAATGTTGTTGTTTTTTAATGTTGTGCATGCTTCTTAAATATTTGTTTTCTTTTCATTTCCTCTGGCTTTCTCTGGTTATGAAAGGGAACCGTCTGTGCATTTCCTTTCACCATTTGTATTGCATTGAATTTTCTCCTACTAAAGGGACAAGAGGAAGGCGGGGGAGGGGGCATCTTACAAAAGAATGCGTCAAATGCGCCTTGGTGCCATAAAAGTCAAAAACCAACTGAAGACTTCCAGCTCTAAAGCAATTACCGTCTCAACACTCAGAGCAGAATACTGTTTGTATACACCGCTAGTATCTACAAATGATGTGGAATAAACTTCGTGCTTACAAAATTGTTTTGGAAAGCAGACAACCAGGATTAGAAAGGTCATTTTCTCATAACTTGACGTTTGCTGTACATGTAGCCTACAGTTAACCTCAAACTCTTGTAATCGCACAACAAACCGGATGCTAAAATACAATTCCAGAAGACAGTAACCTGATTTTTGCAAATGTGATTCTGCATTTTGAATGACCAGTAAAAGCCCATTCGATCAAAACTACAAGAGGCACGTTTTGAAATAAGTGAGTGGTGGAGAGCAAATGACCTTAATGCAGTCCGCATGACGGAAAGTGTGAAGCCAAAAACAGTGGCACTGAAAGAGGTGCGCACGACATTAGACTGACAGAGCAGGAGGGTTTAGTCTCTAATTGTATGTGAAACGGACACATGGAAACTAATTGGCGTAATTTTGGTCGTGAACATTACTAAAACAATATTTTGTAGAGTAGCTCTAAACAGAGGACAACAACATAAGAAACAAAAACAAAAAAACTTCAGTGCTGAGGATATATAATTCCTCATATGGGCCATATTAATAATCAACTATTAAATTTAATTTGCAACTAAAAAAATGTGTGTGTGTGTGTGTGTGTGTGTGTGTGTGTGTGTGTGTGTGTGTGTGTGTGTGTGTGTGTGAGCATGTATTCAAATGTAAAAAAAAAAGTAGAAGGGATTCATACTAAAATAACTATAATTATACCAATAATCTATCTATCTATCTATCTATCTATCTATCTATCTATCTATCTATCTATCTATCTATCGCAAAATAAATTATTTGGATATTATTATGAGTGTATATTTTTCGAAGATGAGTTGCATAAAAACACATGTTCATTATTATTATTATTATTATTATTATTATTATTATTATTATTATTATTATTATTATTATTGATTGCTTTAGATTGCTGAAACGTGCATATTTTAATCTTGCGTTCTGTATTTAACCACTAGGAAATTTTTAATAAAATGTAGATTAAAAACTTCAGGCCTACATTCTCTGCAACATATGTGTGGTTATGAGAGAATCAGAAACAGGATAAATGGGCTGTTTTTTTTTTTTTGCGGTATATAAACACAGAGAAAATTACAACACTTATTCTGTAATAAATCAGAATTTCAAGAATAAATGATCGGGTACACATTACAGTGCTTGCCTGTGTGGTGTTTGTACCTTATTATATTATTGTTGGATTTATATATATATATATATATTTTTTTTTTTTAACCGCAGAAGCCTGATTCTTATACCCACATCTGGACAAAGAAAAAAAAAAAGATCAAAGTAGTTTCACTAGTCTATGCACTGTAGGCTTTGATGTTCGACAGCATGACACTGAATCGCTTTGAAAAGAGGCCTTTTGATTACTAGTGTATTCAATATTGTCTATTTTGAAAATAACGAGCAAAACACGGCGGACTCAGTTGTTGGTATGCGACTTGGGGGAAAGGAACAGCTTAAGTGTTTTATTGCGGCCCTTAAGACAAATCACATGGTTGTGTTTCCCCGTTGCAAGCGGCAATAAACGCAGAGTCCTTTTGGCCTGTATTATACTGACTTGACAAAACCTGGTCATCGAGAAGTGCTGGAATGCTTCACCAAAACTTTATCTTGATGCATGCAAGAACAACTGGGACATGAGCAAAAGGCTTTCAGCTACAAAAAAAAAAAGCCACGAAAAGATAGAAACGTTTCTGGACAGCCTGCACAGCACATATTGCAAACCTGCTTATGAATATTTTCATTGGCTTCTTAACATGGAACAGATTATTGCTACAGAAAACCCAAACACTCAAATCCTCTAAGTCGTTGTTGCAGACTCACTGTTCCTAACATTTACTGACATCTTATAGATGGATCGCTTCATAACGTCAGTTGTGACAGTTATAACAGCGTGTACAGATAAACTAACAGCTTATAACCACGCTTGGTTTACACTGTGTGAATAAGCTAAATTTGAAAAGGAAAGAAATGTAAACAAATATTTTTACAAATCTTAATATAATCACCCTTTGTGCAATTTGGACGCCACACTGGTTCTGTTTACTCTCCAGTTTAATTCTGGTTTACAATTTCAGGAAGTGATCTCATTAAAGACAAACAGGTTACATTGGTAAACAACACATTATTATTATTATTATTATTATTATTATTATTATTATTATTATTATTATTATTATTATTGTTGTTGTTGTTGTTGTTGTGGATTTGATTTTATAGTATATACTACTGCAGCTAGAAGGCACATAAAATGTTTCCAATTATAAGAAACGTATCATCGCAAGAAAAAAAAAAAATATATATATATATATATATATATGCGCTATTAGAATAAACTGTCATGTATAATAAATAATTATAATACATTTAGGATACCTTATTCGTATAAGGATAAGACTATACATTTCTTTGTTATTTATTTCTTAAATCACTGAGTGATTTTAAATCAGAGCTGATAGTCCTGACTAATTGTAGGTTTGTTTAGATAGTCTGTGTGGACATGACCTTTAATGCAAAATTATTATTTTTTTAAATCCCGCATTACGCAGTACACATGCAATACTAAGGCCATTTTTGTCATCGAGGCAACAGGGTACAAGATCTTGACTGCTCTTTGTTTCTAACAACTTTTTATTTCATGAACGATTTTAGAAAACACCCGACAGAACGTAAATAATCATTTTAATGAGTTGGAGCACCGACCTGTCGGCTTAAACAAACAATTTGTACCCAGACGAATTCGGATTGTTGAAGTGCACAGTGGTGTCAGTCCAATCCACTGCTTCTTTCACTCAGTCAGAAATCACACATACTCAGGTCCATTGCATGAGTGACCAATAATGGAAAAATAAAATAGTTTTTGTATGCAGGCCGCCCAAAATCTGTCTTTTGTAAAAAGTTAGTTAGCTATTCTTGAATGTAAAATTTATGATTTGACTGAACTGATATTAGGATGGCGAAAGTCAAATTTAGTCAAAATATCAGTGAATATTGTTCCGACAAAAGACAAAGGCAAGTAAACATTATTATTATTATTATTATTATTATTATTATTATTATTATTATTATTAGTAGTAGTAGTAGTAGTAGTAAAAATAAGATAATTATAGTATGAAATAAGGCATACAGTTTCCGAGCCTAAACAATTAAACAAACAAAATGTATTTCTATTAAGTGTATATTTCACTGTGATTATTGCACAACAATACAATACAATACAATACAATACAATACAATACAATACAATACAATGTGATTTTGTAAAACAGACTGTCGGTAGATGCTCCGTGTCCGTAATAATTGATGTCAGTGTGGTTTATGTTGGTGCAGCCATATATTGATAATGAAGATGGTGATTTGTGTGATTTTGTGCTAGACACGGCTGGGCTATGAGGCGTCACCGGTGCGGAGGCGTCGCTCTGGAGAGTGACCGTTTGGCCCTTTGACCTGCGCGCGCGCCTCCTCCTTGCGCTCTCGTGCACGCTCTGTCACGCTGTGGCTCGTGCACGCGCATTTGCTCACGATCAGCTAGGGGCTGTGCTCACGCGCTCAACCTGAACCTGATCCGGTGCATTTAGTTTACATACGCAGGATTCGTTTCATGTCTAGGATAATACAAATATACAGTGGCATCACTATCAAAATCGATTACCACGAAATCCGCAACTTCAAAGCGTGTGAAGGGTCTTAAACTAGTGTAGTGTAGCGCCAGGCTGGTGTGTTAACCAGAGGGTGACTCGGTGCGTATGTTTGTTTATCCAAGCCATGACTAATTCCGTTAGCCTGGTTTAAATATGTGCGTTAAAACGCCGAGATTGCTTACGCGTTACGTCACACTAAACTCAGTGATTCAAGTTGTTGCATTGTATAAAGCTGCAGGAAGAAAAATCAGGTTCTGTGTAGCTGTTAGTTAACACGGAGGTCTTATACGATGTTTTTTTTTTTTTTATCGTATTGACTCCGAGAGAAACTTTAGACAAATTTTAGATCAATAGACGCCTTTCGTCATATCACTATAGACATCACTCTAGACTGGCTTACAAATGTGTACAAGGAGAATAAAGGACGCTGACACAATGCGTGATGTTAAACTGCATGTTAAATGCGTTGTGATATGATTGCATTATTTAAATAAATATGTTGCTTTTGAAGTGTAAATATAGGATATGGTAGTTAATTAAATAAATTATTAAAATGCAGCAACAACAACTATATAATGCATATAAAGTAGCTATATTTAATAATAATAATAATAATAATAATAATAATAATAATAATAATAATAATAATAATAATTATTATTATTATTATTATTATTATTATTATTATCAGAATTTTATTCAGCACATAATTGTCCTAGTATTTACTTCACTACAGTGCTGCTTGACCTGTCAATCATGAGCTACCGGTCAATCGCTGAGGCATTTTTAATAGATAACAACCCTCCATGTACTCCTTACACTTGCCCATCAGTGACTGATTAGCCGTAACTTTAAAACCACTGACAGGTGAAGTAAATAACATTTTTCTCATCACAATGGCACCTGTCAAGGAATAGGATATACTGCATTGGGCAGCAAGAGAACAGTCGGTTCTTGAAGTTGATGTGTTGGAAGTAGGACAAATAGGCAAGTATAAGGATCTGAGCGACTTTGACAAGGGCCAGATCATGATGGCTAGATGACTGGATCTGAGCATCTCCAAAATAGCACATTTTGTGGGGTATTCCCAGTATGCAGTGGTTAGTACCTACCAAAAGTGGTCCAAGGAAGGACAACCGGTGATGGTGTCAGAACACACAGTTGCAGCTTGCATATATACAGTTTATATACACTCATGGTCTATTTTATTAAGAATGCCTGTACAAGCATGTTGTTGTCATGCAGTTATCAGCTAATCGTGTGGCAGCAGCACAAAGCAAAAAATCATGGGGGAAAAAAATGTGATCTCGGGGACTGATTGCTGCATGGATGTTGGGATCAGAAGGGCTGGTTTGAGTACTACATGAACTGCTGATTTCCTGGGACTTTCACACATAACAGTCTCTTGAGATAATGAGAATCTTACAAAATCAAAAACAATTGATTGAGCAACAGTTCTGTGGGTGGAAACACCTTGTTGATAAGAGAGGTCAGAGGAAAATGGCCAAATTGGTTCAAGCTGCCAAGAAGGATATAGTAACTCATAGCAAATCTTTACAACCGTGGTGAGCAGAAAAGCATCTCAGCATGCAACAGCAGAAGAACACATTGGGTTCCACTCCTGCCAGCCAAGAACAGGAATCTTAGAATAAAGAACATGTTCCTATTAAAGTGGCTGGTGAGTGTATGTATACAGCAATTATATTTAAAAATATGTATAATGTCACAAAAGTATAGATTTTTTTTAATTTAAAAAGCATTCTTCACACCAATCCTTCCAGTCATTTGTAAACTTAAACCCAGATATGAGTATTTAAAGAGAGACGGCCTTTTGATTTCATAAAATCGGTGAAATTTAGTTCCCTCTGAAATTTGGTCATTATGATAGATGTTTATTTCTGTAATATCTTACAAAATATCAGTCCATTCTGTGGCTGGGATATTATTTAATTTGAGGGGATTCCCGAGCAAATAATAAGGAGGGAAAGTGAAACACAGCGATCATTGTGGTACAGTAGCGTTCCTAAGCTGAGAGCCATACTACTGAAAATCCCATAGACCCGATTTTTTAAAAAATCCCAAGAAGTTATGACATGGAACTTGTACACCCCCAAAAAATATGTTGTATATGTTGGGATTATCTACTAACTTTGAAAGTATCAGGTGAAATTTTGCTGTCATTTAAAAGATCGAAATTGCGCCTAACCTGTCAGAAACGGACAACAACCAAACTGTCTAGTCAGAGTCGCTCATATTATGTCAGCAGTTGGCTTAGCTATCCCACGACCGGGAAGATCTGTGTATTTTGATCATGCTATGTTTTGCGCCAGACTGCAACCACCGGCAGTTGACTACATGCCCTGATCTGTAATGGTTATCCCCATGAAGGATGCATTTCTTATTGGTACAGAAATACTCCGCAAACCATGCTATACAAATCGCCGTGTTGATGTAGGTTACTCGCCGGCTGCTACCTGCTACAGATTTGGAAAGGCGCTAGACTTGCGGTGACGTCACATACGCGACGTCGGGTCCGTATAGTCTTAGGTCAGCTTATTATTAAAAAAAATATTCAAAACAATTCAAATCAGTGGAAAAAATTAAGTATGATCACCAGGATCGATAGAGCTGCCCGACATGCACAACATATGCAAGCCATTGTCTTAACTATGAAGTGTAACCCGAAATGTAATTCTTTGAAAAGATATTCCCATTCATTTTGCCATAGAGGTTGGAACACATCCAGTAGGGGGCGATGAGATTACTTTCCCTCCCTACATCACCTCAAATTGTATCATAGGACAAATGTCTGTGCAAAATTTCATGAATTTTTAGCCATCGTAAGCCCCTCAAAACAGTGCTGGAAATTTTCAAAATCCCACATTCCATCCAACATGGCTGACTTCTTGTTGGGTGGAGTCAAATAAAACCAAGTGAACTTTTCTTGCAAGAAAGAGTATCAATCACACCAAATCCAAGAAACTTCATCTCAACCATAGCTTGTTCTCGGGGGGGCTATAGAGCTCCGGGACCATGACCAGTCCCTTGCTCAGTGTAACTTTGTAATTTTATGCACATTTGATCAGTATGCCAAAATTCATGAGTTTTCGAGCATCACAAGTGTCTCAAAACAGAGTTCTTCCATGAAGAAAAATAATTAAGTAATTCATTAAAAATAAATAATAATAATAATAGGCCTGCACCTCGGTGCTCCGGCAATAATGATGATGATGATGATAATAATAATAATAGATGAGATGAGAGAAGAAGAAACATGCCGAAAACAACAGGGCTTTGCACCTATGGTGCAAGCCTATGGCTTGCACCTTGGTGCTCAGGCCCTAATAATAATAATAATAATAATAAACAGGCACTATATCTTTACACTGGACCACATCACACAGACACATTTTAATTTTAATTGCAGTTACTTAAATTGCAGAACTGGGTTTTGCAGAATGTCCAATTGTAGTAAAATATGAAGTGTTTAATACTTTAAAGTCAAATAAAAATAAACACCATTTGCCAGTCACAGCAAGTGCCCTGACATGCCCCACCACACATTAAAATTAAAAATAAAATAATTTATCCATTTAGAAAGTTATGATATTGTTAAAAATAGGCATACCATGGTGCAGCCATTTCCACCGAGACCAGCTATCCGCCTATGACGTAAACGGTTCAATAAAACGTCATTTTAGTAATGCAAAAGCCATCAAATAAAGACTTCTAATTCTTAGAAAAAAAAGGCACCCAGGTGCCACTGCTGCATTTTATACTAACCTTGATCCATCAACAGATGCTTTGTTGATACAAAGATAAAATAAATTGCGGTCATCTAAATGTGAGGTGATCAAGGCATAACTTTTCCTAAGTCTTGAAAAGAGGGGAATGGCTTGGTTTTAGATATTTAGTTCAAGTTGATTTATCAAGGTCACAGTTGAATAAAATGCAGAGTCTTAACTTGGTCTTGCTAGGTCATGGTAACCTGAGGTATACACTTAAAGTAGGTCTAAAGCTTGTGAGAACAGGTATAAAATCCTGTCTGTGAAGAACAGAGAATACAGTACACATATTCATTCAGAAAGGCAACACTGAAGCTGACAGGTTTTACAACACACAAAAACTGACAGTGAATAATTTATCATGCCCTCAGGTTCCTACATTGCAACACTGAATATGTTTACTCTTAAGGCGTGTCTAGACCTGCACTTGTCTGCCTCACTTTCAGGAATTCAAAAGAGCCTTCTAACTTTTACTGCAGAGCATGTGTGTGTATATGAGTATATAATATGAGTGTAGGCTAATTTGACAACCAACCTGTACTATTTAATATACGCATCGAATATATGAAAGTGATACCATGTAGTTTTAAGATTAGTGCAGTAGTTCTGAGAGTTATGATGGTCTGGCATCCCATCTAATTATTCCTGCCTTGAGCACAGTGTTCTTGACCTTGACTAGAATAAAGCCGTTATAATGGATGGATGGATGGATGGATGGATGGATGGATGGATGGAGTGAGTACTAGAGGCTTTGCAAATGTTCACACACAAGGGGAAAATATTGCCTCGGTTTCTGATGGCTCAGCAGAACACTGAACTAAGGCCCAAAATTAAGCATGCTCTCTTTCTCTGTATGGAGTCATGTCAGGGTCTCTTTCCTGCTACTGGTACCATGTAACCCAGTACTACCTGCCGCATGAGGGGTGATAGCATGGCACCCCAGGGCGTATGACTTCCTCATGGAGGCACCGGCCAGGGCGGAAGGGGTCGTCACGACCTACAACCGCCATGTGCTCACGACCAAGGCGAGCCATCACATTGGAGGATTTCGGCTGTGGTCATGCTTGGAGAGGAGATGGGCGCCACCAAGCTTTCTCAAGCCCATAGAAAAGATATGAGAAATGAGCGACACAAAACAAATCAGGATACTGGAGTGGTCGAGGCCCGGGTCAACAATGACCGCGCTCTCCATCGGAGGTATGGAAGTCTCAAGTATGCTACTGGGACCAAGACCAAGACTAGCTCTGAAACTGACAACAGATCAAGTCACCATTGGCACATGGAATGTCCGCACCCTGTATGCCTGTGGGAAGCTGAAGGAGCTTGAAGAGGCTCTGTCACACTATCGCTGAGACATCATTGGCCTATGTGAGGTGCGATGGACAGGATTTGGAGAGATAACAACAGAAGGTCATAAACTGTGGTACAGCAGGGAGGAGAAGAATCACAAATATTGCACTGCATTCATCATCCAAAAGGAATTTCTGGGTTACATTATCAGCCTATATCCAGTAGGATCATCTCAATGAGAGTGTCAGCCAAGCCCAAGAACATTACAATCATCGAGGCCTATGCACCCACAGTCGACCACAGTGATGAAGAGGTTGAACAGTTCTATGAGCAACTGGAACAGACAATCCAGAAGAGTTCAAAGAAAGACATCCTCATAGTGCAAGGAGACTGGAATGCAAAAGTTGGTCCTGATTCTCACCAACAGTGGGCTGGAACAGTTGGAAGGTTCAGCACAGGAGAAACAAATGATCGAGGACTTGGACTGCTGGAATTTGCACACAGTCATGGGCTCACACTGGCTAACACACTCTTCCCTCACAAGTTATCCAGGAGAACAACCTGGCATGCTCCAAATGACCTGATTCATAACCAGATCAAATTCATCCTGACACCTTGCTAGTTCAAATCCAGCATCAACAAGGCATAGACTCAGACATATCCTGGAGCAGACATTGGCAGTGACCACGACTTAGTTCTCCTGGTCATGACATTGAAGCTCAGAAGGAAATGCCCTACTGCAAGCCCTAGGATTAGGTTTAACCTAGAGAAGCTGCAGGACCCCAAAGTAGCATCAGCTTTTGAAGCTCATATGGGAGGAAGATTTGCAGCACTGAAGCTGCTGGACAGCGACATCAACGAACTGGTTGGAGGATTCAGGGATGCTGTTCTGGAAACAGCAGAAGAGGTACTGGGCAGAGACAGAAAGAAGAACTGCCCCTGGGTCTCCAATGCCATCCTAGACCTCTGCAATAAGTGTAAAGCTCTTAAAGGGGCCAAACACACAAGCCCAGAGGCCACAGAACAGTACAGATGCATCAACAAGATGGTCCAATCAAAGATGAAAGATGCAAAAGAGCAATGGATCTCCCAACAATGCAAGAATATTGAGAAAGGAATGAAAAAGGCAGCAGTAAAGAAGCCTACAGCACACTTAAGACCCTATCCAAGAAAAAGCAGAACCAAATGACTGTCATTGAAGACCAGGATGGGGAGCTGCTCACAGAGAGAACAGCAGTTATGGAGAGGTGGACTGAGTACTGCAAGGAGTTGTACAACTTCCCAATCACCCCAGACCACACTCTGCTAAACAAGGAATGAGGCACAAGAGAAGTTGAAAGCTTACCTGTGCTTAAAGAGGAGGTGAGGCATGCAGTACATAGGCTGAAATCAGGGAAGTCACCAGGGCCAGACAACATTCCAGCTGAACTTCTGAAGAATGGTGGTGAAGAGACAATCAGGATCTTTACCTTGATGTGTCAGAGGATCTGGGAGTCCAAGGAATGGCCAGATGAATGGACCAAGTCCCTCATCATTCCACTGCCAAAGAAAGGTAACCTCCGTCAATGCCAGAACCACCGGACCATAAGCCTCATTAGCCATCCAAGCAAAGTCATGCTTAAAGTCATCCTGCATAGACTTACAAGGCAGGCAGAGGAGATCCTGGCTGAAGAACAAGCTGGCTTTCGCACTGGGTACAGCACAATGGAACAGGTCTTCAATTGCAGAGTACTCATCGAAAAACACATTGAACATCAGAAGGAGCTCTACCAC
>JAPEIY010000005.1:19633101-19643219 GCA_026122135.1 Cathorops aguadulce | reverse complement strand
TTCCCCCCCCCCCCCCCCCACACACACACACATGCGTGTGCACACTTTTTTGCTCAGAGAATTGAGCTCTGGCTTGTCTTGCCAGGGTTTTAAACCTGGGCCTGAATGGAGTCAGGGCCATTCTCATACACGTGGAGATGCTCATTGGTGAGCCTGGAACGATATTTAGTTTTGTGTTCATTGTGGAGAAAGCTGCCTCGCAGTTGTGTGTGGGGAGCCAAATATGGTCAAAATGTACAGGGCTACTTTCCTCAGACCTGGGAAAGCTGTCTCAGGGACCATTTGGAGCCAGAAAGTAGAAGGGTTAGTTCTTACAAACTGCTCTTTCAGGGTCACATCTGCTTAGAGATCAACCAATTGCATCTGCAGAGGCCCAGCATTTACCCATCTAAAGTGCTGTCACTTCCTTTGAGAACCCCCTGATATCTGTGATGAGAAATGGGTTCTGAATGAACATGGTGAGCTGCTGTCCAAAGCTGAAGCTGTCAAAATATTTGCCAAAGTTTACAATCAGCTTATCAATAAAGTCAACAAAAGAAGATAAATCTTTGTCCCTGAGCCTGTTCCTGCACTGCTGGGAAGTGTGCACAGTCTCCCTGCAGGTCTTCCTTGAACACCTCATGCTTCCTCTAAAAGGAGCGGACAGCTGTCATCAGTTCACAAATTGAATTATCCTTGCCCTGTAGACTCAAATTCAGTTCATTCAGATGTGAAGTAATATCAACCAAAAAGGCCATGCTGTCCATCTGTTTCTCATTTTCTAAAAAGAGAAAACTGTGTTGCCTTCTGACTTCTTAGCTCTGCCAAAAAAGATGCTACTTCCCTCCTAATGGACCAAAAGCACACTAACACCCTGCCTTTGCTGAGCCATTTCACATTGTTGTGCAGCAAAAGATCATTGGCATTGGCATCAACTTCTCTGAGGAATTCCCTAAGCATGTGATGCTGGTAGGAAGAGGATGCCCTGAGAAAATTGATCATTTTCATCATTGTATTCATCATCTCAGCGTGCTCATCTGACATGGAGGTGCAGAGGACGGATTGATGAATGATGCAATGGTAAGCTATGAGCTCAGGATTGTCCTCTTTCAGTCTTGCTACAGCTCCTTTCTCTCTCCCTATCATAGCAGGGGTCCACCTGTGGTTATTTAAACCACTTTTTTTGGCACTATTCCTCTCTTTGTTCACATCTCCTTAATGGCCAGATAGATGTCTTCAACTCCTGTACTGGTCTGAAGGGGAGTGACACCTAACGTCTTCACAGAATGCTTTCTGGTCTGTGTTGAAAAACCTGACACTAACAGCTGAGCACTGTCACACATGTCAGTGGACTCATCCACAGCTAAGCCTACACATGGTGCCTTATACATGGCTTCATCTAGCTGGGTTAGCACGTCCTGAGTCAATATTTTACTCTTTGTGGCAGATGATGCTGACATGGGTATTTGCTTTTATTTTATCACAAAGCTCTTGCTTTTGTTTTCCCTCAAATAGTGTTTCAGCTACTGCACTCGTGTGTTCTTTGACAACCCCTCCATCGGTAAAATGGCTTTTTGTGTTGACCCAAAATCCAAGCAACTCTGAGGGAACACTCATGAGCATGTTGTTGGGCAGTGAATGTGTGGCTCAGGATTCTGGTGGACTGGTCTTATTGAACTCCTGAGACTACTTATTTTCTGTGATCTCACTTCAGATTTGAGTGGGTATGTTTGTTCAAAGCCTTTGTTTTGTCTCATAATGGCGTTTCACATTGACACTTTTAATAAGTGCCACGGTTTCTGAACATATGAGACACACTGGTTTAGTGCTTCCAGAAGGAAGTATGAACAGAAATGAGTCTGTCCATTCCGGATTAAATGCTCTATTTTCACTGTCCACGTTTCTATTTTTGGAGAGCACCATTTGTTCCTTATTTTTCTCTCCCTTTCTCTGTCTCCCTCGTCTTTTTTCTCAACTTTCTCCGGCTCAGTCATCTGTATCTCTCTCTTTTTCTACATGTATTGCTGTCCTTTTTTCTTTTTCATGTGTAACTTGCCTCTAACTCTCTCATCTGTCTGCACTGTAGAGTTGCAATTACCGCCTGGAATGTTGCAGACTTGATTGGCTGAGTGGTATCACGTGGAATGGCTTAACTCGCATGTAATTGGTCTCTGCATTTCCTCATCCACTAAACCACTACTGTAAAGACTACAAAAGCTACACCAGGTTAAAATAGAAGTGACCCATCAAGTTTTAAATCATAACTTTTGTTTTGGTTGTAGGTCTGGGTCCATATGGGACAGCTTCTGGGTCTGGACCCGGACCGCAGTCCGCCTGTTAGTGACCTCTGCTCTACACTCTGTTCACCCATGACTGTCTCACTGCCCACAAGGACAACAACATCCTGACGTTCGCGGACGACACCGTGGTGATCGGACGCATCATTGGCGATGACGAAACGGCCTGCAGGAGGGAGGTGGCTAGTCTGGTATCATGGTGTGAGGACAGCAACCTCTCCCTCAACACAGACAAGATGAAGGAGATGATGGGGGACATGAGAAAGGAGAAGAGACCTCATTGGCCACTGTTCATCCAGGAGCTTGAGGTGGAGAGGGTGAGCAGCTTCAAATACCTGGGTGTTCACATCAGTGAGGACCTCACATGGACACTTAACACCACACAGCTGGTTAGGAAGGCTCAACAGTGGCTGTACTTTCTGAGGAGGCTGAGGAAGTTTGGTATGTCACCTAAGATCCTCAGCAACTTCTACAGCTGTGTGATTGAGAGCATCCTGACCAACTGCATCACTGTGTGGTACAGCAGCACTACAGCAATGGACTGCAAATGCCTGAAGAGGGTGGTGAAGACTGCTGAGAGGATCACCAAAACTCCACTGCCCTCTCTGCAGAGCATTTACCACCTCAGAGTCCACAGGAGAGCTGCCTCCATCCTCAAAGACCCCACCCACCCCTAGCACGGACTGTTCACACTCCTACCCCTCAGGCCGGAGGTACAGAAGTGTGAAATGTAAAGACTGTCAGATTAAAGAACTCTTTCTTTCCCACTGCCATCAGACTCCTGAACAGCTGACAGGAGTCTATAACCATGGATTACCTCCTTGTAAACTGTCCTTGACTGTTTACATCCGTTTGCACATTACTGCCCTTTTTGCTGCTGTTCCTTGACTGTTTACATCTGATTACATTGATTGCACATTCGCACATTACTGCCCTTCTGCTACGTCTGATCATTGCCTTATTTTTGTATTACACTACCTATTTTGCACTACATTTAGCCTTTATTTTGTACTACACTGGGTGTTTTTGTTTCTGTTGCTTTTGCTTTTCTTTGCTTTTATTTTTGCACTATATTGCCTTACTTTGTATTACTTCTTCCGCCTATTTATTTGTAATTGGCATTCATGGTGGACAGCAAACTAAGAATTTCATTGTGCAAGTGGGCATGTCCTTACTGTGCATATGACAATAAACACTTTGAACTTGAACTCTGGATATTCACCATAACTATGAATGTTAACATATCCTCAGCAAACATTAAGTTGTATAACAGTGCTTTGACAAATTCCATCTCTTCTTCAGAGTATTGCCAACACAATGCATTCTCCAGAATCCAAAATCATACATTTCATGAACTGAGACATACAACCAAATGGCAATGACTGTGGCCTGTATACAATAGAAATTGCTGTAAAAATTTATTTTGGTGGATTACCAGAGACCGTATATGACCACCAAACTATGAGAGAACATCTGAGATGTGTTGATAGAGGAGTTTAGTGAATGCAAGCAAGATGATGTTACAGAATTTACATATGAAATAAAACTTTACTGCACATGTAAGTTGTTGGAATATGGCTTTGTTTACTTGTACAAAGTGCAGGAAATTGTTCCATATGAGATGCCAGAATTGTAAACTCTGTATAAAACAAATTTAAAAAGTCTAAAACAATTAAATGTTTGGAATACTGAAGTTCATAATTAAAATATCTGCATTTATGTGTACTTTAATTTACTATTGATATTTCACAGAAAATAACATATCTGTGAGTAAAAGATCTGTACTTTAGTATATTTTTTATTTTCCACGAATCCATATTCCATGACTCATCCATAGTTTGTCAACAGTGGATTTCTTTAAATGTTGATAGGCTATCTACAGAAGAATTGGAGGGGGTCTTGTAAGCCAAGAATCCAGAAATGACCATATGCATCTGAGCTAGTGCTTTATATTCCACCAACTGACAGTCGCTCTTGCATGCAATCTTTCACATCTCAAACCAGAAAACATCTGTGCTCAACTCTTCATCTATGTCATCAGAGTCGGCCTGCAAGTTCAATCATCCCCCGGGCACCTTATTTTACACCTGTGGTAATGCTCTCAATCAGTTGCATTAACAATCTACATTTGTCTTTTAGGGTAACCTGGAGTTGACCTAACTTCTCTTGAAGTCTGGTAATTTCTTCAGATAGCCCCTCACACTGCTCTATGAGAACTTCTGTTTTTTTTTTTAAAGCAACCATTCACAAACATCCATTAGAACAACAGGATCAAGTCTATCTCTTGGAGCTGGAGTGGATCGTTTTGTTGGTCGTGGAATTGGGAATTTGAATGGCGTCCTGCAAAATTACTCGAGCTTCCTTCCCCTGGGCCTTTTTTCTTTTTAAAAATAAATAAACCAGGGAGTATTTGTTTTACATCCATTTCACTGCACTGGAAACACAGTTTTCTGAACCCCTTCATCCACCACCCATATTTAGCCAGGAGATAGTGGCACTGATCCCAGACTTCTGGAGATTTTCAAGGACTTCTTCATTTGTTAGCACAGAATGAACTATACCAGTTATCCAACAGTTTACCTATTTTGGCTGGAAAGACTAATATTAAACCCTTATATTCAGGCTCATACATCACAAATATGCACATAGCATAAATTTAATGTATTAAAACACTGTTAATACATGTATTAATACACAATGTATCATTAACATTAATACATTAATGAAATGTGAGAATTTACCAGGTATACTTGCTTTTAAATTGTGGACACCAATCATTACATCATAACAATGGCAGTGCTTGAATGTGTTGTGTATAAGAGGGTAAAACTTAATTTTCATAAATATCAGTAATACTGTTTTGATGAACCTCATTTTTTCTCAGTGAAAAAGTAAAATAGGAAAATCATCGATTTTTAGGAATGATGCAATTTTTTTTGTCAGTGACCCAATCTTTCATGGGCCATAGACACCAAAGTGTTCAGCCAATTTTATTGGAAAATCAAGACATGACCAGTAGGTGGTAATAATGAATTTCAAGCTGATTGAATCAAAGATGAGCAAGCTGGAAGTGACAACAAAATATATGAACAGGTGGCAATTATCGCTAAAAAAAAACTCCAAGATGGTGGCACCTGTGAGTTTGGTGCATTGCATCACAACGCTAAAAGAATGCTTAAAGTAAAAACATCACAACACCACACAAAATTAACAATATATTCTGTAAATGTTTTATTTATTGTTGAATCAACACGTGTGTGTGTGTGAGTAAAATTAAAATCACTTAAAATGTCTTTATAGGCCAAACAAAAGCATGTTGATTTCCTATACAAACATATTGGGGGGGGGTCATCAACGCAGGGACACACTGTTATTGCTCATGTAAGGTTGTATGTACCATGAGCAGTAGTTAACCCATATGTACAGATGTTTATATGTACGCTAGTGGCATTGTGTGCAGCAGCAGTATGAACATATGTACAGTGATACTGTACAAGTGACATAGTTTGTGCAACAATTTAAGTGGTCCATTTTGTGCAAGAAAATAGTGCAAATGGCATGTGAAAGTACTGAAGGATGAGTGCAGTGATGCTAGCAGAGTGGTGGTATGGAATCCATAAATCTCATCTTTGTACTTCTTTTCCTTCTACCTGGGAACTCAATCTCCAGCATTCTTTTCCCAATATAGGTGGGTTGCATCCAACGTCACATCCATCTCATTTGATATTCAAGACATGATGGTCAGCTAAGCTTAGTGTATTTAGAGAAAGCGTTACTCTTACAGGGTGATTAAAATGCCCTACACTTACTTTGTTTGAATGGAACAAACTATTAAACTGAAGGAAGAAAAAAAAGTTTCTTCCAGCTTCCCCATGAAGTGATAAAGGGTGAAAGAGCAAAGGATTTTACAAAAAGAAAAGGTGGCTCTTGAATCTTGCACTGCGATTGAAAGGAATTGAGTCAAAGAACTCTCGAGTTTGCAGTGATCATTTCATGAAAGGACGATGATGTAGATTGGGCTCCTACACTGAACTAGAGAGATAAGATAATTGAGACGATCCATGTAAACACAAAAACAGAGCTCACGAGTTAATAGCACTAAACTGCTTCCCTGGCCATGCAGTTACAGTGAGCTGGGATGACTTCATTCCGTTTCACCAATACCCAGGTCTTTAAAAGGTGTTTTTGTGACTCTTTCCGAATGATGTACCTGGAAAAGAACAACAGGGAGTATTGAGAATCATGAGGCTGTGTTTACACCCCATACTAAAACTCATAGCATTCTACCATCGCAAAGAGACATACAAAAAGCCCCCAAATGCCTACTTACCCGGGCATAAACGAAACAGGATTTATCTTGTGTCTTGATCCCCAGATCTTAATCCCAGCCATATAAAAGTTGTACACCTCCATGCTCTTTCAAGTTTTCATCTGTTTATCCGTGTAGAACGATGTCTGCAGCACCAGGTAGTTTAAGATATTGGGGAATTCAACAGGTGGATAATTTTCAAATTGAATACATTTGTTTGTCTGACCACTACTTAATTCACTGGAAGTAAATTCACAAGCAAGTCACTTGACTTAATACAACCTATACTTGATCTCTCCTTGGTACGTGTCCAAACTATCTCAACCTTGCCCATCTCCAAGCCATCCTACATGTGCTGTCCCTCTAATATTCTCATTTCTCATCCTGTCCAACTTTGTCATTCCCAATGAAAATATCAGCATCCTCAACTCTGCTACCTCCAGTTCAGCTTCCTGTCTTTTTTGTCAGTGCCACTGTCTCCATACAACAGAGCTGCTCTTACTTGTTTTGTATACTTCTCCCTGTTGCCATGCAGATCACAATGTCACCTGCAAACATAATTGTCCATGGGGCCTCTTGCCTGATGTCATCTGTCAAACTGCCCATTACAATTGTAAACAAGAAAGGGCTTATGGCCAAGCCCTAGTGCAATCCAACATCCACCTTAAATGCCTTTGTTCCCACTACACATCTCACTGTCCTCATACATATCTTTCACTAATCACACATACTTCACCACTGCTGATTTCCTCATGCAGTACCACAACTGCTCTCTCAGCACCCTGTCATATGCCTTCTCTAAATCCACAAACACACAATGCAGCTCCTTCTGGCCTTCTCTATATTTTTCCCATCAATATTCTCAAAGCAAATATTGCATCTGTAGTACTCCTTCCTGGCATGAAACCATATTCCTGGCTACCAGTTTTAATTTCCACTTTGTCCCCACACTAGTACTCCTCTCCCTCTTCCTCTCCCTCGCCTTCAATGGAATCAGCACCAACTTCCTCATAATCCTTCTCCAGAGCAGCCATGTCCTCTCTGGCCTCAGAGAACTCACCCTCCTCCATACCCTCACCAACATACCAGTGCACAAAGGCACGCTTGGCGTACATCAGATCAAATTTGTGATCGAGACGAGCCCAGGCCTCAGCAATTGCTGTGGTGTTGCTCAGCATGCACACAGCCCTCTGCACCTTGGCCAGGTCTCCACCTGGAACCACAGTGGGGGGCTGGTAGTTGATGCCCACCTTGAACCCAGTGGGACACCAGTCCACAAATTGGATGGTGCGCTTGGTCTTGATGGTGGCAATAGCAGCATTCACATCTTTAGGCACCACGTCACCACGGTACAGCATGCAGCAGGCCATGTACTTGCCATGACGTGGGTCACATTTCACCATCTGATTGGCTGGCTCAAAGCAGGCATTTGTGATTTCAGCCACAGAGAGCTGCTCATGGTAAGCTTTCTCTGCAGAAATCACTGGAGCATAGGTGACCAGTGGGAAATGAATACGGGGATAGGGCACCAAGTTGGTCTGGAATTCAGTAAGATCAACATTGAGGGCACCATCAAAACGGAGAGAGGCAGTGATGGAGGACACAATTTGACCAATCAACCTATTCAGGTTAGTGTAAGTAGGACGTTCAATATCAAGGTTCCTACGGCAAATGTCATAGATGGCTTCATTGTCCACCATGAAGGCACAGTCAGAGTGCTCTAGGGTGGTGTGAGTGGTCAGGACAGAGTTGTAGGGCTCCACCACAGCAGTAGACACCTGGGGAGCTGGGTAGATGGAGAACTCCAGCTTGGACTTCTTACCGTAGTCAACAGACAGGCGTTCCATCAACAGGGAAGTGAAACCAGAACCAGTTCCACCACCAAAGCTGTGGAAAACCAGGAAACCCTGGAGACCTGTGCATTGGTCAGCCTGGTGAGATGAATGTTAGTCAGTTTATGATTTTTCAAAAGAATCCAAGCTTACAGCACAAGAATCCAAACAATGCTTACCAGTTTACGGATCCTGTCCAGTACAAGGTCAATTAGCTCCTTGCCAATAGTGTAGTGACCACGAGCATAGTTATTTGCAGCATCCTCCTTCCCTGTAATGAGCTGCTCAGGGTGGAACAATTGGCGGTATGCACCAGAGCGAACCTCATCTAGAGGAAGAGACCATTATAAGTTATATTCATGTCCAGGACACTGGTAAATAACAGTCATGCACCATACAAGATCTTAATCTTACCTATGACCGTGGGCTCTAGATCTACAAAAACAGCCCTGGGGACATGTTTTCCAGCTCCAGTCTCACTGAAGAAAGTGTTGAAGGAATCATCTCCACCACCAATAGTTTTGTCACTGGGCATCTGACCATCTGGCTGGATGCCATGCTCAAGACAATAGAGTTCCCAGCAGGCATTGCCAATCTGGACACCTGCCTGACCTACGTGAACAGAGATGCACTCGCGCTGTGGGGACAAAGGGCACATTTGCATGACATTTTCATTCTTGCTGCACTGTATGCTATATTTGTGCTGTCAACATAATATTTAAATTATTGGCAGTGCCACTAACTGCTAGAAATGACCTGAAGTGAGAGTGAGTGAAACAGCCAGAGCATAATTTGATCCTGATGACTAGAAGCTAGTCAAGAAAGTGATGAGCTACACATTTTTATTTGACTGTAGTGTGTAACAAGCTGAGGAAGACCTCTAGATATGTTTTAATGTGCATTTTCACTTTCGCGAGCTGTACAAAAATTGTAAACTTTGTAAACTGTGTCCAAAATCACTCACTCCTCCCTATCTAGGTAATTCTACAGGACTATATAGCAAGCTCATTGGTAAAATGACAACACATTTTCAGACACTACTCCGCCACACCCTTATTTACATCATTACTGTCACACAATTAAAAAGTGCCAGCTAAGTCAGCTAGTGGGTTTTCAAACATGCACATATTTTTGTGATTGATATACTGGGCGTTAATCCCACATTAATAAAAAGTACTTTGTACCTCAAGTACAAAGTGATGTACTTTGTGCATCAAGGCTGAATATTTTTCTTCGCTGCTGCCTTTTATTTAAAAAAAAATTGAGGCTTTTGATTAATTCTTCACACTGCACTGTAACTTATTCTTACATTTTATTTATCTTATTCCATTTTAGCTTTTCTATTCTCTTAAGCTAGTATCCCACTGGGTTGCGACAGCCTGTGACAACAATTGCGATAAAATATGCGAATTAGCGACAATTTTCACTTGGAATCGCACTGAACTGATATTTGCATATTTTACAGCAATTATTGTGTCTCCAACTAGTTGCAGGCTGTCGCAGCCCGGCTTTCCCTCAGCAGGCAGGGAAGGAAGCCTCACGGAAACTGACTTGAGAAGGGTTCACGACGGCTTTGTGACACCAGCGACGCGTTTGCAGCTCTCTCATCTCATTATCTCTAGCTGCTTTATCCTGTTCTACAGGGTCACAGGCAAGTTGGAGCCTATCCCAGCTGACTACGGGCGAAAGGCGGGGTACACC
>JAPEIY010000005.1:16981851-16991989 GCA_026122135.1 Cathorops aguadulce | reverse complement strand
CACAGTGACCTTGACCTTAGACCATTTGATCTCAAAATCTAATCAGTTTATCTTTGTCCCCAAATGCACAAATGGTGCATGTTTGGTGAAATTCCTTTCATTAGCCTTTTTAAACAATGGCCTTCCAAATAATGGCACTGACATGACCCAGTGTCTATTTTGGGTGACCACCCCCCCCCTTCTATGCATCCCTGTGCCAATATTAAAGCATTTTCATAACAGCCCTACCAAAGTTGGTATTTGTTGAACATGACCAATCTGCAAGTTCGGGCAAACCAGATGAATCGGTGAACAAATTTGAATGACTCCTTTACCTGGATGGAACCAAATTACTTGAAGTACTGAAGACAGTCAAAATGTCAGATTTGTTCAGAGGTATTTTGAATCTCAGGCTGCACAATTCTACATTCATTTCTGATGCAGGTCGAAGGTTGAGCAAAGAATGGCGCTGTCCAGTCCTGAATAGAACTCCAGAAAAACTCTGGATTGCCAAATGATGCATTGGTTTTGATTGGACTAACCAGTAAATAAATCCTGAACTATTCTGAAAAATTGATTTTTGTTATCTCAGATCAGACGTTTTGGAGCGAAGTGTAAGTGTGTGTGTGTGTGTGTGTGTGTGTGTGTGTGTGTGTGTGTACATTCACAGAGAAGCACTGTAATGACTCGGCACATCTGTGCAACAACGGGAAGTGTGTGAGCGAGGATGTGCTGTGCGACTGGAAAGATGATTGCGGCGATGGTTCAGACGAGCACAACTGCTTCGTTAATGAGTGTCTCAACAGTAAGCTCAGTGGCTGCACACAGCTTTGTGAGGACCTCAAGATTGGATACAAGGTACGTGTGTGGTTGTTGTGTACACATGCTGCTTTGGATCCGGTTTTGTTTTTGTTCACACACTGGGTATCATTTCAATCAATTCTGCACAAGAAACTTGTGAGAGATGTAGAAATCAGCAGAGAGGTGGATATGGAGCCATGTAGATGGTGATGGGGTGGTGGTGTCATGTTAATATTGATTGATTGTTGGGTTGGTGACCTGGCGACTTGTCGACGGTGTATCCCGCCTCTTGCCCATAGTCAGCTGGGATGGGCTCCAGCTTGCCTGCAACCCTGTACAGGATAAGCACTACAGATAATGGAAGGATGGATGTTGTGTTGGTGATGATGGCAGTGTTTGTGATGTTGGTGGTGGTGTTTGATGTTAACACTGATGTTAGAGATGTTTGATGGTGGTGTGAGTGGTATTTGTGACTGCTGATGGTGATGTTTGTGATAATATTGATGTGTGATGGTGGTGATATTAATATTGATGTTTGTGTTGGTGGTGATGTTTGATGGTGGTGTCTGTGGTATTTGTTGATGTTGATATTGGTAGTGTTTGCAGGGTTTGATGGTCTCGGTGGTATTTGTTGATGTTAATGTTGGTGAGGTTTGTGATGTTTGATGCTGATGTCGGTAGTATTTGTTAATGGTGATGATATTGGTGGTGTCTGGTATTTGTTGATGTTAATATTGGTGGTGTTGGCGGGGTTTGTGATGTTTGATGGTGGTGTCAGTGGTATTTGTTGATGTTAATATTGGTGGTGTTGGCGGGTTTTTTATATTTGATGGTGGTGTCAGTGGTATTTGTTGATGGTGGTGTTGGTGGGGTTTGATTGGTGTCTGTAGTATTTGTTGATATTAATATTGGTGGTTTTGGCAGGGTTTGTGATGTTTGATGGTGGTGTTGATCGTATTTGTTCATGGTAACGTCAATACTGGTAGTGGTGTTTCATGGTGGTGTCTGTGGTATTTGTTGATGTTAATATTAGTGGTGTTGGTGGGGTTTGATGGTGGTGTCGGTGTTTGATGGTGGTGTTGGTGGTATTTGTTGATAATATTGGTGGTGTTGCTGGGGTTTGATGGTGGTGTCGGTGGTATTTGTTCATGGTGACGTTAATACTGGTGGTGGTGTTTCATGGTGGTGTCGGTGGTATTTGTTGATGTTAATATTGGTGGTGTTGGTGGGGTTTGATGGTGTCGGTGGTAGATGTTTGGTGGTGTCTATGGTAGTTGATGGTGGTGTCTGTGGTATTTGTTAATGTTAATATTGGTGGTGTTGGTGGGGTTTGTGATGTTTGATGGTGGTGTCTGTGGTAGTTGTTGATGTTAATATTGGTGGTGTTTGCAGGGTTTGATGGTGTCGATAGTATTTGTTGATGTTAATATTGGTGGTGTTGGTGGGATTTGATGTTGGTGTCGGTGGAAGATGTTAATATTGGTGGTGTTGGCAGGGTTTGTGATGTTTGATGGTGTCGGTGGTATCTGTTGATGGTGGTCTTGGTGGTATTTGTTGATAATATTGGTGGTGTTGGTGATGTTTGGTGGTGTTGATGATGGTACTGTAGGAGGTATTTGTTGGTGTTAATATTGGTGGTGTTTGCAGGGTTTGATGGTGCTGGTGGTATGTTGATGTTAATATTGGTGGTGTTGGCGGGGTTTGATGGTGGTGTTGGTGGTATTTGTTAATGGTGATGTTAATATGGATGGTGTTGGTGGGGTTTGTGATGTTTGATGGTGGTGTCACTGGTATTTGTTAATGGTGATGTTAATATTGTGGTGTTTGTGGTGGTATTTGATGTTTGCACCTCCCCATCCTTCTTCCAACAAGATGAACCGTCAGCCAAAATGTCCATCAATAAAGATTAGTAAATTCATAAATAACCAAATGGTAGTATTTTTAAAAGTGATCAAATGTATATAAATATTAAAAATGTGTAAATCTAAAAAAGATATTTAAAAAAAAAATATATATATATATTTTTAAACCTACTTCCTCTCCATTATACAGCAGGTCAGATTCTCTACGGTGATTCTGGTTTCATGGTTCTCTGGCCATCATGATTTAATATTTGGTTATAAGGATTGTGTGCATGCGGAGCAGCTTTGGGTGCAGAGGAGTCACAGGGTGGGATTTGTGATTTTATTTATTTGGGTTTTCTGTGTTGTTTGTCAGTGCCGCTGTGAGTCTGGATTCCGTCTGAAAAACGACGGTAAGACGTGTATGGACGTGGACGAGTGCACTACCACGTACCCTTGCTCACAGCGCTGTGTCAACAGCTTCGGCAGCTTCCACTGCCTCTGTGTTGAAGGTTATGTGGTGCATACTAATGACTCGACACGCTGCAAGTCCTCTTCCGGTATGAGCAGAACTAAACACGCATGCACACTTGCTTATATATATTACACACACATTGCGAGTACTAATTGGTGCGCTTGGACTTTTTTTTTTATAGAAGAGGAGGCTTTTCTGCTCTTTGCTAATCGCTATTACTTGAGGAAGCTCAACCTCGATGGCAGCAACTACACGCTCATCAAACAGGTAAGACATGCCTGATGTTAATGAGGCTTTAAACCATCAGTAATCTTTATCAAATGGCATTGGAAGTTCTAGACCTGGACCTAAATCTGTGAATGAGTTCTTCTGCTAAAATAAAGCTAAGAGTTAGCTGTGTGTGTGTGTGTAACAGGGTTTGAACAATGCTGTGGCTCTGGATTATCACTACGCAGAGCAGATGATCTACTGGACAGATGTGACCACGCAGGGCAGCATGATCCGCCGCATGCACATGAACGGCAGTAACGTCGAGGTACATTTGAGGTTTCTGCTCTTCGGCCTTATTCTCTATGTGCTTCTTGATCATGTGCGTTCCTGCATGGTGTAGGTGCTGCACCGGACGTCTCTGAGCAACCCGGACGGTCTGGCGGTGGACTGGGTCGGGGGCAACCTCTACTGGTGCGATAAGGGCCGAGACACCATCGAGGTCTCCAAGCTGAACGGGGCTTACAGGAGCATGCTGGTCAACAGCGGTCTGAGGGAGCCTCGAGCCGTGGCTGTGGACGTGCGCAATGGGTGAGTGCGTAGAACAAGGGCACACGCAGATGAAGCACAGCCTTTGGTTTGAGGAACCACTGTTATTATTTTATCAACCTGAATGTTGTAAATTGTTTAATGTGACTAATATTTATGTAAATGTCTAATTTCTGGCACTACTGTGTGTGCGTGTGTGTGTAGTTATCTGTACTGGTCAGACTGGGGAGACGTGCCTCATATTGGCCGTATTGGAATGGACGGAACAGACCGCAGCGTCATCATTAAGGATAAGATCACATGGCCCAATGGCCTCACGCTGGACTTCGTCAACGACCGCATCTACTGGGCCGATGCTCGGGAGGACTACATCGCCTTCGCCAACCTCGACGGCTCCAACAGGCACACTGGTACACTCTCTCTCTCTCTCTTTTGCTCCCCCTTTCTTTCTGTCTCTGTGGAGATAGAGCTCTGTCTTCATCTTCACGCTCTTTCTTTCTTTCTTTCTTTCTTTCTTTCTTTCTTTCTTTCTCGGTCTTCTCTATCTACTCTGTCCATTTTTCTCTCTATCTTCTATCAGTCTGTCTATATATAATATTTACTCTCTATTTGCATCTCTGTCTTTGTTTCTCTCTCTCTTTTTCTCTGTCTTAACTCTATTTCTCTGTCTGTCTTTTTCTTGTCAGCCTGTCTGTCCTTTTCTCTCTCTCTTTCTGTGTCTGTCTGTCCTTTTCTTTTGCTTATCTGTCTGTCCATCTGTCCTTTTCTCTTGCTTATCTGTCTGTCTGTCTGTCTGTCTATCCTTTTCTCTTGCTTATCTGTCTGCCTGTCTGTCTATCCTTTTCTCTTGCTTATCTGTCTGTCCGTCTGTCCTTTTCTCTTGCTTATCTGTCTGCCTGTCTGTCCTTTTCTCTTGCTTATCTGTCTGTCTTTTTCTTGTCTGTCTGTCCTTTTCCTGCTCTCTCCTTTTCTATCTGTCTGTCTGCCTTCTCTCTTAATCTTCTTTCTCTATATATCCGTTTTTCTCTCCATCTCTATTTCTCACTGTCCTTTCTCTCCTCGTTTTTCTTTGTACCCATCCGTCTTAGTTGTGTGTCTGTCATCTGTCTCTTTCTTCCTCCTTCTCTCTTTCTTGCCTTTTCTCCGTCCGGTGCTCACACTCCTGCTGCTCTCACATTTAACCAAAAAGCCAGTTTGACGGTAACCGGTTTTAAAACCAGTACCATCACCATGCCGTTCGTCACAGCGTTAAAGCATTTCATTAAAATGGTGGAATGTGTGAGTGCGTGGCGTGAGAAGGACCGTAGGTTGTGTTGCTCAGTACGCTTTCTTCTGTGCAGTGCTGAATCACGACATCCCACACATCTTTGCCATGACTCTGTTTGAGGATTACATCTACTGGACCGACTGGGAGACCAAGTCCATCAACAGAGCTCACAAAACTCTGGGCACCAACAAGACCATGCTGATCAGCACACTGCACAGGCCTATGGATATACACATCTACCATCCATACAGACAGCCTCCGGGTGAGTAGAACACATGCGTGTGCATGCGCGCACACACCTACACACACGCCTCCAAGCAAGCTCTTCGTTTTCATCATGTTAAAAAAAAAAGACTGAATATGTGCATGTCTGATCACATCACTCTCAAGCATCACTCAGTCTTGCGTAATTAAGGCCTAGTGCAGTGTACAGGATCTTCACAAAGATTTGACTTGGATTGAATTACGGGTCAGTGCACGTTTCCATGACGATAAAAGTGAGTAGTAATGAGAAGTGGCTTTTCCTCTGTCTGCAGTGGAGAATCACCCGTGTCAGCAGGATAACGGAGGCTGCAGTAACTTGTGTTTGCTGTCCCCTGGAGGAGGCTACAAGTGTGCCTGCCCCACAAACTTCTACCTGGCTGCAGATGGAAAACAGTGTCTGTCTAACTGCACGGCGAGCCAGGTGTGTGTGCCACTGGGGGTGGGGGAAAATAAAAATGTACAACTAATAATCATCAACAGTTTTTCTGAATATAAAAATATTTGTTGCGCTGTCCAGTAGGTTTGTTTAGTTGGTGTGTGTGTGTGTGTGTGTTTTTTTTTTTTTTTGGGGGGGGTCCAAAATTCAAGAAAATAAAATCTTTAATTCTGTGAACAAAAATTAGAAGGATAGAGTGGTTTTTATTCTATATGTAGGAGATATAACCGTAAGTATGTCACAATATATTGTGTGCCAATAAATCACTATAAAATTAGACAGTTTCACTCGATAAAATAATAATAATAATAATAATTATTATTATTATTATTAGGTTGTGTAATCTTAGTTTTTACTAGCTGTAACTGCATTGTTTAGACAGTAGAGGGTGGAATAACAGAGGGAATACATGTGACTTTGCCATAGATGGAAGTAACACAGCTCTAATGTCGTGAAAACCCACAAAAACAGACCTAAAATGGGAAAGAGCTGCTGTGTGATTGACTGTATGGATAGATTTAACAATAAATCGGAGTTCCTTTTTTACAGACTGTTGAAAGATAAAGAAAAGAGAAGCAAATGGAGGCACAACAAATGTTTATAAAAGTTTATTAAGAAAAGGATTTGTTGTTCACTTTTTCATTGTTAATAAAAGGGATATTTTAGTTAATGGGCTATTATATTTTTTTTTCGCAGTCCGGTTTCCATCAAATCCTGCGCTCTAATTGGTTGGCGAGCGGGTCCATATCCTATGATACGGACCCCAGTTACGGACCTCTGGCACTCGCTCGTTCACAACAACAACATAGTAGCAATTTTTGTCAAAATTTTTTAATAAGATTTATTTTATTTATTATTTGATTTTTTTTATCAAAAATCTTATAAATTTTGCCAGCATTTCTCAGGAGAACAGCATTAATTTTACAGCATAGATAGCGATAACGACAGTGTTCACAGCGAAGGTGAGTTTTACTACCCTGAGGAAGAAGAAATACAAGAAAACATTTCAGGAGAAAGCTAAAAACCTCTAACTTGCTAACGCTGAGCAAAAACATGGCTGAATCCTGAATGACTCAATTTTGTATAAATAGGGGACTACATAGGTGGCAAAATGTAGGTTTTTTTTTTTTTCCTGCCATGGAAGTGCACTTGTATACTGAGGAGGAAGCCATTTGCATTATAGTCATAAATGAGGATTCAAAATTGCGGCTCGGCTCGGCTTTCCCTTTAGGGCGCTCTCGTTTTCTGTTAGAATTTGGTAAAAAAAAAATTTATATATATATATATATATAAAATTTACCTGCTTAAGGTCAGTCCGTATAGTGAAATACTGTGACCTTGGCCTTGAATACTGACCTCGGCCCAGAGGGCCTCGATCAGTACTTTCAAGACCTCGGTCACGGTATTTCATCATATGGACCTCCCAGCTGGTAAAAATGTATTCTATTCCCTTCTAGTGGGTTTATTGATAGCATCCAATATTATATTCTTATCCTACATGTATTACACCACTCTCCAATGGAGAATGAGCATGCAATATTGTTAGTATTGCAGATTGTCAAGACAACATGACATCAGAGCTCACGCGGATAGCTAATGACAATTTTTCTGCTGTGCATATAGTCATTTCTCTATCTGCCAGGAAAGAGAGAAGACGAGGCTCATCCAGCGTGACTGCTAGGAATAGCTATGCTATAATTAAGCACTAAATAAATAAACTAAAAACTGAAACCGAAGACGTGCTGAATACCTGAAAGGCTACAAAAACTTCATGATGTATTCATGCATATTTACAAGAGAAAAACATGCCAACGGACATGGGAAAACTGGAAAAGGGAGACATTGGAGATGTAAAACTAATGCACTAGCGAGTGACTGTGACAGTTTGTAACCAAACGTGACCACGAGGTTTGCTTCATTAAATGCTGAAGATTGAGAGAATTTTGGCTGCCAGGTCATGCCCTTGTGTGTAGTTGTCGATGTTGATTTTAAAAGTAATTCAGTAAATTACATCGGGAAATGAATACTTAAGTCAGAGTGAAAAATGCTGCGGTGAGTATACGTAGAAGAGTCTTGGGACAGAAATCTTACTTTCTTGGTTGTTAGCCTGTGCTACTGATGAATGCTACAGCGGCTGTAGCTGACTTCACTGCCGTGCTAATGAACCCTACACCGGCTGGAAGGTGACTTCATTGCTGTGCTAACAGCGCCGGCCTTCGAGAATGCTGATATGAAGTGTATGTATAATAACATTGGCTGGCTTTTTGTTGTGGTATATCAGATATATTCCATTCAGTTAGCATGATATTGAACTCGTCTTCAACTTGTTCAATATCATACTAGCTGAATGGAATATATCTGATGTACCACGAAAAAAAGCCAGCCAATATTATTTAAATGTTACTCAGATCCGCGATGTATTTCGTATGAAAAATACGAGTTTTTCAGTACAAAAAGAAGCTTCATATCTTCAAGCCAACATGTGTGTGTATTTTATTATTTTGACACATTCACAAACCAAAAGTACCTAAATTTATCAAAGCAGTTCATCGATATCCTCATGAGTCAGGGTATTGAAAATATTTAATGGTTGTGATTCTTGATGTACCGAATGTAGTTCGTATGAAAAATGAGTGGCGTATTGCCCCAGTAAAACGTGCGTCACACACACACACACACACACACACACACACACACACACACACACACACACACACACACACACACAAAAAAAAGTACTTCTAAGTTATGGAGTCAGTTCTAAAACATTTGTTTTCCAAATGTCCGATTTCCCAAACAAAATTACATTACAGGAAAAAAAAAATTTCTATCTGAGCAGCAAATTGCATAAGAGATCACTTTTCAGAATAAAAAAAAGAAAACATTTTAATGAAGGCTCCTGCATTTTGCTGCAAAATTAAGATGAAAGTGTGAGTGTCCAAAAGAACTGTGGCAGGTTCTGTAAGATGCTCAGTAAAACCTTCAGCTCGTTTCCTTATAAAATTGCACTAATTGTTCTTGAAACTTTTTTCTTTCTTAAACCACAGGTTCGTCTCACCAAATATTGACACTTCATTTATTATGGCTTACTGCTGTTTTGAAAATTTTGGAATATAATTGTTCATTTCATGGCTTTAGTGGCTTGATGTCGATAACTGATTTTTACCAGTTCCTGTGTGTGTGTGGGGGGGGCGCTAGATTTATTTTTTTCAAACTTATTTTACTGAATTCCTACCCTAAAAACAAAGGGGGAAAGAAAAAAAACCCAAAATCAATACAATACCCACCTGCATTTCACAAGCAATGTACCTTTCCAAAGGAGACTGCAGTTTATTTTGCATCAAAGAAAGTGAATGATGATGCAACATGGCACGAATTGTTCAAAATACTGATAATTAAATTTTGGCAATAGTGCGGAAATTGAGACAACTGCAGTCAGTACAATCTCTCTGAAATGATTAAAAATTACTTTATACCAGCAGATTGCATTACATTTAAAAGCTGAAACATGCATACACCCCAGATCCAAATAATTTACCCACAAATGTATGTATTTTTCTACATCGCTTTTTGTTTGTTTGTGTGTGTGTGTGTTTGTTTTCCATTTGAAAAGTATTCAACAAATCAGCTACCAGATTTGGGACACAGCATCCCGAACTATTAAATATTTGGATTTCTAAATACGCTGGAGATGTTCAAGGCAGAAAAAAGTACAGATGTCTACTGATATTTAGAGGCAGGTTTCATGCTGGAATATTATGGGGAATTCCTGATAAAGAAAAATGCCTTATTATGACAAAGGTAAGCTCAAATGTGGACTTAAAAGCAATAAACAAGCCAGAGCCTGGAGCTCACATTTTATAGTGTTTAGCTTTGTCTACGTTATTGGTGCATAAGAAACATGCTGCTAGTTGAGCCAAGCATTAGGTCTAATAAAACGTATGTCCCAAGCCCACATCTAGATATCTGCAGTTGTGATGACCTCACTTAAAAGTGACCACAATGTTGACCTTTTCATTCTGTTCACTTTTGCTTTGTTTGTTCAACCACATAATCTAACAGCGTTGCCGAGGCAGTCAGGGAAAAATTCAAGTAGGAGCTCTGTGTCCTGGGATGCATTAAAATTTTTTGGGGGTATTTTTGTGCATAAAAATGCACGATTTTCTGTATTAACGCAATCCCTGGTAGGTCTAAATTTTAAGTGTCACGGCGATGGTTTAATGGGTAGCAACATGTCACGAAGTGTATCGGTCCATAAATTAATTGTAGCGGGGCTGCTACACTTGAGGCAAAACTGTGTGTGTGTGTGTGTGTGTGTG
>JAPEIY010000005.1:16285438-16296242 GCA_026122135.1 Cathorops aguadulce | reverse complement strand
CACAGAAAGGCCCTCGCCGGCCCCAGGGCTCAAACCCAGGACCTTCGTGCTGTGAGGCGACAGCGCTAACCACTACACCACCGTGCCGCCCCCAACAAATTTTTTACAGTGTAAAATCCTGAGGTTTCCAAGTCTCAAAAACCACCATCAGATACCACCTCCATGCCAAGAGATTATTTGGAAGGTCTGCTGGAAAAAAAAAGGCCTTTTCTGTCAGTTAATCACAAATGTAAGTTTGAGAACTTTGATTGGAACCATGTTCTATGGTCTGATGTAACAATCAGAGCTTTTTGGCAATAAACACTCAAGGTGGGTTTGGCATAAAAAGGATGACTATCAAGAAAAAAACCAGATCCCAACTGCAAAATATGGTGAAACGTCTGTGATGTTTTAGGGCTGATTTTCTTCCAAATGCCCTGGAAACCTTGTTAGGGTACATGGCATTATGGACTCCATGAAATACTAGGACATTTTAAATCAAAATCTGGCTGCCTCTGCCAAGAAATTAAAAGTGGGTCATCACTGGATCTTCCAGCAGGACAATGATCTGAAGCATATGTCCAAATCAACACAAAAATGATGAGCTGAGCATAGAATCAAGCTTCTGCCATGAGCATCTCATTGCCCTGACCTGAACCCCATTGAAAATCTGTGGGGTGAGCTGAAGAGGAGAGTGCACAAGAGAGGGCCGAGGACCCCAGATGATCTGGAGAGATTGTGTAAAGAGGAATGGTCTCAGATGCCCTGCTCTGTATTCTCCAACCTTATAAAATGTTATAGGAGAAGACTCAGTGCAGTTTTACCAGCAAAAGGAGGTTGTACAACGTATTAAATGCAGGGGTGCCAATAACAGCGGCACATGTGGTTTTGATAAATAATTATTTTTTGATGACGGATTTGTTTTTTCCTCTGAATAAATTTATTTCAATTCAAGGTTGGACTTTTCTTATTTTTTTTCAGTGTGAGATGAAGCTGTTTCACCAAAAGATGGATTTTTTTTCCCTAACCCTTTTTACTAATATTCATAAGGAGTGCCAATAATTGTGGAGGGCACTGTATAATGACCGCACAAAAATATTCCCTATAGCACATCCATTCTGATTGGTGTGGATTGAATTTCTACAATATACCAGCAGCTCTGAGAATCACAGGTTTATATTAATACACTCATTCACATATGCGATAGTTTCTACAATACCGTCATACACAAGGATTTGTATGATGGATACTCCAGTGTTTAATTGTATGTCCTGGGTATGACTTTAAACTGCAACCGGTGGTGAATCTCAGGTCCGGGAGGACTTGGGTATTAGGGAAAGTGGAGTTACCCCTTAATCACCATTGCTCGCAAGTCCACTCTGACCCGGAGTGGTAGCACCTGCCTGGGTTTCAGCTATGGGTTAAATAGTACATCACCAATAAGGCGCTGGCAGTAGGGTGCTTTTTGGTGCAGTGTGGCAGATGAACCCAGTAGGGTCAATGGCACACCACCAAATGACATGCAGAAGATCCACTCAAATGGTCAATGGATGGCATCACTTGGCAAGTCAGTTGTCACTGCAGGGCAACTTCCATACCCGTCAGGTATGTGGCACTTTTGTGCACCACTTGGCATCAGATCTAGAGGTCCAGAGAGACAACACAATGGGGGCATGACATTGTTTGTCTTACCTGTGTCAAATCCTCAAAATAAGATGGCAGGACAAGGTTCCCAACGTAGAAGTCCTCGGGTGAGCCAAAACAGTAAGCGTGGAAGCCCTTATCACAGCGTCCCAAATTTGTTGGGCTGGACACATCTGGTGAATGTCTGACAGAGTCGTCCGCAGTGGTGCCTAACAGAGTCATCCACAGTGGTGGCATGAATGACCTGATTGAGCTGCTGTGGAATGTCTGGTTTTGTGAGCTCTCGTATATTCCCTTTGATGCTTGTCTTCAATTGCAAACACTGAGCTTTTAACTATGCTTCGCCACATTGCTCTATCTGCAGCATCCCTTTCCCATGTCTGATTGATAACTGTGGCATTCTTCATGTTCCTCTTCAAAATGTCTTTGTACCTCAGTTTCTGTCCTCCTTGTTTCCTCTTTCCTAGGCTCAGTTCTCCATAGAAACCAGCTTAGGGTAGTTGCATGTCAGGCATGCACCAGATGTGTCCAGCCCAACAAAGTTGGGAGGCTGTAATAAGGGCTTCCACGCTTACTGTTTTGGCTCGCCTGAGGACTTCTACGTTGGGGACCTTGTCCTGCCATCTTATTTTGAGTATTTGACGCAGATGTCGAAGTTGTAGTCTGGTCAGTTTCTTGAAATGTTTATGGTAGAGCGTCATGAATTTGGTGGCGTCAGACAGAGATAGTAAGACTGCGACACTGAATACTTTCAACTTGGTAGTTCTTTTGATGTCAAAGTGAGACCAAGTTGGGATGGCTGAAGGTAGAGGATCATGTATCTCAGATGCAGCTATGTATGGTACATAGGATTGTTTATGGGGGCTTACCCAATTATTTTAGAAATTATTTTAACAAACTGCTGGCCCAGAGTTAAGATGAACTTGGGTAAAGAGTATTTTCTTTTTGTTGGAACTACCCTTTGGAACAGGTTACCTGGTTCACTCAAATCAGTTAGAAGCATAGGCAGTTTTAAACAGGACTTGAAAAAATGGCTTAGACACCAATCTTAGGCATTTGGCAATTTGTATTTGTTATGTATTATGTAACTGTAATTCTGTTTCTATGTGACGTGTGGTCTGCTGCTACCTGCCCTTGTCTCCTGCTCTACAGGGACCGTAATGGAAATAAGCCTGTGGGCTTTAATGTGTTATCCCTGACTATTTATTTATGTGTAACTTATGATGCAGTTTGCTGTTTCATATTTTTTTATATCAAGAATGGTCAATAAAATCAATCAAACCATAGTTGCTTTTGTAATGCACCAAAGGCTTTGGTGGCAGCTTGAATCTGGCGGTCTACCTTTAAGTCAGAGGAGTTTGTGTTGGTAACTGCATTGCCCAAGTAGATGAAACTCTCGTAACTTCTTTTTAGAATTTCATTGACCAAAACATTATTGTTTGGCATTGCCTTTGGCTCAGGTGAGGATTGGTACAGGAGTTCTGTTTTTATAGTATTAATTTTCAATCCAAAGAAGGCTGCAGCTGTGACAAAGTGATCAATGATTTCCTGCATGTTGTTCAAATCTGTTGCTACAAATGCAGTCATCTGCATACAAGCAGTTCTCATGTACAAACCTGCTAAGTTTTGGTTGAGGACTTGAATCTAGCAAGATTGAAGAGTTTGCCTGCTGATCGAGTCCTGATGTAGACTTCTTTATCCAAGTTAGTGCCCAAAGTCTTTAGGATTGCTGTAAGATGGAGTATAAACAATGTCGGGGCAAGAACACATCCCTGTTTAACACCATGATTGACATGAAAAGCTTCACTAATGTCTCCTCCAATCAAAACCTTCCCAGACATGTTCTCATGGAAGAGCTTAATGAGCCATATCAGTCTTTCCAGGCATCCATACACTTCTCATACCTTCCAAAGCATCTCTCGGTCAGTGGTGTCAAAGGCTTTTGAGAAGTCTACAAAGACTTGTAGAAAAGAGGTTGATGTTGCTCAATGGCTCTCTCTTAGAGTTGTGTCAGGGTAAAGATAATATCTGAGGTCGAGCTGCTAGTCCTGAATCTGCACTGACTTTTTGGAAGTACATCTTCTGAGATGGTTTTAATTTGGTTTAGAACTATCTTGGCTAGAATCTTGCCTGCAGTGGAAAGCAGAGATATGCCATGGTGGTTTCCGCATTCAGTCCTTTCTCCTTTCTTTTGGTAGATGATCACAATTAGTGCATTGTTAAAGTCTTGGGGAAAACACATGTTCTCCCAACATGCATTGTACAGTTTTAAGAGTGCAGCTGGTAGGATGGGGCTGCCTCGCTTCAACACATCAGCTGGGATGCCATCTTGGCCGAGTACTTTGCTACATCTTGTATCCTTAAGTGCTTTTTCAAGCTCATCTGATGTGATGGGTACACACAGATCTTCTCATGTTGGTCTCCTTTCAAGCCAGTGACATGCCTCAGGATCGGCTGACCCTTGCTGGTTTAGGAGACTGAAGAAATGCTCCTTCCACCTTCTTTTTATGTCTTCCAAATTTGTGTGGCATATACTTCCATCAGCACTTTTCACTGGTGTCACAACGTTGTTTCTCATTCCATAGAAAGTCTTCAGTCCAGCGAATAATCTGTGGTAGTCCTTCCTGTCTGCCAGTTCCTGGAGTTCCTCAGCTTTCTTGCAGCATCATCTGTCTCTCATGGCTCTCATTTCTCATTGCACTTTTGCTTTAATATCTTTGAAAGCTTCCATGCTTCTATAAGAGTTCTCTTTTAGATGTAGGTTATACATTTTGTGTTTTTCTTCTAACAAAGCTTGGATAGAATCAGCCTGTTTTTGAAACCAGTCTGGTGTACTTTTCTTCTGCTGTCCAAATAGATCACTTGCAGCTGTGTACTGGTACACAATATCTTTTAGCCATTGCCACATGTCCTCAACATTTTCTGTGTCTTGATCAGGGGCATTTTCCAGTTTTACTAGCTATTTTGAGTTTACATTGTGTCTTATCATTCTTCAACTACAGTATATATGTGTCTCATCATTCTATGTCTAGGTTCTTATTTCTTGTGAAGGCTGCTCTCTTGCATCTAGGAAATAAAAGCCTGAGTCTCAACTTTGATTGGATCATATAGTGGTCTGTTGAGCATTCAGCTCCTTGCATTACCATTGCTGACAGAGTCTCTTTCATGTTGGATCTGTGAGTCACGACATAATCAAGGAGATGTAAGTGTTTAGATCTTGGGTGACACCAAATGAAGTAATTTTTGTCTGGTTGGCAAAAGTAGGTGTTAGTGATATAGTTCATGTTGAGTACAAGTTCACCACTGGTGTTCCTATTGCCCTTGCCAAATTTCCCAATAATACCTTCATATGTTACATGATAATTTCCTACTCTTGAACTGAACTCTCCTAGGAACAGAAGCTTCTGTACTTGAGGTACCCTGTCTACCACATCAGCTAATTTGTTATAGAAGTCTTCTTTTTCTTCATCAGGATAGGTCATGGTAGGTGCATACACATTGATCAGGTTTAGGTAGTGATCATTCTCTGTGGGTACACAAACTTATGATTCTCTCAGATATTCCCACTGGTAGTGATGGCAGTTTGCCAGCTATCTTATTCGAAATGGCAAAAGCAACTCCTGCGTTTTTCTTCTATCCATATTCCCAATCCAGAAGGTGTATTCACTCTCTTGCACTTGTCCTTGGCCTTCAAGCCTTGTCTCTTGGAGTGCAGCAATGTTGATGCTATAGTGATCTAGTTCCTTTGTAATTAGAGCTGTTCTATGTATAGGTCTTTTATCATTGTCCAACATGGTGTAGACATTCCAAATCCCAACTATCAATCTCATATTCTTCATCTTTCTACTGCTATTATGGAGACTGACTGGCCGCGGTGACCCAGCCAGGGAAGAACTGGGGAAGCTTTCTTTACCCCACCTTTTCTAAGGGCTTCCCTTTCCAGGACAAGCAGCACTCTCCCTAAATAGGGCTGCCTGGATACCCACAAATGCTGCCTCAGCCCACTGTTACCCAGAGCTTCAGCTAGGCTGCAACCATCAAATGCAAGATGCCTGTGTGTAAAGTTCCTGCTAGCAACTTCCAGCTTCTCAGACCTGCTGCCATCACATTTACTCCAATCGCTACAGGGTTTTCCTATTCGCCTCTCCTAATGAAGTGCCTTGCACAGTAAGATAGACAAACAATGTCATGCCCCCATCATGTTGTCTTTCTGGACCTTCAGATGCCAAGTGGTGCACAAAAGTGCCACCTGATGGGTATGAAAGTTGCCCCACAGTGACAACTGACTTGCCAAGTGATGCCATCTGTTGGCCATTTGAGTGGCTCTTCCACATGTCATCTGGTGATGTGCCATTGACCCTGTTGGATTCATCTGCCACACTGCACCAAAAAGCACCCTGCTGCCAGCGCCTTATTGGTGATGTACTATTTAACCCATAGCTGGAACCCAGGCAGGTGCTACCACTCTGGGTCAGAGTGAACCTGGGGAGCAATGGTGATTAAGGGGTAACTCCACTTTCCCCAATACTCAAGTCCTCTCGGACCTGAGACTCACCACCGGTTGCAGTTTAAAGCCATATCCAGGATTAAAAGAATAGAATATGACAAGATAGAATAGAATGCCTTTATTATCATTGCACAAATGTACAATTTTATTTTATTTTTTTTAGTTTATCATAGGCGAGCAAAGCAGCTGCGTACGTACACACCACCGCTCTTGGGCACTTCAGTCCAAAGCCGTCCCATGTTAACCTAACTAATAGTGTACATTAAGATAGAGAATAGAATGGTCACGGAACAGAAGAGAACATGACAAAATGATATAGAATAGGATAAACAATTAGGACAATATAATAGAATACATAAGAGAAAAGGAGGGAATATGATGGAGTAGAAAGCGTTTTGGTAAAAAAAGTGACAAAATACTATACATATTCTATTTAGTTTGTAGAATAGAATAGTCATGACAATACAACAGCATAAAGTAAAAAAAAAAAGGGAATATTACACATGCATACAGATTTTATACACATGCATGACAATACCATAGAATTATCACTGTATAGAATAGGATAGAACGCATTATGAAGATGTAGAACAGAACACGACAAAACACCACACATATTCTCCACAGAATAGACAGCCATGACAATACAGTAGCATACATCACAAGAGAAAAAAAGAAGGTATTAAGTGTTGCCAGGCAAAACAAACCTCGCCCGGTAGCGCTTATGATGAATATGAAGGAAGATCTCGCAAAAAACATAGGTACCCTATGGGTACATGTGGCTACTGCTTATAAATAAAACTGTTTTCTGATACCATGTCCATACAGTAAATCTAGCATATATGAGTCAGTACTGTATGAGGCAGTAGCCACAAAAAATGAAGTGTAATCCAAAAATGAATAATTTAAAAATCACAGAAGTAAAATATACTAAGTGCCTATACTTTTTATATTATTATACTCTTCCCTCATATGGTTTTCGAAACAAACCTCCGAACCGAGGCTGACATATACACACACTTTAGGTTTATTATTATTCATTTATGAGAATTTAGGATTTAGGAGCTTTAGGATTTCTTGAATTGTAAATAGGCTTTTATATTTTTTTTTCTTCGTTATATTTTAAATTGGATATGAAGATTCCATCTGGGAATCCAATAAAGCGTTCTGTATTTTGTACTGTCGCCATGACCGAAACTCTTCTTTCTTGGAAATTGCCTGGCGCTAGAGCTCAATGGAATGCACTTTCCCTCTGTAATAAGCATAAACATGTCTGAAAGCGATTTCTTTAGTCTAGTCCATGTATTTCGAATGGTGAACCGAATTGTATACACTCATCAGCCATTTTAATTGGCACGTGTATGCGTATGTGCAGTGTGCGATTGTTATACTCTTACATTCTTACAGCACAATGACATAGTGGCTAGCGCCTCTATATGAGCCAGTAGCCACAACAAAAATTATTTTGACCTTTTTGGTGACCTTGACTGGATGACCCTCAAAATGTTGGAGGTTCTAGTTGAGACCAGTGACCATCTGTCCTGAAAGTTTCATGAAGATTGGTCCAGCTGTTTTTTCCCGTAATACCGTTCACAAAGAAACCTGACCAAAAACAATACCTTGCCCCACTTATTCCGTAGCGGGCGAGGTAACAAGTCAAAAATAGAACAGAATGTATTATGGAATAGAATATAATAAAACAGAATAGAACGGATGGGAATAGAATAGAAAGCATTATGGTGGTATAGAACAGAATACAACAAAATACTATACACATTCCACATAGAGCAGGACAGACAGCCATGACAAGACAATAGAACGTACAGTATATACCATAAGAGAAAGTAAGGGAATTCGACAAAGCAGAGCAGAATGGAACGCACTACGACAGAACCGATCTGTTGACTCGTTCAGTATCATGCTATCTGAATGGAATATATCTGATATACCACTCAAAGCCAGCCAATATTATGTAAATATGTTACACAGATCTGCGATATATTTCATAGGAAGAATGCGAGTTTTTCAACATGAGAAGATAAACTTCATATCTTCAAGCCTATCTATCTATCTATCTATCTATCTATCTATCTATCTATCTATCTATCTATACACACACATGTACATGATACATGTGTGTGTGTATGAACTTTTTGACAAGCCATTCAGATCTTTTGTTATGAATTATCTCAAGCAAATTCTTAACATTCTTCTGTAGTTAGTCTCCTGTTCCTGTGTTCCTGTTTTTTGAAACAGGTGCACAGAGAGCCTAACGACAGGATTGAATACAAGAAAGAGGCTAAACGCCTCTATTCATAAGATGTGGGAGGCCTGTGAATTGAACTAGTTGCAGGAGTTAGTTGGTGTTATTCAAAAGACAACCATGATTGTGAAATGTTCAGCCCTTGAAGAATCTAAAATATGAAACACAGTTTTTTTGATGTTTTTGTTTACCACAAAATTCCATACATGTTCCAGATGTTATTTCATAGTTTTGATGTCCTCAGTATTGTTCTACAATGTAGAAAATGGTCAAAATACAGAAAAGCCCATGAATGAGTAGGGGTGTCCAAACTTTTGACTAGTACTGTATAATGTATTCTTCAGCATCAGTTTTGCTTTTAACTACAGTAGTTTACCAAACCAACACCCAGGGAGTTATTATCCTGGTAAATGCTTTAAAGGTGCTATGTGTAAGAACCTATAAGAATTTTAGTTTAAAACATTCAAAAAAATTAACTAAAATTATCAACAGAATGTGAAGCTTTGATGTTCACAGCTTTGACATTGTCAAAAATGTCTACATATTGCGTTGCAGAGAGATCTACTGAATTTAGCATGCTAACCAGATTGCCCCATGACAAGACCTATTATTGATCTCGTAATACCACTTTGTACTTCAAGAGCCGATAGCGAGTCACTGTAGCGTCCAGGCTGCCCCCAGTCCAAAATGAGAGGAGATGAGGCTGTGCATCTCTGGCGGTTACAGACACGTTAGCCTCTGAGCTCAGACTGCTGAAAACTAAAGAAAAGAGAAGCAAATGGGTCACTGCAATTCATAGAAACTGCTAGAATCCAGGTACCAAAACGTGGATGTGCAGTTACCATTTTGCATGTTGATCTGTTGTATTTTTGGAGAAGGGGAAAAAGAAAGAAAAGGGACCCTATTGGGAGAAACTGAATCACAGCTTTGTTTTTATTTTTTAATTTTTTTTTTAAAATAAAATCATAGAAATCTTAATTGTGACGAACTGAAAACCACAGTGATGTAAGAATTTTTGGCATTCCAACTTGGGGCGGGCATGGTTTTACTGTCACCTCAAGGCATCGGATGAGTCAGTTGAATTGAATTGAATCATAGTGCCAAACACTCACATACTCGGACATTATAATCTGGCTTTTAGACTGAGTGCATACGCTTTGCATGAGTATAATCGTTACAGATCCATAGAAGCCCGTGAGCCACCCCTTTTTTTTTTTTTGTGGAAGATCTGCTAATTCATAAGCAACCACCTACAAGAACACATTCTCGTAAAGGTAAGGTGCCACTTCTCTTTTGGCTCAATTATTATACCAAATGCATCATGTTTTTAAATTCAGCTGTCTGGTTATTTTACTGAATCCTCGGCAGTGTGTTTAATCAGTTGCGTTATTATTACTAAAGGAGGTGGCATATCTGCCATGTCGCAAGCTGTAGTGGTATTGATGCATGAGTTTGTGGTGCTGGCTTCTTGCTAAAAACTGAGCTAAGCAAGTTATAACGTGAACTATAAGCTGAGCGCACGCATGAAGGTTATAAGATAGCAGTGTTATCTTGACCAGCTCTAAGTTTCTGGTAACTGATGACTCTAAAGATAGATTGTATGAACCCAGTAGTGGATCAACTAAAAATAGCTTTACGCTATATTCAGTGAGTGATAATTCTATGAGAGTGGTGGTGATGCGTTTGGGAGAAACATATCCTTGTTTCTTAGGATAATTGTGGACACCCCAGTGTTCTGGTGATATACTGCCCCCAAATTGTTTGGAATGTGGAGTACGAATTTGCTTGGTGGCCAGATTCTTGCACATTGCACCTTTAACATATTCTTGTAATTGTGTCAAAGTGACCAAAATGCAAAATCCATTTCAAATACTCAGTGTTGTATTCTTAAATGCATCCCAAACATTAAAAATGGTGCTGGTTATATATGCACTTTATATACCATTTTTAGAATAACTTGCACTGTTAAAATATGAAATAATACATAGTGTCCTGTCCTGAAATCTTTTGTCTTAATTTTTGGAACGAATTAAAATTTTATTTGATACAATTGAGTGCAAAAGTTTGCATCCCCTTGGTTTCTGGGTGAAAAATCTACATATGTTACAGTTGCTCTACAATACAGAATTTTGCATCCTTTTAATGGATATTTCTACTGATATCCTGTTACAACATACAATCTAAATATTACAGCACTTAGGTTTAACCATAAATTGTCTATCTCCTTTGACATGCTCTATTCAGATGTACCTCATAATGTATCTTGTGGCTTGAAACAGTCAAGACGTTTTTTTTTTAAGTCTTATTTAAAGTATAAGAAGTCTAAAAATACTCGATTAAGCGCATCGTTCTGGCTGGTTTGACGGCTGCCAAAAAGCTAATAGTCACAAAATGGAAACCATCACAGAAAC